>JANBXA010000265.1:0-76450 GCA_030556225.1 Cricetiscus sungorus
CAGCACCCGGTATTCCCAGGTGTTCTCCCATCCAAGTACGAACCAGGCCCGACCCTGCTTAGCTTGCAAGATCAGACGAGATCGGGCGCGTTCAGGGTGGTGTGGCCTTAGACTTGTGTGGCTGTCTCCCAGGCGCCCCATGAGAATGCGGCTGCACTCCCCAGCCTGCCAAGGAGCCCAGCCGAGCACAGCCCACTACTGGCGACTATGGCAGCTTGGTGGCTGCGGTGGCTGCAGCGGCTTTGGTGGTGATGGTCAGAGAAGGGCTTCGAGCCTCTTCCCACAATGCCCATGTAGAGAAGAGAGAAGGGCAAGCTTGCCACCTTGGAAGATGCTCCTGGGTCGCTGGAGACCAGGGAACTCGAAACTTAGAACTTGGAACTTGGGTCTTGTTGCTGTGCCAGGAGGGCCGCTGGGAGTTCAGGGGCGGTAACAGTTGCTGAGCTAGAATCCTCTTGCGCTCTGTGTCTTCAGTTCATATCATGTGGTCACAGGGCCACGCACCTGTCCCAGTATCAAGGAATAGCCAAGGGACACCTGTCTTCCCCTTCCAAACCCAAGTCTGATTCTCATCGTGCACTCCCCCTGGGGACTGTGCAAATGCACACATATGGGGAAGGAGGGAGGTAGAGAGAGAGAGAGAGAGAGAGAGAGGGAGGGAGGGAGAGAGAGAGAGAGAGAGAGAGAGAGAGAGAGAGAGAGAGAGAGAGAGAGAAACACTGGCTGGTGAGCACACAAGCACACTGGTACACAAGCATTCCTCCATAGCCAGACAGACACACAGGTACAAGAATACACAGACAACATGTATCCTGCATGTTTCTGGGATCACTATTCCGGTGTTTCCCCTCTCGTTGGATTCCTTCCTATGAGGCCTCTGAGCAGTGGGTTAATTTCGAAGGATGTCACGGTGGGCTGCGGGTGTGTTGGGGGAGTGGCGGTTTCCTGGGTGCACAGGGAGGATAGGTGGAGGTGTCCTAGCCTGTGCTGGGTCTCTGCTCTTAGGCCTTGAAGGACAGATCAAGATATAGGAATCTCAACTCCCTCTCCAGCACCATGTCTAAAGCAAACAATGCTGATATTGTACACTATTTTTCTCCTATTTTCTACCCAAAGCCTAACCCTACTCTATTCGGACTTAAAAAAAAAAAAACAAAAAAAAAAAAAAAAAAAGGAAAATCATGGCAGAAACTAACCAGTTCTCTTGGAGAATGAGAGGATTATAAAAAACAAAAGAATACTAAGCCACCACAAGGAGAGAGAGACGCAAAAAAAAGGCTACAGCACCCGGTATTCCAAGGTGGTCTCCCATCCAAGTACAAACCAGGCCCGACCCTGCTTAGCTTCCATGATCAGACAAGATCGGGCGCGTTCAGGGTGGTGTGGCCTTAGACATGTGAGGCTATCTCCCAGGCGCCCCATGAGAATGCGGCTGCACTCCCCAGCCTGCCAAGGAGCCCAGCCGAGCACAGCCCACTACTGGCGACTATGGCAGCTTGGTGGCTGCAGCGGCTTTGGTGGTGATGGTCAGAGAAGGGCTTCGAGCCCCTTCCCACAATGCCCATGTAGAGAAGAGAGAAGGGCAAGCTTGCCACCTTGGAAGATGCTCCTGGGTCGCTGGAGACCAGGGAACTCGGAACTTAGGACTTGGAACTTGGGTCTTGTTGCTGTGCCAGGAGGGCCGCTGGGGGTTTGGGGGCGGTAACAGTTGTAGAGCTAGAATCCTCTTGGGCTCTGTATCTTCAGTTCATTCCATGGGGTCACAGGGCCACCCACCTGTCCCAGTATCAAGGAAGAGCCAAGGGCCACCTGCCTTCCCCTTCCAATGCCAACTCTGATTCTCATCGTGCACTCCCCATGGGGACTGTGCAAATGCACACATATGGGGAAGGAGGGAGGGAGAGAGAGAGAGAGAGAGAGAGAGAGAGAGAGGGAGGAAGGGAGAGAGAGAGAGAGAGAGAGAGAGAGAGAGAGAGAGAGAGAGAGAGAGAGAGAGAAACACTGGCTGGTGAGCACACAAGCACACTGGTACACAAGCATTCCTACATAGACAGACAGACACACAGGTACAAGAATACACAGACAACATGTATCCTGCATGTTTCTGGGATCACTATTCCGGTGTTTCCCCTCTCGTTGGATTCCTTCCTATGAGGCCTCTGAGCAGTGGGTTAATTTCGAAGGAGGTCACGGTGGGCTGCGGGTGTGTTGGGGGAGTGGCGGATTCCTGGGTGCACAGGGAGGATAGGTGGAGGTGTCCTAGCCTGTGCTGGGTCTCTGCTCTTAGGCCTTGAAGGACAGATCAAGATATAGGAATCTCAACTCCCTCTCCAGCACCATGTCTAAAGCAAACAATGCTGATATTGTACACTATTTTTCTCCTATTTTCTAACCAAAGCCTAACCCTACTCTATTCGGACTTAAAAAAAAAAAAAAAACAAAAAAACAAAAAAGGAAAATCATAGAAGAAACTAACCAGTTCTCTTGCAGAATGAGAGGATTATAAAAAACAAAAGAATACTAAGCCACCACAAGGAGAGAGAGACACAAAACAAAAAGGCTACGGCACCCGGTATTCCCAGGGGGTCTCCCATCCAAGTACGAACCAGGCCCGACCCTGCTTAGCTTCCAAGATCAGACGAGATCGGGCGCGTTCAGGGTGGTGTGGCCTTAGACTTGGGCGGCTGTCTCCCAGGCGCCCCATGAGAATGCGGCTGCACTCCCCAGCCTGCCAAGGAGCCCAGCCGAGCACAGCCCACTACCGGCGACTATGGCAGCTTGGCGGCTGTGGTGGCTGCAGCGCCTTTGGTGGTGATGGTCAGAGAAGGGCTTCGAGCCCCTTCCCACAATGCCCATGTAGAGAAGAGAGAAGGGAAAGCTTGCCACCTTGGAAGATGCTCCTGCATCGCTGGAGACCAGGGAACTCAGAAATTAGGACTTGGAACTTGGGTCTTGTTGCTGTGCCAGGAGGGCCGCTGGGGGTTCGGGGGCGGTAACAGTTGTAGAGCTAGAATCCTCTTGGGCTCTGTATCTTCAGTTCATTCCATGGGGTCACAGGGCCACCCACCTGTCCCAGTATCAAGGAAGAGCCAAGGGCCACCTGCCTTCCCCTTCCAATGCCAACTCTGATTCTCATCGTGCACTCCCCCATGGGGACTGTGCAAATGCACACATATGGGGAAGGAGGGAGAAGAGAGACACAGAGGGGAGAGGAGAGAGAGAGAGAGAGTGTGAGAGAGAGACAGAGAGAGAGAGAGAGAAACACTACCTTGTGAGCACACAAGCACACTGGTACACAAGCATTCCTACATAGACAGACAGACACACAGGTACAAGAATACACAGACAACATGTATCCTGCATGTTTCTGGGATCACTATTCCGGTGTTTCCCCTCTCGTTGGATTCCTTCCTATGAGGCCTCTGAGCAGTGGGTTAATTTCGAAGGATGTCACGGTGGGCTGCGGGTGTGTTGGGGGAGTGGCGGATTCCTGGGTGCACAGGGAGGATAGGTGGAGGTGTCCTAGCCTGTGCTGGGTCTCTGCCCTTAGGCCTTGAAGGACAGATCAAGATATAGGAATCTCAACTCCCTCTCCAGCACCATGTCTAAAGCACACAATGCTGATATTGTACACTATTTTTCTCCTATTTTCTAACCAAAGCCTAACCCTACTCTATTCGGACTTAAAAAAAAAAAAAAAAACAAACAAAAAAAACAAAAAAGGAAAATCATAGAAGAAACTAACCAGTTCTCTTGGAGAATGAGAGGATTATAAAAAACAAAAGAATACTAAGCCACCACAAGGAGAGAGAGACACAAAACAAAAAGGCTACAGCACCCGGTATTCCAAGGTGGTCTCCCATCCAAGTACAAACCAGGCCCGACCCTGCTTAGCTTCCATGATAAGACAAGATCGGGCGCGTTCAGGGTGGTGTGGCCTTAGACTTGGGCGGCTGTCTCCCAGGCGCCCCATGAGAATGCGGCTGCACTCCCCAGCCTGCCAAGGAGCCCAGCCGAGCACAGCCCACTACTGGCGACTATGGCAGCTTGGTGGCTGCAGCGGCTTTGGTGGTGATGGTCAGAGAAGGGCTTCGAGCCCCTTCCCACAATGCCCATGTAGAGAAGAGAGAAGGGCAAGCTTGCCACCTTGGAAGATGCTCCTGGGTCGCTGGAGACCAGGGAACTCGGAACTTAGAACTTGGAACTTGGGTCTTGTTGCTGTGCCAGGAGGGCCGCTGGGAGTTCGGGGGCGGTAACAGTTGTAGAGCTAGAATCCTCTTGGGCTCTGTATCTTCAGTTCATTCCATGGGGTCACAGGGCCACCCACCTGTCCCAGTATCAAGGAAGAGCCAAGGGCCACCTGCCTTCCCCTTCCAATGCCAACTCTGATTCTCATCGTGCACTCCCCCATGGGGACTGTGCAAATGCACACATATGGGGAGAGGAGGGAGGGAGAGAGAGAGAGAAGAGAGAGAGAGGAGGGAGGAAGGGGGAGAGAGAGAGAGAGAGAGAGAGAGAGAGAGAGAGAGAGAGAGAGAAACACTGGCTGGTGAGCACACAAGCACACTGGTACACAAGCATTCCTCCATAGACAGACAGACACACAGGTACAAGAATACACAGACAACATGTATCCTGCATGTTTCTGGGATCACTATTTCGGTGTTTCCCCTCTCGTTGGATTCCTTCCTGTGAGGCCTCTGAGCAGTGGGTTAATTTCGAAGGAGGTCACGGTGGGCTGCGGGTGTGTTGGGGGAGTGGCGGATTCCTGGGTGCACAGGGAGGATAGGTGGAGGTGTCCTAGCCTGTGCTGGGTCTCTGCTCTTAGGCCTTGAAGGACAGATCAAGATATAGGAATCTCAACTCCCTCTCCAGCACCATGTCTAAAGCAAACAATGCTGATATTGTACACTATTTTTCTCCTATTTTCTAACCAAAGCCTAACCCTACTCTATTCGGACTTAAAAAAAAAAAACAAACAAACAAAAAAACAAAAAAGGAAAATCATAGCAGAAACTAACCAGTTCTCTTGCAGAATGAGAGGATTATAAAAAACAAAAGAATACTAAGCCACCACAAGGAGAGAGAGACACAAAACAAAAAGGCTACGGCACCCGGTATTCCGAGGGGGTCTCCCATCCAAGTACGAACCAGGCCCGACCCTGCTTAGCTTCCAAGATCAGACGAGATCGGGCACGTTCAGGGTGGTGTGGCCTTAGACTTGGGCGGCTGTCTCCCAGGCGCCCCATGAGAATGCGGCTGCACTCCCCAGCCTGCCAAGGAGCCCAGCCGAGCACAGCCCACTACCAGCGACTATGGCAGCTTGGCGGCTGTGGCGGCTGCAGCGCCTTTGGTGGTGATGGTCAGAGAAGGGCTTCGAGCCCCTTCCCACAATGCCCATGTAGAGAAGAGAGAAGGGCAAGCTTGCCACCTTGCAAGATGCTCCTGCATCGCTGGAGACCAGGGAACTCGGAACTTAGGACTTGGAACTTGGGTCTTGTTGCTGTGCCAGGAGGGCCGCTGGGGGTTCGGGGGCGGTAACAGTTGTAGAGCTAGAATCCTCTTGGGCTCTGTATCTTCAGTTCATTCCATGGGGTCACAGGGCCACCCACCTGTCCCAGTATCAAGGAAGAGCCAAGGGCCACCTGCCTTCCCCTTCCAATGCCAACTCTGATTCTCATCGTGCACTCCCCATGGGGACTGTGCAAATGCACACATATGGGGAAGGAGGGAGGGAGAGAGAGAGAGAGAGAGAGAGGGAGGTAGGAAGGGAGAGAGAGAGAGAGAGAGAGAGAGAGAGAGAGAGAGAGAGAGAGAGAAACACTGGCTGGTGAGCACACAAGCACACTGGTACACAAGCATTCCTACATAGACAGACAGACACACAGGTACAAGAATACACAGAAAACATGTATCCTGCATGTTTCTGGGATCACTATTCCGGTGTTTCTCCTCGTTGGAATCCTGCCTGTGTGAGGCCTCTGAGCAGTGGGTTAACTTCGAAGGATGTCACGGTGGGCTGCGGGTGTGTTGGGGGGAGTGGCAGATTCCTGGGTGCACAGGGAGGATAGGTGGAGGTGTCCTAGCCTGTGCTGGGTCTCTGCTCTTAGGCCTTGAAGGACAGATCAAGATATAGGAATCTCAACTCCCTCTCTAGCACCATGTCTAAAGCACACAATGCTGATATTGTACACTATTTTTCTCCTATTTTCTACCCAAAGCGTAACCCTACTCTATTCGGACTTAAAAAAAAAAAAAAAACAAACAAAAAAAAACAAAAAAGGAAAATCATAGAAGAAACTAACCAGTTCTCTTGGAGATTGAGAGGATTATAAAAAACAAAAGACTACTAAGCCACCACAAGGAGAGAGAGACACAAAACAAAAAGGCTACAGCACCCGGTATTCCGAGGGGGTCTCCCATCCAAGTACGAACCAGGCCCGACCCTGCTTAGCTTCCAAGATCAGACGAGATTGGGCGCGTTCAGGGTGGTGTGGCCTTAGACTTGGGCGGCTGTCTCCCAGGCGCCCCATGAGAATGCGGCTGCACTCCCCAGCCTGCCAAGGAGCCCAGCCTAGCACAGCCCACTACCAGCGACTATGGCAGCTTGGCGGCTGTGGCGGCTGCAGCGCCTTTGGTGGTGATGGTCAGAGAAGGGCTTCGAGCCCCTTCCCACAATGCCCATGTAGAGAAGAGAGAAGGGCAAGCTTGCCACCTTGGAAGATGCTCCTGCATCGCTGGAGACCAGGGAACTCGGAACTTAGGACTTGGAACTTGGGTCTTGTTGCTGTGCCAGGAGGGCCGCTGGGGGTTCGGGGGCGGTAACAGTTGTAGAGCTAGAATCCTCTTGGGCTCTGTATCTTCAGTTCATTCCATGGGGTCACAGGGCCACCCACCTGTCCCAGTATCAAGGAAGAGCCAAGGGCCACCTGCCTTCCCCTTCCAATGCCAACTCTGATTCTCATCGTGCACCCCCCATGGGGACTGTGCAAATGCACACATATTGGGAAGGAGGGAGGGAGAGAGAGA
The DNA here is from genome assembly GCA_030556225.1 of Cricetiscus sungorus. Classification (NCBI taxonomy): domain Eukaryota; kingdom Metazoa; phylum Chordata; class Mammalia; order Rodentia; family Cricetidae; genus Cricetiscus; species Cricetiscus sungorus. Next base: position 7,030 of record JANBXA010000265.1, read on the forward strand.
GACACACACAGAGAGTGAGAGAGAGAGGGAGGGAGGAAGGAAGGGAGGGAGAGAGAGAGAGAAAGAGAGAGAGAGACAGAGAGACAGAGAGAGAGAGAGAAACACTGGCTGGTGAGCACACAAGCACACTGGTACACAAGCATTCCTCCATAGCCAGACAGACACACAGGTACAAGAATACACAGACAACATGTATCCTGCATGTTTCTGGGATCACCATTCCGGTGTTTCCCCTCTCGTTGGATTCCTTCCTATGAGGCCTCTGAGCAGTGGGTTAATTTCGAAGGATGTCACGGTGGGCTGCGGGTGTGTTGGGGGAGTGGCGGATTCCTGGGTGCACAGGGAGGATAGGTGGAGGTGTCCTAGCCTGTGCTGGGTCTCTGCTCTTAGGCCTTGAAGGACAGATCAAGATATAGGAATCTCAACTCCCTCTCCAGCACCATGTCTAAAGCAAACAATGCTGATATTGTACACTATTTTTCTCCTATTTTCTAACCAAAGCCTAACCCTACTCTATTCGGACTTAAAAAAAAAAAAAAAACAAACAAAAAAAAAAAAAAGGAAAATCATAGAAGAAACTAACCAGTTCTCTTGCAGAATGAGAGGATTATAAAAAACAAAAGAATACTAAGCCACCACAAGGAGAGAGAGACACAAAACAAAAAGGCTACGGCACCCGGTATTCCCAGGGGGTCTCCCATCCAAGTACGAACCAGGCCCGACCCTGCTTAGCTTCCAAGATCAGACGAGATCGGGCGCGTTCAGGGTGGTGTGGCCTTAGACTTGGGCGGCTGTCTCCCAGGCGCCCCATGAGAATGCGGCTGCACTCCCCAGCCTGCCAAGGAGCCCAGCCTAGCACAGCCCACTACCAGCGACTATGGCAGCTTGGCGGCTGTGGCGGCTGCAGCGCCTTTGGTGGTGATGGTCAGAGAAGGGCTTCGAGCCCCTTCCCACAATGCCCATGTAGAGAAGAGAGAAGGGCAAGCTTGCCACCTTGGAAGATGCTCCTGGGTCGCTGGAGACCAGGGAACTCGGAACTTAGGACTTGGAACTTGGGTCTTGTTGCTGTGCCAGGAGGGCCGCTGGGGGTTCGGGGGGCGGTAACAGTTGTAGAGCTAGAATCCTCTTGGGCTCTGTATCTTCAGTTCATTCCATGGGGTCACAGGGCCACCCACCTGTCCCAGTATCAAGGAAGAGCCAAGGGCCACCTGCCTTCCCCTTCCAATGCCAACTCTGATTCTCATCGTGCACTCCCCCATGGGGACTGTGCAAATGCACACATATGGGGAAGGAGGGAGGGAGAGAGAGAGAGAGAGAGGGAGGGAGGAAGGGAGGAGAGAGAGAGAGAGAGAGAGAGAGAGAGAGAGAGAGAGAGAGAGAGAGAAACACTGGCTGGTGAGCACACAAGCACACTGGTACACAAGCATTCCTCCATAGCCAGACAGACACACAGGTACAAGAATACACAGACAACATGTATCCTGCATGTTTCTGGGATCACTATTCCGGTGTTTCCCCCTCTCGTTGGATTCCTTCCTGTGAGGCCTCTGAGCAGTGGGTTAATTTCGAAGGATATCACGGTGGGCTGCGGGTGTGTTGGGGGAGTGGCGGTTTCCTGGGTGCACAGGGAGGATAGGTGGAGGTGTCCTAGCCTGTGCTGGGTCTCTGCCCTTAGGCCTTGAAGGACACATCAAGATATAGGAATCTCAACTCCCTCTCCAGCACCATGTCTAAAGCACACAATGCTGATATTGTACACTATTTTTCTCCTATTTTCTACCCAAAGCCTAACCCTACTCTATTCGGACTTAAAAAAAAAAAAAAACAAACAAAAAAAAAAAAAAGGAAAATCATAGAAGAAACTAACCAGTTCTCTTGGAGAATGAGAGGATTATAAAAAACAAAAGAATACTAAGCCACCACAAGGAGAGAGAGACACAAAACAAAAAGGCTACGGCACCCGGTATTCCGAGGGGGTCTCCCATCCAAGTACGAACCAGGCCCGACCCTGCTTAGCTTCCAAGATCAGACGAGATCGGGCGCGTTCAGGGTGGTGTGGCCTTAGACTTGGGCGGCTGTCTCCCAGGCGCCCCATGAGAATGCGGCTGCACTCCCCAGCCTGCCAAGGAGCCCAGCCGAGCACAGCCCACTACCAGCGACTATGGCAGCTTGGCGGCTGCGGCTGCAGCGGCTTTGGTGGTGATGGTCAGAGAAGGGCTTCGAGCCCCTTCCCACAATGCCCATGTAGAGAAGAGAGAAGGGCAAGCTTGCCACCTTGGAAGATGCTCCTGGGTCGCTGGAGACCAGGGAACTCGGAACTTAGGACTTGGAACTTGGGTCTTGTTGCTGTGCCAGGAGGGCCGCTGGGGGTTCGGGGGCGGTAACAGTTGTAGAGCTAGAATCCTCTTGGGCTCTGTATCTTCAGTTCATTCCATGGGGTCACAGGGCCACCCACCTGTCCCAGTATCAAGGAAGAGCCAAGGGCCACCTGCCTTCCCCTTCCAAACCCAAGTCTGATTCTCATCGTGCACTCCCCCATGGGGACTGTGCAAATGCACACATATGGGGAAGGAGGGAGGGAGAGAGAGAGAGAGAGAGAGAGGGAGGGAGGAAGGAGAGAGAGAGAGAGAGAGAGAGAGAGAGAGAGAGAGAGAGAGAGAGAGAAACACTACCTGGTGAGCACACAAGCACACTGGTACACAAGCATTCCTCCATAGCCAGACAGACACACAGGTACAAGAATACACAGACAACATGTATCCTGCATGTTTCTGGGATCACTATTCCGGTGTTTCCCCTCTCGTTGGATTCCTTCCTGTGAGGCCTCTGAGCAGTGGGTTAATTTCGAAGGAGGTCACGGTGGGCTGCGGGTGTGTTGGGGGAGTGGCGGATTCCTGGGTGCACAGGGAGGATAGGTGGAGGTGTCCTAGCCTGTGCTGGGTCTCTGCTCTTAGGCCTTGAAGGACAGATCAAGATATAGGAATCTCAACTCCCTCTCCAGCACCATGTCTAAAGCAAACAATGCTGATATTGTACACTATTTTTCTCCTATTTTCTAACCAAAGCCTAACCCTACTCTATTCGGACTTAAAAAAAAAAAAAACAAACAAACAAAAAAAACAAAAAAGGAAAATCATAGAAGAAACTAACCAGTTCTCTTGCAGAATGAGAGGATTATAAAAAACAAAAGAATACTAAGCCACCACAAGGAGAGAGAGACACAAAACAAAAAGGCTACGGCACCCGGTATTTCGAGGGGATCTCCCATCCAAGTACGAACCAGGCCCGACCCTGCTTAGCTTCCAAGATCAGACGAGATCGGGCACGTTCAGGGTGGTGTGGCCTTAGACTTGGGCGGCTGTCTCCCAGGCGCCCCATGAGAATGCGGCTGCACTCCCCAGCCTGCCAAGGAGCCCAGCCTAGCACAGCCCACTACCAGCGACTATGGCAGCTTGGCGGCTGTGGCGGCTGCAGCGCCTTTGGTGGTGATGGTCAGAGAAGGGCTTCGAGCCCCTTCCCACAATGCCCATGTAGAGAAGAGAGAAGGGCAAGCTTGCCACCTTGGAAGATGCTCCTGGGTGGCTGGAGACCAGGGAACTCGGAACTTAGAACTTGGAACTTGGGTCTTGTTGCTGTGCCAGGAGGGCCGCTGGGGGTTTGGGGGCGGTAACAGTTGTAGAGCTAGAATCCTCTTGGGCTCTGTATCTTCAGTTCATTCCATGTGGTCACAGGGCCACCCACCTGTCCCAGTATCAAGGAAGAGCCAAGGGCCACCTGTCTTCCCCTTCCAAACCCAAGTCTGATTCTCATCGTGCACTCCCCATGGGGACTGTGCAAATGCACACATATGGGGAAGGAGGGAGGGAGAGAGAGAGAACACAGAGAGAGAGAGAGAGAGAGGGAGAGAGAGAGAGAGAGAGAGAGAGAGAGAGAGAGAGAGAGAGAGAGAGAGAGAAACACTGGCTGGTGAGCACACAAGCACACTGGTACACAAGCATTCCTACATAGCCAGACAGACACACAGGTACAAGAATACACAGACAACATGTATCCTGCATGTTTCTGGGATCACTATTCCGGTGTTTCCCCTCTCGTTGGATTCCTTCCTGTGAGGCCTCTGAGCAGTGGGTTAACTTCGAAGGAGGTCACGGTGGGCTGCGGGTGTGTTGGGGGGAGTGGCGGATTCCTGGGTGCACAGGGAGGATAGGTGGAGGTGTCCTAGCCTGTGCTGGGTCTCTGCTCTTAGGCCTTGAAGGACAGATCAAGATATAGGAATCTCAACTCCCTCTCCAGCACCATGTCTAAAGCAAACAATGCTGATATTGTACACTATTTTTCTCCTATTTTCTAACCAAAGCCTAACCCTACTCTATTCGGACTTAAAAAAAAAAAAAACAAACAAAAAAAAAAACAAAAAAGGAAAATCATAGAAGAAACTAACCAGTTCTCTTGCAGAATGAGAGGATTATAAAAAACAAAAGAATACTAAGCCACCACAAGGAGAGAGAGACACAAAACAAAAAGGCTACGGCACCCGGTATTCCCAGGGGGTCTCCCATCCAAGTACGAACCAGGCCCGACCCTGCTTAGCTTCCAAGATCAGACGAGATCGGGCACGTTCAGGGTGGTGTGGCCTTAGACTTGGGCGGCTGTCTCCCAGGCGCCCCATGAGAATGCGGCTGCACTCCCCAGCCTGCCAAGGAGCCCAGCCTAGCACAGCCCACTACCAGCGACTATGGCAGCTTGGCGGCTTGGGGCTGCAGCGGCTTTGGTGGTGATGGTCAGAGAAGGGCTTCGAGCCCCTTCCCACAATGCCCATGTAGAGAAGAGAGAAGGGCAAGCTTGCCACCTTGGAAGATGCTCCTGGGTCGCTGGAGACCAGGGAACTCGGAACTTAGGACTTGGAACTTGGGTCTTGTTGCTGTGCCAGGAGGGCCGCTGGGGGTTTGGGGGCGGTAACAGTTGTAGAGCTAGAATCCTCTTGGGCTCTGTATCTTCAGTTCATTCCATGGGGTCACAGGGCCACCCACCTGTCCCAGTATCAAGGAAGAGCCAAGGGCCACCTGCCTTCCCCTTCCAATGCCAACTCTGATTCTCATCGTGCACTCCCCATGGGGACTGTGCAAATGCACACATATGGGGAAGGAGGGAGGGAGAGAGAGAGAGACAGAGAGAGAGGTAGGAGGGAGAGAGAGAGAGAGAGAGAGAGAGAGAGAGAGAGAGAGAGAGAGAGAGAAACACTGGCTGGTGAGCACACAAGCACACTGGTACACAAGCATTCCTCCATAGCCAGACAGACACACAGGTACAAGAATACACAGACAACATGTATCCTGCATGTTTCTGGGATCACTATTCCGGTGTTTCCCCTCTCGTTGGATTCCTGCCTGTGAGGCCTCTGAGCAGTGGGTTAATTTCGAAGGAGGTCACGGTGGGCTGCGGGTGTGTTGGGGGAGTGGCGGATTCCTGGGTGCACAGGGAGGATAGGTGGAGGTGTCCTAGCCTGTGCTGGGTCTCTGCTCTTAGGCCTTGAAGGACAGATCAAGATATAGGAATCTCAACTCCCTCTCCAGCACCATGTCTAAAGCAAACAATGCTGATATTGTACACTATTTTTCTCCTATTTTCTAACCAAAGCCTAACCCTACTCTATTCGGACTTAAAAAAAAAAAAAAAACAAACAAACAAAAAAAAAAGGAAAATCATGGCAGAAACTAACCAGTTCTCTTGGAGAATGAGAGGATTATAAAAAACAAAAGAATACTAAGCCACCACAAGGAGAGAGAGACACAAAACAAAAAGGCTACGGCACCCGGTATTCCGAGGGGTCTCCCATCCAAGTACGAACCAGGCCCGACCCTGCTTAGCTTCCAAGATCAGACGAGATCGGGCGCGTTCAGGGTGGTGTGGCCTTAGACTTGGGCGGCTGTCTCCCAGGCGCCCCATGAGAATGCGGCTGCACTCCCCAGCCTGCCAAGGAGCCCAGCTTAGCACAGCCCACTACAAGCGACTATGGCAGCTTGGTGGCTGTGGCGGCTGCAGCGCCTTTGGTGGTGATGGTCAGAGAAGGGCTTCGAGCCCCTTCCCACAATGCCCATGTAGAGAAGAGAGAAGGGCAAGCTTGCCACCTTGGAAGATGCTCCTGGGTCGCTGGAGACCAGGGAACTCGGAACTTAGGACTTGGAACTTGGGTCTTGTTGCTGTGCCAGGAGGGCCGCTGGGGGTTCGGGGGCGGTAACAGTTGTAGAGCTAGAATCCTCTTGGGCTCTGTATCTTCAGTTCATTCCATGGGGTCACAGGGCCACCCACCTGTCCCAGTATCAAGGAAGAGCCAAGGGCCACCTGCCTTCCCCTTCCAATGCCAACTCTGATTCTCATCGTGCACTCCCCATGGGGACTGTGCAAATGCACACATATGGGGAAGGAGGGAGGGAGAGAGAGATGAGAGAGAGAGAGAGGAGGGAGGGAGAGAGAGAGAGAGAGAGAGAGAGAGAGAGAGAGAGAGAGAGAGAAACACTGGCTGGTGAGCACACAAGCACACTGGTACACAAGCATTCCTACATAGACAGACAGACACACAGGTACAAGAATACACAGACAACATGTATCCTGCATGTTTCTGGGATCACTATTTCGGTGTTTCCCCTCTCGTTGGATTCCTGCCTGTGAGGCCTCTGAGCAGTGGGTTAATTTCGAAGGAGGTCACGGTGGGCTGCGGGTGTGTTGGGGGAGTGGCGGATTCCTGGGTGCACAGGGAGGATAGGTGGAGGTGTCCTAGCCTGTGCTGGGTCTCTGCTCTTAGGCCTTGAAGGACAGATCAAGATATAGGAATCTCAACTCCCTCTCCAGCACCATGTCTAAAGCACACAATGCTGATATTGTACACTATTTTTCTCCTATTTTCTACCCAAAGCCTAACCCTACTCTATTCGGACTTAAAAAAAAAAAACCAAACAAACAAAAAAAAAAACAAAAAAGGAAAATCATAGAAGAAACTAACCAGTTCTCTTGCAGAATGAGAGGATTATAAAAAACAAAAGAATACTAAGCCACCACAAGGAGAGAGAGACACAAAACAAAAAGGCTACGGCACCCGGTATTCCAAGGTGGTCTCCCATCCAAGTACAAACCAGGCCCGACCCTGCTTAGCTTCCAAGATCAGACGAGATCGGGCGCGTTCAGGGTGGTGTGGCCTTAGACTTGGGCGGCTGTCTCCCAGGCGCCCCATGAGAATGCGGCTGCACTCCCCAGCCTGCCAAGGAGCCCAGCCTAGCACAGCCCACTACCAGCGACTATGGCAGCTTGGCGGCTGTGGCGGCTGCAGCGCCTTTGGTGGTGATGGTCAGAGAAGGGCTTCGAGCCCCTTCCCACAATGCCCATGTAGAGAAGAGAGAAGGGCAAGCTTGCCACCTTGGAAGATGCTCCTGCGTCGCTGGAGACCAGGGAACTCGGAACTTAGGACTTGGAACTTGGGTCTTGTTGCTGTGCCAGGAGGGCCGCTGGGGGTTCGGGGGGCGGTAACAGTTGTTGAGCTAGAATCCTCTTGGGCTCTGTATCTTCAGTTCATTCCATGAGGTCACAGGGCCACGCACCTGTCCCAGTATCAAGGAAGAGCCAAGGGCCACCTGTCTTCCCCTTCCAAACCCAAGTCTGATTCTCATCGTGCACTCCCCCTGGGGACTGTGCAAATGCACACATATGGGGAAGGAGGGAGGGAGAGAGAGAGAGAGAGAGAGAGAGAGAGAGGAGAGAGAGAGAGAGAGAGAGAGAGAGAGAGAGAGAGAGAGAGAGAGAGGAACACTGGCTGGTGAGCACACAAGCACACTGGTACACAAGCATTCCTACATAGACAGACAGACACACAGGTACAAGAATACACAGACAACATGTATCCTGCATGTTTCTGGGATCACTATTCCGGTGTTTCCCCTCTCGTTGGATTCCTTCCTATGAGGCCTCTGAGCAGTGGGTTAACTTCGAAGGATGTCACGGTGGGCTGCGGGTGTGTTGGGGGGAGTGGCGGATTCCTGGGTGCACAGGGAGGATAGGAGGAGGTGTCCTAGCCTGTGCTGGGTCTCTGCCCTTAGGCCTTGAAGGACAGATCAAGATATAGGAATCTCAACTCCCTCTCCAGCACCATGTCTAAAGCACACAATGCTGATATTGTACACTATTTTTCTCCTATATTCTACCCAAAGCCTAAACCTACTCTATTCGGACTTAAAAAAAAAAAAAAACAAACAAAAAAACAAAAAAGGAAACTCATAGAAGAAACTAACGAGTTCTCTTGGAGAATGAGACGATTATAAAAAACAAAAGAATACTAAGCAACCACAAGGAGAGAGAGACACAAAACAAAAAGCCTATGGCACCCGGTATTCCCAGCGGATCTCCCATCCAAGTACGAACCAGGCCCGACCCTGCTTAGCTTCCAAGATCAGACGAGATCGGGCACGTTCAGGGTGGTGTGGCCTTAGACTTGGGCGGCTGTCTCCCAGGCGCCCCCATGAGAATGCGGCTGCACTCCCCAGCCTGCCAAGGAGCCCAGCCTAGCACAGCCCACTACCAGCGACTATGGCAGCTTGGCGGCTGTGGCGGCTGCAGCGCCTTTGGTGGTGATGGTCAGAGAAGGGCTTCGAGCCCCTTCCCACAATGCCCATGTAGAGAAGAGAGAAGGGCAAGCTTGCCACCTTGGAAGATGCTCCTGCATCGCTGGAGACCAGGGAACTCGGAACTTAGAACTTGGAACTTGGGTCTTGTTGCTGTGCCAGGAGGGCCGCTGGGGGTTTGGGGGCGGTAACAGTTGTAGAGCTAGAATCCTCTTGGGCTCTGTATCTTCAGTTCATTCCATGGGGTCACAGGGCCACCCACCTGTCCCAGTATCAAGGAAGAGCCAAGGGCCACCTGCCTTCCCCTTCCAATCCCAACTCTGATTCTCATCGTGCACTCCCCATGGGGACTGTGCAAATGCACACATATGGGGAAGGAGGGAGGGAGAGAGAGAGAGAGAGAGACATACAGAGAGAGAGAGAGAGAGGGAGGGAGGGAGGGAGAGAGAGAGAGAGAGAGAGAGAGAGAGAGAGAGAGAGAGAGAGAGAGAGAAACACTGGCTGGTGAGCACACAAGCACACTGGTACACAAGCATTCCTCCATAGCCAGACAGACACACAGGTACAAGAATACACAGACAACATGTATCCTGCATGTTTCTGGGATCACCATTCCGGTGTTTCCCCTCTCGTTGGATTCCTTCCTATGAGGCCTCTGAGCAGTGGGTTAATTTTGAAGGAGGTCACGGTGGGCTGCGGGTGTGTTGGGGGACTGGCGGATTCCTGGGTGCACAGGGAGGATAGGTGGAGGTGTCCTAGCCTGTGCTGGGTCTCTGCTCTTAGGCCTTGAAGGACAGATCAAGATATAGGAATCTCAACTCCCTCTCCAGCACCATGTCTAAAGCAAACAATGCTGATATTGTACACTATTTTTCTCCTATTTTCTAACCAAAGCCTAACCCTACTCTATTCGGACTTAAAAAAAAAAAAAAAACAAACAAAAAAAAAACAAAAAAGGAAAATCATAGAAGAAACTAACCAGTTCTCTTGCAGAATGAGAGGATTATAAAAAACAAAAGAATACTAAGCCACCACAAGGAGAGAGAGACACAAAACAAAAAGGCTACGGCACCCGGTATTCGCAGGTGGTCTCCCATCCAAGTACGAACCAGGCCCGACCCTGCTTAGCTTCCAAGATCAGACGAGATCGGGCACGTTCAGGGTGGTGTGGCCTTAGACTTGGGCGGCTGTCTCCCAGGCGCCCCATGAGAATGCGGCTGCACTCCCCAGCCTGCCAAGGAGCCCAGCCTAGCACAGCCCACTACCAGCGACTATGGCAGCTTGGCAGCAGCAGCGGCTGCAGCAGCTTTGGTGCTGATGGTCAGAGAAGGGCTTCGAGCCCCTTCCCACAATGCCCATGTAGAGAAGAGAGAAGGGCAAGCTTGCCACCTTGGAAGATGCTCCTGGGTCGCTGGAGACCAGGGAACTCGGAACTTAGGACTTGGAACTTGGGTCTTGTTGCTGTGCCAGGAGGGCCGCTGGGGGTTTGGGGGCGGTAACAGTTGTAGAGCTAGAATCCTCTTGGGCTCTGTATCTTCAGTTCATTCCATGGGGTCACAGGGCCACCCACCTGTCCCAGTATCAAGGAAGAGCCAAGGGCCACCTGCCTTCCCCTTCCAATGCCAACTCTGATTCTCATCGTGCACTCCCCATGGGGACTGTGCAAATGCACACATATGGGGAAGGAGGGAGGGAGAGAGAGAGAGACATACAGAGAGAGAGAGAGAGGGAGGAAGGGAGTGAGGGAAGGAGAGAGAGAGAGTGTGTGAGAGAGAGACAGAGAGAGAGAGAGAGAAACACTACCTTGTGAGCACACAAGCACACTGGTACACAAGCATTCCTCCATAGCCAGACAGACACACAGGTACAAGAATACACAGACAACATGTATCCTGCATGTTTCTGGGATCACTATTCCGGTGTTTCCCCTCTCGTTGGATTCCTTCCTATGAGGCCTCTGAGCAGTGGGTTAATTTCAAAGGATGTCACGGTGGGCTGCGGGTGTGTTGGGGGAGTGGCGGATTCCTGGGTGCACAGGGAGGATAGGTGGAGGTGTCCTAGCCTGTGCTGGGTCTCTGCTCTTAGGCCTTGAAGGACAGATCAAGATATAGGAATCTCAACTCCCTCTCCAGCACCATGTCTAAAGCAAACAATGCTGATATTGTACACTATTTTTCTCCTATTTTCTAACCAAAGCCTAACCCTACTCTATTCGGACTTAAAAAAAAAAAAACAAACAAACAAAAAAAAAACAAAAAAGGAAAATCATAGAAGAAACTAACCAGTTCTCTTGCAGAATGAGAGGATTATAAAAAACAAAAGAATACTAAGCCACCACAAGGAGAGAGAGACACAAAACAAAAAGGCTACGGCACCCGGTATTCCCAGGGGGTCTCCCATCCAAGTACGAACCAGGCCCGACCCTGCTTAGCTTCCAAGATCAGACGAGATCGGGCACGTTCAGGGTGGTGTGGCCTTAGACTTGGGCGGCTGTCTCCCAGGCGCCCCATGAGAATGCGGCTGCACTCCCCAGCCTGCCAAGGAGCCCAGCCTAGCACAGCCCACTACCAGCGACTATGGCAGCTTGGCGGCTGTGGCGGCTGCAGCGCCTTTGGTGGTGATGGTCAGAGAAGGGCTTCGAGCCCCTTCCCACAATGCCCATGTAGAGAAGAGAGTAGGGCAAGCTTGCCACCTTGGAAGATGCTCCTGGGTGGCTGGAGACCAGGGAACTCGGAACTTAGAACTTGGAACTTGGGTCTTGTTGCTGTGCCAGGAGGGCCGCTGGGGGTTTGGGGGCGGTAACAGTTGTAGAGCTAGAATCCTCTTGGGCTCTGTATCTTCAGTTCATTCCATGGGGTCACAGGGCCACCCACCTGTCCCAGTATCAAGGAAGAGCCAAGGGCCACCTGCCTTCCCCTTCCAATGCCAACTCTGATTCTCATCGTGCACTCCCCATGGGGACTGTGCAAATGCACACATATGGGGAAGGAGGGAGGGAGAGAGAGAGAGACATACAGAGAGAGAGAGGGAGGGAGGGAGAGAGAGAGAGAGAGAGAGAGAGAGCAGAGAGAGAGAGAGAAACACTGGCTGGTGAGCACACAAGCACACTGGTACACAAGCATTCCTCCATAGCCAGACAGACACACAGGTACAAGAATACACAGACAACATGTATCCTGCATGTTTCTGGGATCACTATTCCGGTGTTTCCCCTCTCGTTGGATTCCTTCCTGTGAGGCCTCTGAGCAGTGGGTTAACTTCGAAGGATGTCACGGTGGGCTGCGGGTGTGTTGGGGGAGTGGCGGATTCCTGGGTGCACAGGGAGGATAGGTGGAGGTGTCCTAGCCTGTGCTGGGTCTCTGCTCTTAGGCCTTGAAGGACAGATCAAGATATAGGAATCTCAACTCCCTCTCCAGCACCATGTCTAAAGCAAACAATGCTGATATTGTACACTATTTTTCTCCTATTTTCTAACCAAAGCCTAACCCTACTCTATTCGGACTTAAAAAAAAAAAAAAACAAACAAACAAAAAAAACAAAAAAGGAAAATCATAGAAGAAACTAACCAGTTCTCTTGCAGAATGAGAGGATTATAAAAAACAAAAGAATACTAAGCCACCACAAGGAGAGAGAGACACAAAACAAAAAGGCTACGGCACCCGGTATTCCGAGGGGGTCTCCCATCCAAGTACGAACCAGGCCCGACCCTGCTTAGCTTCCAAGATCAGACGAGATCGGGCACGTTCAGGGTGGTGTGGCCTTAGACTTGGGCGGCTGTCTCCCAGGCGCCCCATGAGAATGCGGCTGCACTCCCCAGCCTGCCAAGGAGCCCAGCCTAGCACAGCCCACTACCAGCGACTATGGCAGCTTGGCGGCTGTGGCGGCTGCAGCGCCTTTGGTGGTGATGGTCAGAGAAGGGCTTCGAGCCCCTTCCCACAATGCCCATGTAGAGAAGAGAGTAGGGCAAGCTTGCCACCTTGGAAGATGCTCCTGGGTGGCTGGAGACCAGGGAACTCGGAACTTAGGACTTGGAACTTGGGTCTTGTTGCTGTGCCAGGAGGGCCGCTGGGGGTTCGGGGGGCGGTAACAGTTGTAGAGCTAGAATCCTCTTGGGCTCTGTATCTTCAGTTCATTCCATGGGGTCACAGGGCCACCCACCTGTCCCAGTATCAAGGAAGAGCCAAGGGCCACCTGCCTTCCCCTTCCAATGCCAACTCTGATTCTCATCGTGCACTCCCCATGGGGACTGTGCAAATGCACACATATGGGGAAGGAGGGAGGGAGAGAGAGAGAGAGAGAGAGAGAGAGGAGGGAGGGAGAGAGAGAGAGAGAGAGAGAGAGAGAGACAGAGAGAGAGAGAGAAACACTGGCTGGTGAGCACACAAGCACACTGGTACACAAGCATTCCTCCATAGCCAGACAGACACACAGGTACAAGAATACACAGACAACATGTATCCTGCATGTTTCTGGGATCACTATTCCGGTGTTTCCCCTCTCGTTGGATTCCTTCCTATGAGGCCTCTGAGCAGTGGGTTAATTTCGAAGGAGGTCACGGTGGGCTGCGGGTGTGTTGGGGGAGTGGCGGATTCCTGGGTGCACAGGGAGGATAGGTGGAGGTGTCCTAGCCTGTGCTGGGTCTCTGCCCTTAGGCCTTGAAGGACACATCAAGATATAGGAATCTCAACTCCCTCTCCAGCACCATGTCTAAAGCACACAATGCTGATATTGTACACTATTTTTCTCCTATTTTCTAACCAAAGCCTAACCCTACTCTATTCGGACTTAAAAAAAAAAAAAACAAACAAACAAAAAAAAAAAAAGGAAAATCATAGAAGAAACTAACCAGTTCTCTTGGAGAATGAGAGGATTATAAAAAACAAAAGAATACTAAGCCACCACAAGGAGAGAGAGACACAAAACAAAAAGGCTACGGCACCCGGTATTCCGAGGGGGTCTCCCATCCAAGTACGAACCAGGCCCGACCCTGCTTAGCTTCCAAGATCAGACGAGATCGGGCACGTTCAGGGTGGTGTGGCCTTAGACTTGGGCGGCTGTCTCCCAGGCGCCCCATGAGAATGCGGCTGCACTCCCCAGCCTGCCAAGGAGCCCAGCCTAGCACAGCCCACTACCAGCGACTATGGCAGCTTGGCGGCTGTGGCGGCTGCAGCGGCTTTGGTGGTGATGGTCAGAGAAGGGCTTCGAGCCCCTTCCCACAATGCCCATGTAGAGAAGAGAGTAGGGCAAGCTTGCCACCTTGGAAGATGCTCCTGGGTGGCTGGAGACCAGGGAACTCGGAACTTAGAACTTGGAACTTGGGTCTTGTTGCTGTGCCAGGAGGGCCGCTGGGAGTTTGGGGGCGGTAACAGTTGTGGAGCTAGAATCCTCTTGGGCTCTGTATCTTCAGTTCATTCCATGAGGTCACAGGGCCACCCACCTGTCCCAGTATCAAGGAAGAGCCAAGGGCCACCTGTCTTCCCCTTCCAAACCCAAGTCTGATTCTCATCGTGCACTCCCCCTGGGGACTGTGCAAATGCACACATATGGGGAAGGAGGGAGGGAGAGAGAGAGAGAGAGAGAGAGAGAGAGAGAGAGAGGAGGTAGGGAGGGAGAGAGAGAGAGAGAGAGAGAGAGAGAGAGAGAGAGAGAGAGAGAGAAACACTGGCTGGTGAGCACACAAGCACACTGGTACACAAGCATTCCTACATAGACAGACAGACACACAGGTACAAGAATACACAGACAACATGTATCCTGCATGTTTCTGGGATCACTATTCCGGTGTTTCTCCTCGTTGGAATCCTGCCTGTGTGAGGCCTCTGAGCAGTGGGTTAACTTCGAAGGATATCACGGTGATCTGCGGGTGTGTTGGGGGGAGTGGCGGATTCCTGGGTGCACAGGGAGGATAGGAGGAGGTGTCCTAGCCTGTGCTGGGTCTCTGCCCTTAGGCCTTGAAGGACACATCAAGATATAGGAATCTCAACTGCCTCTCCAGCACCATGTCTAAAGCACACAATGCTGATATTGTACACTATTTTTCTCCTATTTTCTACCCAAAGCCTAACCCTACTCTATTCGGACTTAAAAAAAAAAAAACAAACAAACAAAAAAAAACAAAAAAGGAAAATCATAGCAGAAACTAACCAGTTCTCTTGCAGAATGAGAGGATTATAAAAAACAAAAGAATACTAAGCCACCACAAGGAGAGAGAGACACAAAACAAAAAGGCTACGGCACCCGGTATTCCCAGGGGGTCTCCCATCCAAGTACGAACCAGGCCCGACCCTGCTTAGCTTCCAAGATCAGACGAGATCGGGCACGTTCAGGGTGGTGTGGCCTTAGACTTGTGTGGCTGTCTCCCAGGCGCCCCATGAGAATGCGGCTGCACTCCCCAGCCTGCCAAGGAGCCCAGCCGAGCACAGCCCACTACTGGCGACTATGGCAGCTTGGTGGCTGCAGCGGCTTTGGTGGTGATGGTCAGAGAAGGGCTTCGAGCCCCTTCCCACAATGCCCATGTAGAGAAGAGAGAAGGGCAAGCTTGCCACCTTGGAAGATGCTCCTGGGTCGCTGGAGACCAGGGAACTCGGAACTTAGAACTTGGAACTTGGGTCTTGTTGCTGTGCCAGGAGGGCCGCTGGGGGTTTGGGGGCGGTAACAGTTGCTGAGCTAGAATCCTCTTGGGCTCTGTATCTTCAGTTCATATCATGTGGTCACAGGGCCACGCACCTGTCCCAGTATCAAGGAATAGCCAAGGGACACCTGTCTTCCCCTTCCAAACCCAAGTCTGATTCTCATCGTGCACTCCCCCTGGGGACTGTGCAAATGCACACATATGGGGAAGGAGGGAGGGAGAGAGAGCAGAGAGAGAGAGAGAGAGAGGAGGAGGGAGGGAGAGAGAGAGAGAGAGAGAGAGAGAGAGAGAGAGAGAGAGAGAGAGAAACACTGGCTGGTGAGCACACAAGCACACTGGTACACAAGCATTCCTCCATAGACAGACAGACACACAAGTACAAGAATACACAGAAAACATGTATCCTGCATGTTTCTGGGATCACTATTCCGGAGTTTCCCCTCCTCGTTTGATTCCTGCCTGTGTGAGGCCTCTGAGCAGTGGGTTAACTTCGAAGGATATCAAGGTGGGCTGCGGGTGTGTTGGGGGAGTGGCGGATTCCTGGGTGCACAGGGAGGATAGGTGGAGGTGTCCTAGCCTGTGCTGGGTCTCTGCTCTTAGGCCTTGAAGGACAGATCAAGATATAGGAATCTCAACTCCCTCTCCAGCACCATGTCTAAAGCACACAATGCTGATATTGTACACTATTTTTCTCCTATTTTCTAACCAAAGCCTAACCCTACTCTATTCGGACTTAAAAAAAAAAACAAACAAACAAAAAAAAACAAAAAAGGAAAATCATGGCAGAAACTAACCAGTTCTCTTGCAGAATGAGAGGATTATAAAAAACAAAAGAATACTAAGCCACCACAAGGAGAGAGAGACACAAAAATAAGGCTACAGCACCCGGTATTCCCAGGTGGTCTCCCATCCAAGTACGAACCAGGCCCGACCCTGCTTAGCTTGCAAGATCAGACGAGATCGGGCGCGTTCAGGGTGGTGTGGCCTTAGACTTGTGTGGCTGTCTCCCAGGCGCCCCATGAGAATGCGGCTGCACTCCCCAGCCTGCCAAGGAGCCCAGCCGAGCACAGCCCACTACTGGCGACTATGGCAGCTTGGCGGCTGTGGCGGCTGCAGCGCCTTTGGTGGTGATGGTCAGAGAAGGGCTTCGAGCCCCTTCCCACAATGCCCATGTAGAGAAGAGAGTAGGGCAAGCTTGCCACCTTGGAAGATGCTCCTGGGTCGCTGGAGACCAGGGAACTCGGAACTTAGAACTTGGAACTTGGGTCTTGTTGCTGTGCCAGGAGGGCCGCTGGGGGTTTGGGGGCGGTAACAGTTGTAGAGCTAGAATCCTCTTGGGCTCTGTATCTTCAGTTCATTCCATGGGGTCACAGGGCCACGCACCTGTCCCAGTATCAAGGAAGAGCCAAGGGCCACCTGCCTTCCCCTTCCAAACCCAACTCTGATTCTCATCGTGCACTCCCCATGGGGACTGTGCAAATGCACACATATGGGGAAGGAGGGAGGGAGAGAGAGAGAAAAGAGAGAGAGAGAGAGAGAGGGAGGGAGGGAGGGAGAGAGAGAGAGAGAGAGAGAGAGAGAGAGAGAGAGAGAGAGAGAGAGAAACACTGGCTGGTGAGCACACAAGCACACTGGTACACAAGCATTCCTCCATAGCCAGACAGACACACAGGTACAAGAATACACAGAAAACATGTATCCTGCATGTTTCTGGGATCACTATTCCGGTGTTTCTCCTCGTTGGAATCCTGCCTGTGTGAGGCCTCTGAGCAGTGGGTTAACTTCGAAGGATGTCACGGTGGGCTGCGGGTGTGTTGGGGGAGTGGCAGATTCCTGGGTGCACAGGGAGGATAGGTGGAGGTGTCCTAGCCTGTGCTGGGTCTCTGCTCTTAGGCCTTGAAGGACAGATCAAGATATAGGAATCTCAACTCCCTCTCCAGCACCATGTCTAAAGCAAACAATGCTGATATTGTACACTATTTTTCTCCTATTTTCTAACCAAAGCCTAACCCTACTCTATTCGGACTTAAAAAAAAAAAACAAACAAACAAAAAAAAACAAAAAAGGAAAATCATAGAAGAAACTAACCAGTTCTCTTGCAGAATGAGAGGATTATAAAAAACAAAAGAATACTAAGCCACCACAAGGAGAGAGAGACACAAAACAAAAAGGCTACGGCACCCGGTATTCCGAGGGGGTCTCCCATCCAAGTACGAACCAGGCCCGACCCTGCTTAGCTTCCAAGATCAGACGAGATCGGGCACGTTCAGGGTGGTGTGGCCTTAGACTTGGGCGGCTGTCTCCCAGGCGCCCCATGAGAATGCGGCTGCACTCCCCAGCCTGCCAAGGAGCCCAGCCTAGCACAGCCCACTACCAGCGACTATGGCAGCTTGGTGGCTGCAGCGCCTTTGGTGGTGATGGTCAGAGAAGGGCTTCGAGCCCCTTCCCACAATGCCCATGTAGAGAAGAGAGTAGGGCAAGCTTGCCACCTTGGAAGATGCTCCTGGGTGGCTGGAGACCAGGGAACTCGGAACTTAGAACTTGGAACTTGGGTCTTGTTGCTGTGCCAGGAGGGCCGCTGGGGGTTTGGGGGCGGTAACAGTTGTAGAGCTAGAATCCTCTTGGGCTCTGTACCTTCAGTTCATTCCATGGGGTCACAGGGCCACCCACCTGTCCCAGTATCAAGGAAGAGCCAAGGGCCACCTGCCTTCCCCTTCCAATCCCAACTCTGATTCTCATCGTGCACTCCCCATGGGGACTGTGCAAATGCACACATATGGGGAAGGAGGGAGGGAGAGAGAGAGACATACAGAGAGAGAGAGAGAGAGAGAGGGAGGGAGGGAGAGAGAGAGAGAGAGAGAGAGAGAGAGAGAGAGAGAGAGAGAGAGAAACACTGGCTGGTGAGCACACAAGCACACTGGTACACAAGCATTCCTCCATAGCCAGACAGACACACAGGTACAAGAATACACAGACAACATGTATCCTGCATGTTTCTGGGATCACTATTCCGGTGTTTCCCCTCCTCGTTGGATTCTTTCCTATGAGGCCTCTGAGCAGTGGGTTAATTTCGAAGGATGTCACGGTGGGCTGCGGGTGTGTTGGGGGAGTGGCGGATTCCTGGGTGCACAGGGAGGATAGGTGGAGGTGTCCTAGCCTGTGCTGGGTCTCTGCTCTTAGGCCTTGAAGGACAGATCAAGATATAGGAATCTCAACTCCCTCTCCAGCACCATGTCTAAAGCAAACAATGCTGATATTGTACACTATTTTTCTCCTATTTTCTACCCAAAGCCTAACCCTACTCTATTCGGACTTAAAAAAAAAAAAACAAACAAACAAAAAAAAAAAAAAGGAAAATCATGGAAGAAACTAACCAGTTCTCTTGCAGAATGAGAGGATTATAAAAAACAAAAGAATACTAAGCCACCACAAGGAGAGAGAGACACAAAACAAAAAGGCTACGGCACCCGGTATTCCCAGGGGATCTCCCATCCAAGTACGAACCAGGCCCGACCCTGCTTAGCTTCCAAGATCAGACGAGATCGGGCACGTTCAGGGTGGTGTGGCCTTAGACTTGGGCGGCTGTCTCCCAGGCGCCCCATGAGAATGCGGCTGCACTCCCCAGCCTGCCAAGGAGCCCAGCCGAGCACAGCCCACTACCAGCGACTATGGCAGCTTGGCGGCTGTGGTGGCTGCAGCGGCTTTGGTGGTGATGGTCAGAGAAGGGCTTCGAGCCCCTTCCCACAATGCCCATGTAGAGAAGAGAGTAGGGCAAGCTTGCCACCTTGGAAGATGCTCCTGCGTCGCTGGAGACCAGGGAACTCGGAACTTAGGACTTGGAACTTGGGTCTTGTTGCTGTGCCAGGAGGGCCGCTGGGGGTTCGGGGGCGGTAACAGTTGTGGAGCTAGAATCCTCTTGGGCTCTGTATCTTCAGTTCATTCCATGGGGTCACAGGGCCACCCACCTGTCCCAGTATCAAGGAAGAGCCAAGGGCCACCTGCCTTCCCCTTCCAATGCCAACTCTGATTCTCATTGTGCACTCCCCATGGGGACTGTGCAAATGCACACATATGGGGAAGGAGGAGAGAGAGAGACGAAGAGGGAGGGAGGGAGAGAGAGAGAGAGAGAGAGAGAGAGAGAGAGAGAGAGAGAGAGGAACACTGGCTGGTGAGCACACAAGCACACTGGTACACAAGCATTCCTACATAGACAGACAGACACACAGGTACAAGAATACACAGACAACATGTATCCTGCATGTTTCTGGGATCAGTATTCCGGTGTTTCCCCTCCTCGTTGGATTCCTTCCTGTGAGGCCTCTGAGCAGTGGGTTAATTTCGAAGGATGTCACGGTGGGCTGCGGGTGTGTTGGGGGAGTGGCAGATTCCTGGGTGCACAGGGAGGATAGGTGGAGGTGTCCTAGCCTGTGCTGGGTCTCTGCTCTTAGGCCTTGAAGGACAGATCAAGATATAGGAATCTCAACTCCCTCTCCAGCACCATGTCTAAAGCAAACAATGCTGATATTGTACACTATTTTTCTCCTATTTTCTAACCAAAGCCTAAACCTACTCTATTCGGACTTAAAAAAAAAAAAAAAAACAAACAAAAAAAACAAAAAAGGAAAATCATAGAAGAAACTAACCAGTTCTCTTGGAGAATGAGAGGATTATAAAAAACAAAGGAATACTAAGCCACCACAAGTAGAGAGAGACACAAAACAAAAAGGCTACGGCACCCGGTATTCGCAGGTGGTCTCCCATCCAAGTACGAACCAGGCCCGACCCTGCTTAGCTTCCAAGATCAGACGAGATTGGGACGATTCAGTGTGGTGTGGCCTTAGACTTGGGCGGTTGTCTCCCAGGTGCCCCATGAGAATGCGGCTGCACTCCCCAGCATGCCAAGGAGCCCAGCCGAACACAGCCCACTTCCAGCAACTATGGCAGCTTGGCGGCAGTGGTGGCTGCAGCGCCTTTGGTGGTGATGGTCAGAGAAGGGCTTCGAGCCCCTTCCCACAATGCCCATGTAGAGAAGAGAGAAGGGCAAGCTTGCCACCTTGGAAGATGCTCCTGGGTCGCTGGAGACCAGGGAACTCGGAACTTAGAACTTGGAACTTGGGTCTTGTTGCTGTGCCAGGAGGGCCGCTGGGGGTTCGGGGGCGGTAACAGTTGTGGAGCTAGAATCCTCTTGGGCTCTGTATCTTCAGTTCATTCCATGAGGTCACAGGGCCACGCACCTGTCCCAGTATCAAGGAAGAATCAAGGGCTACCTGTCTTCCCCTTCCAAAGCCAACTCTGATTCTAATCGTGCACTCCCCTGGGGACTGTGAAAAAGCACACATATGGGGAAGGAGGGAGGGAGAGAGAGTAGAGAGAGAGAGAGAGAGAGGAGAGGTAGAGAGAGAGAGAGAGAGAGAGAGAGAGAGAGAGAGAGAGAGAGAGAAACACTGGCTGGTGAGCACACAAGCACACTGGTACACAAGCATTCCTACATAGATAGACAGACACACAGGACACGAATACACAGACAACATATATCCTGCATGTTTCTGGGATCACTATTCCGGTGTTTCCCCTCCTCGTTGGATTCCTTCCTGTGTGAGGCCTCTGAGCAGTGGGTTAACTTCGAAGGATATCACGGTGATCTGCGGGTGTGTTGGAGGAGTGGCAGTTTCCTGGGTGCACAGGGAGGATAGGTGGAGGTGTCCTAGCCTGTGCTGGGTCTCTGCCCTTAGGCCTTGAAGGACAGATCAAGATATAGGAATCTCAACTCCCTCTCCTAGCACCATGTCTAAAGCAAACAATGCTGATATTGTACACTATTTTTCTCCGATTTTCTAACCAAAGCCTAAACCTACTCTATTCGGACTTAAAAAAAAAAAAAAAACAAACAAAAAAAACAAAAAAGGAAAATCATAGAAGAAACTAACCAGTTCTCTTGGAGAATGAGAGGATTATAGAAAACAAAAGAATACTAAGCCACCACAAGGAGAGAGAGACACAAAACAAAAAGGCTACGGCACACGGTATTCGCAGGCGGTCTCCCATCCAAGTACGAACCAGGCCCGACCCTGCTTAGCTTCCAAGATCAGACGAGATCGGGCGCGTTCAGTGTGGTGTGGCCTTAGACTTGGGCGGCTGTCTCCCAGGCGCCCCATGAGAATGCGGCTGCACTCCCCAGCCTGCCAAGGAGCCCAGCCGAGCACAGCCCACTACTGGCGACTATGGCAGCTTGGTGGCTGCAGCGGCTTTGGTGGTGATGGTCAGAGAAGGGCTTCGAGCCCCTTCCCACAATGCCCATGTAGAGAAGAGAGAAGGGCAAGCTTGCCACCTTGGAAGATGCTCCTGGGTCGCTGGAGACAAGGGAACTCGGAACTTAGAACTTGGAACTTGGGTCTTGTTGCTGTGCCAGGAGGGCCGCTGGGAGTTCGGGGGCGGTAACAGTTGCGGAGCTAGAATCCTCTTGGGCTCTGTATCTTCAGTTCATTCCATGGGGTCACAGGGCCACGCACCTGTCCCAGTATCAAGGAAGAGCCAAGGGCCACCTGTCTTCCCCTTCCAAATCCAACTCTGATTCTAATCGTGCACTCCCCCTGGGGACTATGAAAAAGCACACACATGAGGAAGGAAGGAGAGAGAGTAGAGAGAGAGAGAGAGATAGAGAGAGAGAGAGAGAGAGAGAGAGAGAGAGAGAGAGAGAGAGAGAGAGAGAGGAACACTGGCTAGTGAGCACACAAGCACACTGGTACACAAGCATTCCTAAATAGATAGACAAACACACAGGCCCACGAATACACAGACAACATATATCCTGCATGTTTCTGCGATCAGTACCTCGGTGATTCCCCTCCTCGTTGGATTCCTGCCTGTGTGAGGCCTCTGAGCAGTGGGTTAACTTCGAAGGATGTCACGGTGGGCTGCGGGTGTGTTGGGGGAGTGGCAGATTCCTGGGTGCACAGGGAGGATAGGTGGAGGTCTCCTAGCCTGTGCTGGGTCTCTGCTCTTAGGCCTTGAAGGACAGATCAAGATATAGGAATCTCAACTCCTCTCTCTAGCACCATGTCTAAAGCAAACAATGCTGATATTGTACACTATTTTTCTACTATTTTCTAACCAAAGCCTAACCCTACTCTATTCGGATTTAAAAAAAAAAACAAACAAAAAAAACAAAAAAGGAAAATCATGGAAGAAACTAACCAGTTCTCTTGGAGAATGAGAGTATTATATAAAACAAAAGAATACTAAGCCACCACAAGGAGAGAGGGACACAAAACAAAAAGGCTACGGCACCCGGTATTCCCATAAGGTCTCCCATCCAAGTACGAATCAGGCCCGACCATTCTTAGCTTCCGAGATCAGACGAGATTGGGCGCTTTCAGTGTGGTGTGGCCTTAGACTTGGGTGGCTGTCTCCCAGGCGCCCCATGAGAATGCGGCTGCACTCCCCAGCCTGCCAAGGAGCCCAGCCTAGCACAGCCCACTACCAGCAACTATGGCAGCTTGGTGGCTGCAGCGGCTTTGGTGGTGATGGTCAGAGAAGGGCTTCAAGCCCCTTCCCACAATGCCCATATCGGAGAAGAGAGAAGGGCAAGCTTGCCACCTTGGAAGATGCTCCTGGGTCGCTGGAGACCAGGGAAGTCGGAACTTAGAACTTGGAACTAGGGTCTTGTTGCTCTGCCATAAGGGCCGCTGGGGGTTCGGGGGCAGTAACAGGTGCGGAGGTAGAATCATCTTGTGCTCTGCATCTTCAGTTCATTCCATGGGGTCACAGGGCCACCCACCTGTCCCAGTATCAAGGAAGAGCCTAGGGCCAACTGCCCTAACCTTCCAATGCCAACTGTGATTCTCATCGTGCACTCTTCCTGGGGACTATGAAAAAGTACACACATGCGGAAGGAAGGAGAGAGAGTAGAGAGAGAGAGAGAGAGAGAGAGAGAGAGAGAGAGAGAGAGAGAGATAGGAACACTGGCTAGTGAGCACACAAGCACACTGGTACACAAGCATTCCTGCATAGACAGACAGACACACAAGTACACGAATACACAGACAACATATATCCTGCATGTTTCTAGGATCAGTACCTCGGTGTTTCCCTTGCTCGTTGGATTCCTGCCTGCGTGAGGCCTCTGAGCAGTGGGTTAACTTCGAAGGATGTCACGGTGGGCTGCGGGTGTGTTGGGGGAGTGGCAGTTTCCTGGGTGCACAGGGAGGATAGGTGGAGGTCTCCTAGCCTGTGCTGGGTCTCTGCTCTTAGGCCTTGAAGGACAGATCAAGATATAGGAATCTCAACTCCCTCTCTCTAGCACCATGTCTAAAGCACACAATGCTGATATTGTACACTATTTTTCTACGATTTTCTACCCAAAGCCTAAACCTACTCTATTCGGATTTAAAAAAAAAAAAAACAAACAAACAAAAAAAAAAGGACAATCATGGCAGAAACTAACCAGTTCTCTTGGAGAATGAGAGGATTATAAAAAACAAAGGAATACTAAGCCACCACAAGGAGAGAGAGACACAAAAAAAAGGCTACAGCACCAGGTATTCCCAGTCGGTCTCTCATCCAAGTACGAACCAGGCCTGACCCTGCTTAGATTCCAAGATCAGATGAGATCGGGCGCGTTCAGGGTGGTGTGGCCTTAGACTTGGGCGGCTGTCTCCCAGGTGCTTCACGAGAATGCGGCTGAACTCCCCAGCCTGCCAAGGAGCCCATCCGAGCACAACCCACTACAGGCGACTATGGCAGCTTGGCGGCTGTGGCGGCTGCAGCGGCTTTGGTGGTGATGGTCAGAGAAGGGCTTCGAGCCCCTTCCCACAATGCCCATGTAGAGAAGAGAGAAGGGAAAGCTTGCCACCTTGGAAGATGCTCCTGGGTCGCTGGAGACCAGGGAAGTCGGAACTTAGAACTTGGAACTTGGGTCTTGTTGCTCTGCCATAAGGGCTGCTGGGGGTTCGGGGGCAGTAACAGTTGCGGAGCTAGAATCATCTTGGGCTCTGTATCTTCAGTTCATTCCATGGGGTCACAGGGCCACCCACCTGTCCCAGTATCAAGGAAGAGCCTAGGGCCAACTGCCTTACCCTTCCAATGCCAACTGTGATTCTCATCGTGCACTCCCCCAGGGGACTATGAAAAAGTACACACATGCGGAAGGAAGGAGAGAGAGTAGAGAGAGAGAGAGAGAGAGAGAGAGAGAGAGAGAGAGAGAGAGAGAGGAACACGGGCTAGTGAGCACACAAGCACACTGGTACACAAGCATTCCTACATAGATAGACAGACACACAGGCACACGAATACACAGACAAAATATATCCTGCATGTTTCTCGGATCAGTACCTCGGTGTTTCCCTTCCTCCTTGGATTCCTGCCTGTGTGAGGCCTCTGTGCAGTGGGTTAACTTCGAAGGATGTCACGGTGGGCTGCGGGTGTGTTGGGGGAGTGGCAGTTTCCTGGGTGCACAGGGAGGATAGGTGGAGGTCTCCTAGCCTTTGCTGGGTCTCTGCCCTTAGGCCTTGAAGGACAGATCAAGATATAGGAATCTCAACTCCCTCTCTCTAGCACCATGTCTAAAGCACACAATGCTGATATTGTACACTATTTTTCTACGATTTTCTACCCAAAGCCTAAACTTACTCTATTCGGATTTAAAAAAAAAAAAAAAACAAACAAAAAAACAAAAAAGGAAAATCATGGCAGAAACTAACCAGTTCTCTTGGAGAATGAGAGGATTATAAAAAACAAAGGAATACTAAGCCACCACAAGGAGAGAGAGACACAAAACAAAAAGGCTACAGCACACGGTATTTGCAGGCGGTCTCCCATCCAAGTACGAACCAGGCTCGACCCTGCTTAGCTTCCAAGATCAGACGAGATTGGACGCATTCAGTGTGGTGTGGCCTTAGACTGGGTGGCTGTCTCACAGGCGACCCATGAGAATGCAGCTGCACTCCCCAGCCTGCCATGGAGCCCAGCCGAGCATAGCCCACTACCGGCAACTATGGCAGCTTGGTGGATGCGGCGGCTGCATTGTCTTTGGTGATGATGGTCAGAGAAGGGCTTCGAGCCCCTTCCCACAATGCCCATGTAGAGAAGAGAGAAGGGCAAGCTTGCCACCTTGGAAAATGCTCCTGGGTCGCTGGAGACAAGGGAACTCGGAACTTAGAACTTGGAACTTGGGTCTTGTTGCTGTGCCAGGAGGGCCGCTGGGAGTTCGGGGGCGGTAACAGTTGCGGAGCTAGAATCCTCTTGGGCTCTATATCTTCATTTTATTCTATGTGTCACAGGGCCACGCACCTATCCCAGTATCAAGGAAGAGCCAAGTGCCACCTGTCTTCCCCTTCCAAATCCAACTCTGATTCTAATCGTGCACTCCCCCCTGGGGACTGTGCAAAAGCACACATATGGGGAAGGAGGAGGAGAGAGAGTAGAGAGAGAGAGAGAGATAGAGATAGAGAGAGAGAGAGAGAGAGAGAGAGAGAGAGAGAGAGAGGAACACTGGCTAGTGAGCACACAAGCACACTGGTACACAAGCATTCCTAAATAGATAGACAAACACACAGGCCCACGAATACACAGACAACATATATCCTGCATGTTTCTGCGATCAGTACCTCGGTGATTCCCCTCCTCGTTGGATTCCTGCCTGTGTGAGGCCTCTGAGCAGTGGTTTAACTTCGAAGGATATCACGGTGGGCTGCGAGAGTGTTGGGGGAGTTGCAGGTTCCTGGGTGCACAGGGAGGGTAGGAGGAGGTGTCCTAGCCTGTGCTGGGTCTCTGCCCTTAGGCCTTGAAGGACAGATCAAGATATAGGAATCTCAACTCCCTCTCTCTAGCACCATGTCTAAAGCACACAATGCTGATATTGTACACTATTTTTCTACGATTTTCTACCCAAAGCCTAAACCTACTCTATTCGGATTTAAAAAAAAAAAAACAAACAAAAAAACAAAAAAGGAAAATCATGGCAGAAACTAACCAGTTCTCTTGGAGAATGAGAGGATTATAAAAAACAAAGGAATACTAAGCCACCACAAGGAGAGAGAGACACAAAACAAAATGGCTACAGCACTAGGCATTCCCAGTCGGTCTCTCATCCAAGTACGAACCAGGCCTGACCCTGCTTAGATTCCAAGATCAGATGAGATCGGGCGCGTTCAGGGTGGTGTGGCCTTAGACTTGGGCGGCTGTCTCCCAGGTGATTCATGAGAATGCGGCTGCACTCCCCAGCCTGCCAAGGAGCCCAGCCGACCACAACCTACTACAGGCGACTATGGCATCTTGGCGGCTGTGGCGGCTGCAGCGGCTTTGGTGGTGATGGTCAGAGAAGGGCTTCGAGCCCCTTCCCACAATGCCCATGTAGAGAAGAGAGAAGGGAAAGCTTGCCACCTTGGAAGATGCTCCTGGGTCGCTGGAGACCAGGGAACTCCGAACTTAGAACTTGGAACTTGGGTCTTGTTGATGTGCCAGGATGACCGCTGGGAGTTCAGGGGCGGTAACAGTTGCGGAGCTAGAATCCTCTTGGGCTCTGTTTCTTCAGTTCCTTCCATGTGGTCACAGGGTCACGCACCTGTCCCAGTATCAAGGAAGAGCCAAGGGCCACCTGTCTTCCCCTTCCAAACCCAAGTCTGATTCTCATCGTGCACTCCCCCTGGGGACTGTGCAAATGCACACATATGGGGAAGGAGGGAGGGAGAGAGAGCGAGAGAGAGAGAGACAGAGGGAGGGAGGGAGAGAGAGAGAGAGTCAGAGGGAGGGAAGGGAGAGAGAGAGAGAGAGAGAGAGAGAGAGAGAGAGAGAGAGAGAGAGAGGAACACTGGCTGGTGAGCACACAAGCACACTGTAACACAAGCATTCCTACATAGACAGACAGACACACAGGCACACGAGTACACAGACAACATGTATCCTCCATGTTTCTGGGATCACTACTCCGGTGTTTCTCCTCTTCGTTGGCTTCCTGCCTTTGTGAGGACTCTGAGCAGTGGGTTAACTTCGAAGGATGTCATGGTGGGCTGCGGGTGTGTTGGGGGAGTGGCAGATTCCTGGGTGCACAGGGAGGATAGGTGGAGGTGTCCTAGCCTGTGCTGGTTCTCTGCCCTTAGGCCTTGAAGGACAGATCAAGATATAGGAATCTCAACTCCCTCTCCAGCACCATGTCTAAAGAACACAATGCTGATATTGTACACTATTTTTCTCCTATTTTCTACCCAAAACCTAACACTACTCTATTCGGACTTTAAAAAAAAAAAAAAACAAACAAAAAAACAAAAAAGGAAAATCATTGCAGAAACTAACCAGTTCTCTGGGAGAATGAGAGGATTATAAAAAACAAAGGAATACTAAGCCACCACAAGGAGAGAGAGACACAAAACAAAAAGGCTACAGCACCCTGTATTTGTAGGCGGTTCCCATCCAAGTACGAACCAGGCCAGACCATGCTTAGCTTCCAAGATCAGAAGAGATTGGGCCCGTTCAGGGTGGTGTGGAATTAGACTTGGGTGGCTGTCTCCCAGGCGCCCCATGAGAATGTGGCTGCACTCCCCAGCCTGCCAAGGAACCCAGCCGAGCACAGCCCACTACCTGCGACTATGGCAGCTTGGTGGCTGCAGCGGCTGCATTGGCTTTGGTGGTGATGGTCAGAGAAGGGCTTCGAGCCCCTTCTCACAATGCCCATGTAGAGAAGAGAGAAGGGCAAGCTTGCCACCTTGGAAAATGCTCCTGGGTCGCTGGAGACAAGGGAACTCGGAACTTAGAACTTGGAACTTGGGTCTTGTTGCTGTGCCAGGAGGGCCGCTGGGAGTTTGGGGGCGGTAACAGTTGGGGAGCTAGAATCCTCTTGGGCTCTATATCTTCATTTCATTCCATGTGGTCACAGGGCCACCGACCTGTCCCAGTATCAAGGAAGAGCCAAGTGCCACCTGTCTTCCCCTTCCAAATCCAACTCTGATTCTAATCGTGCACTCCCCCTGGGGACTATGAAAAAGCACACACATGAGGAAGGAAGGAGAGAGAGGAGAGAGAGAGAGAGAGAGAGAGAGAGAGAGAGAGAGAGAGAGAGAGAGAGGAACACTGGCTAGTGAGCACACAAGCACACTGGTACACTAGCATTCCTAAATAGATAGACAGACAAACAGGCACACGAATACACAGACAACATATATCCTGCATGTTTCTGTGATCAGTACTCCGGTGTTTCCCCTCCTCGTTGGATTCCTGCCTGTGTGAGGCCTCTGAGCAGTGGGTTAACTTCGAAGGATGTCACGGTGGGCTGCGGGTGTGTTGGGGGAGTGGCAGATTCCTGGGTGCACAGGGAGGATAGGTGGAGGTGTCCTAGCCTGTGCTGGGTCTCTGCCCTTAGGCCTTGAAGGACACATCAAGATATAGGAATCTCAACTCCTCTCTCTAGCACCATGTCTAAAGCAAACAATGCTGATATTTTACACTATTTTTCTCCTATTTTCTAACCAAAGCCTAACCCTACTCTATTCGGACTTAAAAAAAAAAAAACAAACAAAAAAAAACAAAAAAGGAAAATCATGGAAGAAACTAACCAGTTCTCTTGGAGAATGAGAGGATTATAAAAAACAAAAGTATACTAAGCCACCACAAGGAGAGAGAGACACAAAACAAAAATGCTACAGCACCCGGTATTCCCATGCGGTCTCCCTTCCAATTATGAACCAGGCCCGACCCTGCTTAGCTTCTGAGATCAGACGAGATCGGACGCGTTCAGGGTAGTGTGACCTTAGACTTGGGCTGCTGTCTTCCAGGCGCCCCATGAGAATGCGGCTGCACTCCCCAGCCTGCCATGGAGCCCAGCCTAGCACAGCCCACTACCAGCGACTATGGCAGCTTGGAGGCAGCTGAGGCTGCAGCGGCTTTGGTGTTGATGGTCAGAGAAGGGTTTCCAGCACCTTCCCACAATGCCCATGTCGGAGAAGAGAGAAGGGCAAGCTTGCCACCTTGGAAGATGCTCCTGGGTCGCTGGAGACCAGGGAACTCGGAACTTAGAACTTGGAAATTGGGTCTTGTTGCTCTGCCAGGAGGGCCGCTGGGGGATCGGGGGCAGTAACATTTGCGGAGCTAGAATCATCTTGTGCTCTGCAACTTCAGTTCATTCCATGGGGTCACAGGGCCACCCACCTGTCCCAGTATCAAGGAAGAGCCAAGGGACAACTGCATTACCCTTCCAATGCCAACTGTGATTCTCATCGTGCACTCACCCTGGGGACTATGAAAAAGCACACACATGGTGAAGGAAGGAGGGAGAGAGAGAGAGAGAGAGAGAGAGAGAGAGAGAGAGAGAGAGAGAGAGGAACACTGGCTGGTGAGCACACAAGCACACTGGTACAGAAGCATTCCTACATAGACAGACAGACACACAGGCACACAAATACACAGACAACATATATCCTGCATATTTCTAGGATCAGTATTCCGGTGTTTCCCTTCCTCGTTGGATTCCTGCCTGTGTGAGGCCTCTGAGCAGTGGGTTAATTTCGAAGGATGTCACGGTGGGCTGCGGGTGTGTTGGGGGAGTGTCAGTTTCCTGGGTGCACAGGGAGGATAGGTGGAGGTCTCCTAGCCTGTGCTGGGTCTCTGCTCTTAGGCCTTGAAGGACAGATCAAGATATAGGAATCTCAACTCCCACTCTCTAGCACCATGTATAAAGCATACAATGCTGATATTGTACACTATTTTTCTACTATTTTCTTCCCAAACCTAACCCTACTCTATTCGGATTTAAAAAAAAAAAAACAAAACAAAAAAAAAAACCAAAAAGGAAAATCATGGAAGAAACTAACCAGTTCTCTTGGAGAATGAGAGTATTATAAAAAACAAAAGAATACTAAGCCACCACAAAGAGAGAGAGACACAAATCAAAAAGGCTACGGCACCCGGTATTCCCATAAGGTCTCCCATCCAAGTACGAACCAGGCCCGACCCTGCTTAGCTTCCGAGATCAGAAGAGATTGGGTGCGTTCAGGGTGGTGTGGCCTTAGACTTGGGTGGCTGTCTCCCAGGCGCCCCATGAGAATGCGGCTGCACTCCCCAGCCTGCCAAGGAGCCCAGCCTAGCACAGCCCACTACCAGCGACTATGGCAGCTTGGTGGCGGCTGCGGCTGCAGTGGGTTTGGTGGTGATGGTCAGAGAAGGGCTTCAAGCCCCTTCCCACAATGCCCATGTCAGAGAAGAAAGAAGGGCAAGCTTGCCACCTTGAAAGATGCTCCTGGGTCGCTGGAGACCAGGGAAGTCGGAACTTAGATCTTGGAACTTGGGTCTTGTTGCTCTGCCATAAGGGCCAGTGGGGGTTCGGGGGCCGTAACAGGTGTGGAGCTAGAATCATCTTGTGCTCTGCATCTTCAGTTCATTCCATTGGGTCACAGGGCCACCCACCTGTCCCAGTATCAAGGAAGAGCCTAGGGCCAACTGCCTTAACCTTCCAATGCCAACTGTGATTCTAATCGTGCACTCCCTCTGGGGACTGTGCAAATGCACACATATGGGGAAGGAGGGAGGGAGAGAGAGAGAGAGAGAGAGAGAGAGGGAGAGAGAGAGAGAGAGGAATACTGGCTGGTGAGCCCACAAGCACACTGGTACACAAGCATTCCTACATAGACAGACAGACACACAGGTACAAGAATACACAGACAACATGTATCCTGCATGTTTCTGGGATCACTATTCCGGTGTTTCCCCTCCTCGTTGGATTCCTGCCTGTGTGAGGCCTCTGAGCAGTGGGTTAACTTCGAAGGATGTCACGGTGGGCTGTGGGTGTGTTGGAGGAGTGGTAGTTTCCTGGGTGCACAGGGAGGATAGGTGGAGGTGTCCTAGCCTGTGCTGGGTCTCTGCCCTTAGGCCTTGAAGGACACATCAAGATATAGGAATCTCAACTCCCTCTCCAGCACCATGTCTAAAGCACACAATGCTGATATTGTACACTATTTTTCTCCTATTTTCTACCCAAAGCCTAACCCTACTCTATTCGGACTTAAAAAAAAAAAAAACAAACAAAAAAACAAAAAAGGAAAATCATGGCAGAAACTAACCAGTTCTCTTGGAGAATGAGAGGATTATAAAAAACAAAGGAATACTAAGCCACCACAAGGAGAGAGAGACACAAAACAAAAAGGCTACAGCACCCGGTATTTGCAGGCGTTCTCCCATCCAAGTACGAACCAGGCCCGACCCTGCTTAGCTTCCGAGACCAGATGAGATTGGGCGCGTTCAGTGTCATGTGGCCTTAGACTTGGGTGGCTGTCTCCCAGGCGCCCCATGAGAATGTGGCTGCACTCCCCAGCCTGCCAA
Organism: Cricetiscus sungorus; assembly: GCA_030556225.1. NCBI lineage: Eukaryota > Metazoa > Chordata > Mammalia > Rodentia > Cricetidae > Cricetiscus > Cricetiscus sungorus. The sequence goes on from JANBXA010000265.1 coordinate 38,572, forward strand.
GGAGCCCAGCCGAGCACAGCCCACTACCGGCGACTATGGCAGCTTGGTGGCTGCGGCGGCTGCATTGGCTTTGGTGGTGATGGTCAAAGAAGTGCTTCGAGCCCCTTCCCACAATGACCATGTAGAGAAGAGAGAAGGGCAAGCTTGCCACCTTGGAAAATGCTCCTGGGTCGCTGGAGACAAGGGAACTCGGGACTTAGAACTTGGAACTTGGGTCTTGTTGCTGTGCCAGGAGGGCCGCTGGGAGTTCGGGGGCGGTAACAGTTGCGGAGCTAGAATCCTCTTGGGCTCTGTATCTTCATTTCATTCCATGAGGTCACAGGGCCACCGACCTGTCCCAGTATCAAGGAAGAGCCAAGTGCCACTTGTCTTCCCCTTCCAAATCCAACTCTGATTCTAATCGTGCACTCCCCCTGGGGACTATGAAAAAGCACACACATGAGGAAGGAAGGAGAGAGAGAGAGAGAGAGAGAGAGAGAGAGAGAGAGAGAGAGAGAGAGAGAGAGAGAGAGAGAGAGAGAGAGAGAGAGAGAGGAACACTGGCTAGTGAGCACACAAGCACACTGGTACACAAGCATTCCTAAATAGATAGACAGACAAACAGGCACAAGAATACACAGACAACATATATCCTGCATGTTTCTTTGATCAGTACCTTGGTGTTTCCCCTCCTCGTTGGATTCCTGCCTGTGTGAGGCCTCTGAGCACTGGGTTAAATTCGAAGGATGTCACGGTGGGCTGCGGGTGTGTTGGGGGAGTGGCAGTTTCCTGGGTGCACAGGGAGGATAGGTGGAGGTCTCTTAGCCTTTGCTGGGTCTCTGCCCTTAGGCCTTGAAGGACAGATCAAGATATAGGAATCTCAACTCCTCTCTCTAGCACCATGTCTAAAGCACACAATGCTGATATTGTACACTAATTTTCTACTATTTTCTACCCAAAGCCTAACCCTACTCTATTCGGATTTAAAAAAAAAACAACCAAAAAAATAAAAAAGGAAAATCATGGAAGAAACTAACCAGTTCTCTTGGAGAATGAGAGGATTATAAAAAACAAAAGTATACTAAGCCACCACAAGGAGAGAGAGACACAAAACAAAAATGCTACAGCACCCGGTATTCACATGCGGTCTCCCTTCCAATTACGAACCAGGCCCGACCCTGCTTAGCTTCTGAGATCAGACGAGATCGGGCGCGTTCAGGTTGGTGTGGTCTTAGACTTGGGCGGCTGTCTTCCAGGCGCCCCATGAGAATGCGGCTGCACTCCCCAGCCTGTCATGGAGCCCAGCCTAGCACAGCCCTCTACCAGCGACTATGGCAGCTTGGAGGCAGCTGAGGCTGCAGCGGCTTTGGTGTTGATGGCCAGAGAAGGGTTTCCAGCCCCTTCCCACAATGCCCATGTCGGAGAAGAGAGAAAGGCAAGCTTGCCACCTTGGAAGATGCTCCTGGGTCTCTTGAGACCAGGGAACTCGGAACTTAGAACTTGGAACTTGGGTCTTGTTGCTCTGCCAGGAGGGCCGCTGGGGAATCGGGGGCCGTAACATTTGCGGAGCTAGAATCATCTTGTGCTCTGCAACTTCAGTTCTTTCCATGGGGTCACAGGGCCACCCACCTGTCCCAGTATCAAGGAAGAGCCAAGGGACCACTGCCTTACCCTTCCAATGCCAACTGTGATTCTCATCGTGCACTCCCCCATGGGGACTGTGCAAAAGCACACACATGGTGAAGGAAGGAGGGAGAGAGAGAGAGAGAGAGAGAGAGAGAGAGAGAGAGAGAGAGAGAGAGAGAGAGAGGAACACTGGCTGGTGAGCACACAAGCACACTGGTACACAAGCATTCCTACATAGCAGACAGACACACAGGCACAAGAATACACAGACAACATATATCCTGCATGTTTCTGGGATCAGTACCTCGGTGTTTCCCCTCCTCGTTGGATTCCTTCCTGTGTGAGGCCTCTGAGCAGTGGGTTAACTTCGAAGGATGTCACGGTGGGCTGCGGGTGTGTTGGGGGAGTGGCAGATTCCTGGGTGCACAGGGAGGATAGGTGGAGGTGTCCTAGCCTGTGCTGGGTCTCTGCCCTTAGGCCTTGAAGGACAGATCAAGATATAGGAATCTCAACTCCTCTCTCTAGCACCATGTCTAAAGCACACAATGCTGATATTGTACACTATTTTTCTACTATTTTCTACCCAAAGCCTAACCCTACTCTATTCGGATTTAAAAAAAAAAACAAACAAAAAAACAAAAAAGGAAAATCATGGAAGAAACTAACCAGTTCTCTTGGAGAATGAGAGGATTATAAAAAACAAAAGAATACTAAGCCACCACAAGGAGAGAGAGACACAAATCAAAAAGGCTATGGCACCCGGTATTCCCATAAGGTCTCCCATCCAAGTACGAACCAGGCCCGACCCTGCTTAGCTTCCGAGATCAGACGAGATCGGGCGCGTTCAGGGTGGTGTGGCCTTAGACTTGGGTGGCTGCCTCCCAGGCGCCCCATGAAAATGCGGCTGCACTCCCCAGCCTGCCAAGGAGCCCAGCCTAGCACAGCCCACTACCAGCGACTATGGCAGCTTGGTGGCGGCTGCGGCTGCAGCGGGTTTGGTGGTGATGGTCACAGAAGGGCTTCAAGCCCCTTCCCACAATGCCCATGTCGGAGAAGAGAGAGGGGCAAGCTTGCCACCTTGAAGATGCTCCTGTGTCGCTGGAGAGTAGGGAAGTCGGACTTAGAACTTGGAACTTGGGTCTTGTTGCTCTGCCAGGAGGGCCCCTGGGAGATCGGGGGCAGTAACAGTTGCGGAGCTAGAATCCTCTTGTGCTCTGTATCTTCAGTTCATTCCATGGGGTCACAGGGCCAGGCACCTGTCCCAGTATCAAGGAAGAGCCAAGGGCCACCTGCCTTCCCCTTCCAAATCCAACACTGATTCTAATCGTGCACTCCCCCCTGGGGACTGTGAAAAAGCACACACATGCGGAAGGAGGGAGGAGAGAGAGAGAGAGGAGAGAGAGAGAGAGAGAGAGAGAGAGAGAGAGTAACACTGGCTAGTGAGCACACAAGCACACTGGTACACAAGCATTCCTACATAAGACAGACACACAGGTACAAGAATACACAGACAACATGTATCCTGCATGTTTCTGGGATCAGTACCTCGGTGTTTCCCCTCCTCGTTGGATTCCTTCCTGTGTGAGGCCTCTGAGCAGTGGGTTAACTTTGAAGGATGTCACGGTGGGCTGCGGGTGTGTTGGGGGAGTGGCAGTTTCCTGGGTGCACAGGGAGGATAGGTGGAGGTCTCCTAGCCTGTGCTGGGTCTCTGCCCTTAGGCCTTGAAGGACAGATCAAGATATAGGAATCTCAACTCCCTCTCTCTAGCACCATGTCTAAAGCACACAATGCTGATATTGTACACTATTTTTCTCCTATTTTCTACCCAAAGCATAACCCTACTCTATTCGGACTTAAAAAAAAAAAACAAACAAAAAAACAAAAAAGGAAAATCATGGAAGAAACTAACCAGTTCTCTTGGAGAATGAGAGGATTATAAAAAACAAAAGAATACTAAGCCACCACAAGGAGAGAGAGACACAAAACAAAAATGCTACGGCACCCGGTATTCCCAGGCGGTCTCCCATCCAATTACGAACCAGGCCCGACCCTGCTTAGCTTCCGAGATCAGACGAGATCGGGCGCGTTCAGGGTGGTGTGGCCTTAGACTTGGGCGGCTGTCTCCCAGGCGCCCCATGAGAATGCGGCTGCACTCCCCAGCCTGCCAAGGAGCCCAGCCTAGCACAGCCCACTACCAGCGACTATGGCAGCTTGGCAGAGGCGGCGGCGGCTGCAGCGGCTTTGGTGGTGATGGTCAGAGAAGGGCTTCAAGCCCCTTCCCACAATGCCCATGTCGGAGAAGAGAGAAGGGCAAGCTTGCCACCTTGGAAGATGCTCCTGGGTCGCTGGAGACCAGGGAACTCGGAACATAGAACTTGGAACTTGGGTGTTGTTGCTGTGCCAGGAGGGCCGCTGGGGGTTCGGGGGCGGTAACAGTTGCGGAGCTAGAATCATCTTGGGCTCTGCATCTTCAGTTCATTCCATGGGGTCACAGGGCCACGCACCTGTCCCAGTATCAAGGAAGAGCCAAGGGCCAACTGCCTTCCCCTTCCAATGCCAACTCTGATTCTCGTCGTGCACTCCCCCTGGGGACTGTGAAAAAGTACACACATGCGGAAGGAGGGAGGAGAGAGAGAGAAAGAGAGAGAGAGAGAGAGAGAGAGAGAGAGAGAGAGAGAGAGAGAGAGAGAGAGGAACACTGGCTGGTGAGCACACAAGCACACTGGTACACAAGCATTCCTACATAGACAGACAGACACACAGGCACAAGAATACACAGACAACATGTATCCTGCATGTTTCTGGGATCAGTACCTCGGTGTTTCCCCTCCTCGTTGGATTCCTTCCTGTGTGAGGCCTCTGAGCAGTGGGTTAATTTCGAAGGATGTCACGGTGGGCTGCGGGTGTGTTGGGGGAGTGGCGGATTCCTGGGTGCACAGGGAGGATAGGTGGAGGTCTCCTAGCCTGTGCTGGGTCTCTGCCCTTAGGCCTTGAAGGACAGATCAAGATATAGGAATCTCAACTCCCTCTCTCTAGCACCATGTCTAAAGCACACAATGCTGATATTGTACACTATTTTTCTACTATTTTCTACCCAAAGCCTAACCCTACTCTATTCGGACTTAAAAAAAAAAAACAAACAAAAAAAACAAAAAAGGAAAATCATGGAAGAAACTAACCAGTTCTCTTGGAGAATGAGAGGATTATAAAAAACAAAAGAATACTAAGCCACCACAAGGAGAGAGAGACACAAAACAAAAAGGCTACGGCACCCGGTATTCCCAGGCGGTCTCCCATCCAATTACGAACCAGGCCCCACACTGCTTAGCTTCCGAGATCAGAAGAGATCGGGCGCGTTCTGGGTGGTGTGGCCTTAGACTATGGGCGGCTGTCTCCCAGGCGCCCCATGAGAATGCGGCTGCACTCCCCAGCCTGCCAAGGAGCCCAGCCTAGCACAGCCCACTTCCATGAACTCTGGCAGCTTGGCAGAGGCGGCGGCGGCTGCAGCGGCTTTGGTGGTGATGGTCAGAGAAGGGCTTCGAGCCCTTTCCCACAATGCCCATGTCGGAGAAGAGAGAAGGGCAAGCTTGCCACCTTGGAAGATGCTCCTGTGTCGCTGGATACCAGGGAACTCGGAACTTAGAACTTGGAACTTGGGTCTTGTTGTTCTGCCAGGAGGGCCGCTGGGGGTGCTGGGGCAGTAACAGTTGCGGAGCTAGAATCCTCTTGTGCTCTGTATCTTCAGTTCATTCCATGTGGTCACAGGGCCAGGCACCTGTCCCAGTATCAAGGAAGAGCCAAGGGCCACCTGTCTTCCCCTTCCAAATCCAACTCTGATTCTAATCGTGCACTCCCCCTGGGGACTATGCAAAAGCACACACATGGGAAAGGAAGGAGAGAGAGGAGAGAGAGAGAGAGAGAGAGAGAGAGAGAGAGAGAGAGAGAGAGAGAGAGTAACACTGGCTAGTGAGCACACAAGCACACTGGTACACAAGCATTCCTACATAGACAGACACACAGGCACACGAATACACAGACAACATGTATCCTGCATGTTTCTGGGATCAGTACTCTCGGTGTTTCCCCTCCTCGTTGGATTCCTGCCTGTGTGAGGCCTCTGAGCAGTGGGTTAACTTCGAAGGATGTCACGGTGGGCTGCGGGTGTGTTGGGGGAGTGGCAGATTCCTGGGTGCACAGGGAGGATAGGTGGAGGTCTCCTAGCCTGTGCTGGGTCTCTGCCCTTAGGCCTTGAAGGACAGATCAAGATATAGGAATCTCAACTCCCTCTCTCTAGCACCATGTCTAAAGCACACAATGCTGATATTGTACACTATTTTTCTCCTATTTTCTACCCAAAGCCTAACCCTACTCTATTCGGATTAAAAAAAAAAACAAACAAAAAAACAAAAAAGGAAAATCATGGAAGAAACTAACCAGTTCTCTTGGAGAATGAGAGGATTATAAAAACAAAAGAATACTAAGCCACTACCAGAAGAGAGAGACACAAAACAAAAATGCTATGGCACCTGGTATTCCCATAAGGTCTCCCATCCAATTACGAACCAGGCCCGACCCTGCTTAACTTCCGAGATCAGACGAGATTGGGCGCGTTCAGGGTGGTGTGGCCTTAGATTTGGGCAGCTGTCTCCCAGGCGCCCCATGAGAATGCGGCTGCACTCCCCAGCCTGCCAAGGAGCCCAGCCTAGCACAGCCCACTACCAGCGACTATGGCAGCTTGGCGGCGGCTGCGGCTGCAGCGGGTTTGGTGGTGATGGTCTGAGAAGGGCTTCAAGCCCCTTCCCACTATGCCCATGTCGGAGAAGAGAGAAGGGCAAGCTTGCCACCTTGGAAGATGCTCCTGGGTCCCTGGAGACCTGGGAACTCGGAACATAGAACTTGGAACTTGGGTGTTGTTGCTCTGCCAGGAGGGCCGCTGGGGGTTCGGGGGCAGTAACAGTTGCGGAGCTAGAATCATCTTGTGCTCTGCATCTTCAGTTCATTCCAAGGGGTCACAGGGCCACGCACCTGTCCCAGTATCAAGTAAGAGCCTAGGGCCAACTGCCTTAACCTTCCAATGCCAACTGTGATTCTCGTCGTGCACTCCCCCTGGGGACTATGAAAAAGTACACACATGCGGAAGGAGGAGGAGAGAGAGAGAGAGAGAGAGAGAGAGAGAGAGAGAGAGAGAGAGAGAGAGAGAGAGAGACGAACACTGGCTGGTGAGCACACAATCACACTGGTACACAAGCATTCCTACATAGATAGACAGACACACAGGCACACGAATACACAGACAACATATATCCTGCATGTTTCTGGGATCAGTACCTCGGTGTTTCCCCTCCTAGTTGGATTCCTGCCTGTGTGAGGCCTCTGAGCAGTGGGTTAACTTCGAAGGATGTCACGGTGGGCTGCGGGTGTGTTGGGGGAGTGGCAGATTCCTGGGTGCACAGGGAGGATAGGTGGAGGTCTCCTAGCCTGTGCTGGGTCTCTGCCCTTAGGCCTTGAAGGACAGATCAAGATATAGGAATCTCAACTCCCTCTCTCTAGCACCATGTCTAAAGCACACAATGCTGATATTGTACACTATTTTTCTACTATTTTCTACCCAAAGCCTAACCCTACTCTATTCGGATTTAAAAAAAAAAACAAACAAAAAAACAAAAAAGGAAAATCATGGAAGAAACTAACCAGTTCTCTTGGAGAATGAGAGGATTATTAAAAACAAAAGAATACTAAGCCACCACAAGGAGAGAGAGACACAAAACAAAAATGCTACGGCACCCGGTATTCCCATGCGGTCTCCCATCCAATTACGAACCAGGCCCGACCCTGCTTAGCTTCCGAGATCAGACGAGATCGGGCGCGTTCTGGGTGGTGTGACCTTAGATATGGGTGGCTGTCTCCCAGGCGCCCCATGAGAATGCGGCTCCACTCCCCAGCCTGCCAAGGAGCCCAGCCTAGCACAGCCCACTACCAGGGACTATGGCAGCTTGGCGGCGGCTGCGGCTGCAGCGGGTTTGGTGGTGATGGTCAGAGAAGGGCTTCAAGCCTTTTCCCACAATGCCCATGTCGGAGAAGAGAGAAGGGCAAGCTTGCCACCTTGGAAGATGCTCCTGTGTCGCTGGATACCAGGGAACTCGGAACTTAGAACTTGGAACTTGGGTCTTGTTGTTCTGCCAGGAGGGCCGCTGGGGGTGCTGGGGCAGTAACACTTGCGGAGCTAGAATCATCTTGTGCTCTGCATCTTCAGTTCATTCCAAGGGGTCACAGGGCCACGCACCTGTCCCAGTATCAAGTAAGAGCCTAGGGCCAACTGCCTTAACCTTCCAATGCCAACTGTGATTCTCGTCGTGCACTCCCCCTGGGGACAATGAAAAAGCACACACATGCGGAAGGAAGGAGAGAGAGTAGAGAGAGAGAGAGAGAGAGAGAGAGAGAGAGAGAGAGAGAGAGAGAGAGAAGAACACTGGCTAGTGAGCACACAAGCACACTGGTACACAAGCATTCCTACATAGACAGACAGACACACAGGCACATGAATACACAGACAACATATATCCTGAATGTTTCAGGGATCAGTAGCTCGGTGTTTCCCCTCCTCGTTGGATTCCTGCCTGTGTGAGGCCTCTGAGCAGTGGGTTAACTTCGAAGGATGTCACGGTGGGCTGCGGCTCTGTTGGGGGAGTGGCAGTTTCCTGGGTGCACAGGGAGGATAGGTGGAGGTCTCCTAGCCTGTGCTGGGTCTCTGCCCTTAGGCCTTGAAGGACAGATCAAGATATAGGAATCTCAACTCCCTCTCTCTAGCACCATGTCTAAAGCACACAATGCTGATATTGTACGATATTTTTCTACTATTTTCTACCCAAAGCCTAACCCTACTCTATTCGGACTTAAAAAAAAAAAAAACAAACAAAAAAACAAAAAAGGAAAATCATGGCAGAAACTAACCAGTTCTCTTGGAGAATGAGATGATTATAAAAACAAAAGAATACTAAGCCACTACCAGAAGAGAGAGACACAAATCAAAAATGCTATGGCACCCGGTATTCCCATAAGGTCTCCCATCCAAGTACGAACCAGGCCCGACCCTGCTTAGCTTCCGAGATCAGACGAGATCGGGTGCGTTCAGGGTGGTATGGCCATAGACAAGGACTGCTGTCTCCGGGGCCCCATGAGAATGCGGCTGCACTCCCCAGCCTGCCAAGGAGCCCAGCCTAGCACAGCCCACTACCAGCGACTATGGCAGCTTGGTGGTGGTTGTGGCTGCAGCGGCTTTGGTGGTGATGGTCAGAGAAGGGCTTCGAGCCCCTTCCCACAATGCCCATGTCGGAGAAGAGAGAAGGGCAAGCTTGCCACCTTGGAAGATGCTCCTGGGTCGCTGGAGACCAGGGAACTCGGAAGTTAGAACTTGGAACTTGGGTCTTGTTGCTCTGCCAGGAGGGCCGCTGGGGGTTCGGGGGCAGTAACAGTTGCGGAGCTAGAATCATCTTGTGCTCTGCATCTTCAGTTCATTCCTCGGGGTCACAGGGCCACCCACCTGTCCCAGTATCAAGGAAGAGCCAAGGGCCAACTCCCTTCCCCTTCCAATGCCAACTGTGATTCTCATCGTGCACACCCCTGGGGACTGTGAAAAAGCACACACATGCGGAAGGAGAGGAGAGAGAGGAGAGAGAGAGAGAGAGAGAGAGAGAGAGAGAGAGAGAGAGAGAGAGAGGAACACTGGCTAGTGAGCACACAAGCACACTGGTACACAAGCATTCCTACATAGACAGACAGACACACAGGCACATGAATACACAGACAACATATATCCTGAATGTTTCTGGGATCAGTAGCTCGGTGTTTCCCCTCCTCGTTGGATTCCTGCCTGTGTGAGGCCTCTGAGCAGTGGGTTAACTTCGAAGGATGTTACGGTGGGCTGCGGCTCTGTTGGGGGAGTGGCAGTTTCCTGGGTGCACAGGGAGGATAGGTGGAGGTCTCCTAGCCTGTGCTGGGTCTCTGCCCTTATGCCTTGAAGGACAGATCAAGATATAGGAATCTCAACTCCCTCTCTCTAGCACCATGTCTAAAGCACACAATGCTGATATTGTACGATATTTTTCTACTATTTTCTACCCAAAGCCTAACCCTACTCTATTCGGATTTAAAAAAAAAAAAACAAACAAAAAAACAAAAAAGGAAAATCATGGCAGAAACTAACCAGTTCTCTTGGAGAATGAGATGATTATAAAAAACAAAAGAATACTAAGCCACCACAAAGAGAGAGAGACACCAAAAAAAGGCTACAGCACCCGGTATTCCCAGGTGGTCTCCCATCCAAGTAGGAACAAGGCCCGACCCTCTTAGCTTCCAAGATCAGACGAGATCGGGCGCTTTCAGGGTGGTGTGGCCTTAGACTTGGGCGGCTGTCTCCCAGGCGACCCATGAGAATGCGGCTGCACTCCCCAGCCTGCCAAGGAGCCCAGCCTAGCACAGCCCACTACTGGCGACTATGGCAGCTTGGTGGCTGCAGCGGGTTTGGTGCTGATGGTCAGAGAAGGGCTTCAAGCCCCTTCCCACAATGCCCATGTTGAAGAAGAGAGAAGGGCAAGCTTGCCACCTTGGAAGATGCTCCTGGGTCGCTGGAGACCAGGGAACTCGGAACTTAGAACTTGGAACTTGGGTCTTGTTGCTGTGCCAGGAGGGCCGCTGGGGGTTCGGGGGCAGTAACAGTTGCGGAGCTAGAATCATCTTGTGCTCTGCATCTTCAGTTCATTCCATGGGGTCACAGGGCCACCCACCTGTCCCAGTAACAAGGAAGAGCCAAGGGCCAACTGCCTTACCCTTCCAATGCCAACTGTGATTCTCATCGTGCACACCCCCTGGGGACTATGAAAAAGCACACACATGCGGAAGGAAGGAGAGAGAGGGAGAGAGAGAGAGAGAGAGAGAGAGAGAGAGAGAGAGAGAGAGAGAGAGGAACACTGGCTAGTGAGCACACAAGCACACTGGTACACAAGCATTCCTACATAGACAGACAGACACACAGGCACACGAATACACAGACAACATATATCCTGCATGTTTCTGGGATCAGTACCTCGGTGTTTCCCCTCCTCGTTGGATTCCTGCCTGTGTGAGGCCTCTGAGCAGTGGGTTAACTTCGAAGGATGTCACGGTGGGCTGCGGGTGTGTTGGGGGAGTGGCAGTTTCCTGGGTGCACAGGGAGGATAGGTGGAGGTCTCCTAGCCTGTGCTGGGTCTCTGCCCTTAGGCCTTGAAGGACAGATCAAGATATAGGAATCTCAACTCCCTCTCTCTAGCACCATGTCTAAAGCACACAATGCTGATATTGTACACTATTTTTCTACTATTTTCTACCCAAAGCCTAACCCTACTCTATTCGGATTTAAAAAAAAAAACAAACAAAAAAACAAAAAATGAAAATCATGGAAGAAACTAACCAGTTCTCTTGGAGAATGAGAGGATTATAAAAAACAAAAGAATACTAAGCCACCACAAGGAGAGAGAGACACAAAACAAAAATGCTACGGCACCCGGTATTCCCATGCGGTCTCCCATCCAATTACGAACCAGGACCGACCCTGCTTAGCTTCCGAGATCAGACGAGATCGGGCGCGTTCAGGGTGGTGTGGCCTTAGAGTTGGGCGGCTGTCTCCCAGGCGCCCCATGAGAATGCGGCTGCACTCCCCAGCCTGCCAAGGAGCCCAGCCGAGCACAGCCCACTACCAGCGACTATGGCACCTTGGCGGCTGTTTACTCAGGAAATATTATATTATTATTCAATATTTGAAGGAGTTAATGAGTATATAGTTATAGATATAGGTTTCCTTAATTATGATAGATGGTAAATTAGGAACAGAGCTTTGCGCTCATCAATGTAAGATATATAATATAGTGATTTCTTTCTAAATTGCCAACCATAAATGATTGGATTCTGTTCAAATAACTCATACTTGATAAATGTTATTATTGCATGTAGGTTAAGTTAAATCTTTCTTTTTAGTTAGAAAAAAAGGGAGAAATCTTGTGGAATATTTATTTAACTATTTAATTCTACCTTATTCTCTATTATTCTAACAAAACTCAAGATTCTATGTCTAGGGTGGAAATCTATGGGCTCAGAGAGTTAGAGTAGCAAGTGGCTAACTTTTTATTTTTGGAGGCATCTCTTCATCCACACTCCACCTTGCAAAAAAAAAAAAAAAAAAAAAAAAAAGAACCAGCAACCAGCTAAAGTCCTCCTCTCAGCTACTTCCACTCAGCCAATTGCTAACCCTGCTTTTCTGAGCCGCGGGTAATTTTTAATTAATTAATGCAGAATCAACACATTTATACACAGTTAACAAATGCAGCATGGGCAAATGTAACACATCCTTGCATAGTTAAATAAATATTCCACAAGTCTCCCCTTGTTTTCTATGTTAAAAGAAAGATGTAACTTAACCTATATACAATAAAGACGGTTTTCTGTACTCACCTACCCTGACCAGCAAGGAAGACGCGATGCCGGGAAGATCTTCTTCATGCAGTTTTAATCAGGATCCTTGAACATGTTTCTTCTGACCCATGGGACCTCGGGGGACCTCTGCACAGGTTTAAATCCCCTTGTGCTAAACAACCCCAGTGAGCTACATGGACCCTGCAGATAGGCTACTCTAACGTGGAAGCAGAAAGGCTGAACAGACTTAATCAAATAAGGGTTTGTTTACACCAGAGAGCGCTCACCCTTGGGGAGGTGGAAGGCAGAAGCCAGTGCCATCTTTAAGGCGTGGCACTTCGCAGCTCTCTACAGTTCCCCATTTTTGTTTTAATAATGCAACAGGCAAGGGTAGTGTTCTGGTCTCCAGTAAAACAGTGGACATTTTAATGACCCTGAATCCTGGTAGTCAGCCAAGTCAGTGCCACACCCATCTGGTATCTTTTTCCTGGAGGTGGGGCCTCGGACACCAACCCACATGCAACCAGAATTGCCCTTCTCAGAGTTGCTCACTTCCAGAGCTAACTCGGAGTGCAGTGCTAAGCCATACAACCTGAGCGTGAAGGATCAATACTTGTTCATGACTGTGAGCCATGCTTGGGGAGACTGTCCTGCCTCAATGGCTGTAAATGCCTGGACAACCATAGCTGCATACCGCTTCTGAGCAACCCTCATCTTGCAAAGGCACGACAGGCCCATGAAGGAGATAAGCAACAAGAGGACAGCCATGGCCCCCATTCCCGCCCACTCTTTCAGATGATCCATGGCAACAGGAAACATGATGACAATCTGGCAGCCAGTCCTGCATCCACACATGTCGAATTTACTGCAATGATGGCCACTCGCAGCTTTACCATCAGGTTATCAAACAAGATCCCTGCCTAACTTGTCCCAGCATGTTACCGTGAGGTCTCCTGAAACTGCGAACCAAGGTGCAATGGTATCGCATTAGCTCAGGAATCTTTTTAGTGTGCTTTTTTTTAATTTTAAGTTTCTTTGACAAAAGTAGCTCCTGAAGAGCCAGAAAAATTGGAGACTGAGAAGTCCCCATTTTGAAAATTTTACTTTTGTTTCATTAGAACCTCTCACTCAATGCCTGAGATTTTATTGCAGCTTATTTCCACGGTCTTTATTTGGTCCCAACTTACCTTGGGAACTTGCCAGCGCTGCCCTGGATGCAAGAAGTTCTGATCTGAAGATTCCCAGTATGGGTCACCATTTGTAACGTGCCTTACCCTCGCCAGCAAGGATGACGTGACTCTGGGACTTCTTCATGCAGTTTTAATCAGGATCATCGAAACCTGTTTCCTCTTACCCACGAGCCCTGGGGAACTCTTGCACAAGCTTAAATACTCTTGCGCTAACCAACCCCAGTGTGCTATGTGGACCCTGCAGATAGGCTACTCTAACGCGGAAGCAGACAGGCTGAACAGACTTAACCAAATAAGGGCTTGTTTACACCAGAGAGCGCTCACCCTATGGGAGGTGGAAGGCAGAAGCCAACACCATCTTTAAGGCATGGCACTTCGCAGCTCTCTACAATTAGGGCCCCAGTCTAAGGCCTGGGACAATGCCAGTGGCATGATGGGCAAAAGGTCACCTAGCCTGTGCAAGAAGCAGGAGCTCATCCTCCACCTCAGCTATATCAGCCCTATACCCTGGGCAGGGAGGGGACAAATAGAAAGGAGGCTTGGTCCTTCCCACTCCATGTCTGAAAACTGACTTCACGCCTAGCATCAGCCACTGGGTGGAAACCAAGAGACCAGTAGGCTTGCAAGGGGAGAAATGTGAATACGCTCAAGAGGCAGGTGCTGAGTGGTCATGAGCTCAAGGCCTGCTTAGGCCACATGAGATCCAGTCTCAAAATAAATTTTAATAAAAAGAAAAGTGATGATGCATCCTTTAATACCGGTACTTGGAAGGCAGAGGCAAATGGCTCTGGGTGAATTTGAAGCTCTTCTGGTCTACATAGCAAGTTCCAAGCCAATCAGGTAATATACTAAGACCATGTCTGAAAAAAAAGACACAACCAAAATAAATTTTTAAATAAACAAATAAAAATAAGAGAGCTGGGCATGTTAGTGCACACTTATAATCCCAGCATTCACATACTGGGTTTTCTGGGATGTTTGTTTGTTTTGTTTTTGAACGAGGGTTTCTCAGTGTAGCCCTGGCTGTGCTAGAACTTGATTTGTAGACCAGGCTGGCCTCTTACTCAGAGATCTGACTGCCTCTGCCTCCTGAGTGCTGGGATTAAAGCTTAATTATAATAGGCAAAACTTAGAAACAACCCAAATATCTATTGATAGATAAGGAAAACATGGTATGTGTGAACAATAGCATACTGTTCAGCTATTAAATTAAATAGCTGGGTGGTGGTGGCACATGTCTTTGATCCAAGCACTCAAGAGGCAGAGGCAGGTGGATCTCTGTGAGTTCAAGGCCAGCCTGATCTTCAGAACAATTTCCAGCTCAGCCACCAAAGCCTCCAAAGCTAACAAGAAACCCTGTCTCAAAAAACCAGAAAACAAACAAACAAACAAAAAGAAATGAAATGAAATGTTGATACTTAGGTAGTGTATAAAAACTGAGAGCTATATTGTTGGAGCTGGATTCAAGGCCACAAATGTAGGATTCCACTTGCGTCAGATTCACAGAGACAGAAGATGAAAACAAGCAGTAACTGTTTTCCATCTGTGAGATAAAGATTCTGGAATTAGTGATAGTTTCCATCTGGGAGATAGAGATCTTGGAACTAGTGATAGTTGGTGTGTACCCTGCAGATATCTCCAATGCCAGTGAATTGAGGGGTATGGCAGTATGTGCCTGTGTACTTCCCTTCCGATTCATGGAGGTAGAGGCAGGGGGATTAGGAGGTCAAGGTGAGTTAGAGGCTAGCCTTGGATACATGAGACATTCTTTCAAAAAATGAATAAATATGATTTATAAAACAGCATATTATGTTGTATTTTTCCACATTTAATTTTTTTATTTTATGTGCATGCGCATTTTGCCTATATGTATATCTATGCACCATGTGCATGTCTGGTGCCCACAGACACCAGAAAAGGGTGTTACTGGAGTTACAGAAAAGTTAGGAGTCGTTATGTGAGTACTGAGAATCAAACCCCGGTCCTCTAGAAAAATAGCCAGTGCTCATTACAACTGCTGAGCCATTTCTTCAGCCCTTTCCACATTACAGGAAAAAAAATGCTGCTGAGAAAGTAGAGTTCTATGTTGAGTTACTGAGAATCAATAGAAATATTTGAGGGGTCTCCCTTTTGATTAAGTCCATGTGGGGGCTCTTTGTGGAGACCTCCCTGACTGCAGCTGAGCAGGGGAAGGGTGAGGAGAGAAAATTGAGACATCAAGCTTGGGTTTATTGAGACTAGGAGGCTGCAACTCAGAACCTTCCTCAGGGAGGGTCAGTCTGGCAGGCTGGGGTGTCTTTCTGTTTACAAAGGATATCATACAGAGATCGTCAGCCTAAGGGAAATCCAGGACTGCTCAAACAGGATGTACTGTGGCCAGAACCATGCCTGGTAGAGGTCCTGGGCCCATTGTACCTTACATCAACACCATGCATCTTGTGCTGACTGGGAGCCTTGTAGTTCTCAGAGGCCAGGCAAGGCTTGTAGATGGCCCACTGGAAAAGTCCCTCATGACACTGTGAATTGTCTTCTCCAGTGACCTCAGCTAGTTCCCTGGTGCAAAAGGTCACTTCCAGGAACACATCTCATCTTTAGCTGTCGCTCTGTGTACAGGAGTCTGGGAAACCAGTGTTAGTATCTCTTCTGTAGTCTCTTAGTCAGCACCATTAGGAGACTGGACTCCATGGAAACATTGGAAGCCTGCCCTAGTGCTGCTGCCGCAGGTGTGAGATGTTTACCTGGCAGGTGCTGGAAGAGCTTAATCTTAGGATAGTGGGTCCCAGGGTGCCATCTGCTGCGAGATGAGTTCCCAGGATGTCATGAACTCCCTTCCCCCAGACAAGGCCCTAGGCAGAGGAGAAGAAAGCTGGAGGCCAGGGGCCTGAACCTAGCAGCTCAGAGTCTAGGTTGCTCCTTTGCCCTAGACAAGCTATTGTGACTGCAGGCCAATATGGCCAATAGTATGTATATGTTCCCATTCATTGGCCCCAGCCATCCTTGCCAAGAGAACATGCCAAGGTTTGTAGGTAACACCATGTGGGGGAAGGAAAGGCTTTGGTAAGGGAGTCACAAAATGTCTCAGGGCTCAGAGCTGCCTCTGGACCAATCTGCCTCACCAAGCCACCATCAGACCCCATCTCTGGACACTGAGACCTATGACTAACACACCTTTTCCCTCAAGTCCTCTCATTCCTGTGTCCATTGGGGTCTGGGTATAGGTCTCTGTACACCTCAAACTCTGTGGCATGTAGGGAAGGTGTGGCCCTCAGCTATACCCTCACAGAACAGAACCTGTGACATGCAGGGAGTGGCAGAACCCCAAGAAAACAACTGTGGCCTTTGCCTAAGTTGCTTTCCCGGACAGAGACTTCACAGAGATCCTTCCCCAAGAGATGCTTTGGAAGGTGTCTAGGGGCAGGGCTGGGGAACCAAGCTTGGGGAGAGGAGCCCTAGCTTGCTTAAGTAATTGTGTGGTACTGAGCAGTACAAGGCCCCTGGACTTGTGTTTATTTCAGTGGTCCCTCCAGCACTAACTGGACATTCAGCAAGTCAGTGGCCAGAGCTTCTTTAGTTCCTGCATTCGGCCCCAGGCTCTACCAGCAGCAACCAAGGCAGGAGATGCCAGAAAAATTGACCTTCAGCCCTAAGTCCCACAAACAACAGCGCCTCCCTTTAAGTATAGCTCAAAGTCCAAATTCTCAAGTTTTATGTTTTCTTTTGGTTTTGATTTTTTTAAATGTGCATTGGTGTTTTTGTCTGCATGCATGCCTGTGTGAGGGAATCAGATCCACTGGAACTTGAGTCATAGACAGTTGTGAGCTTCCATGTGGGTGATGGGAATTGAACCCACATCCTCTGAAATAGTAGCCAATGCTCTTAACTGCTGAGTGTTCTCTTCATCCCCATGGTTTTGATTTTTTTAAGACAGGGTCTCACTTGCTAGTTTGTGATGGCCTGGAATAGTCATTTAGTAGTAACAGTCATGTATACCAGGCTGGACTTGAACTCATAGCAATTCTCCTGTCTTGGCTCTTAAATCCTGGGATTTATTTGCATATACCACCATGCACAGTTCCAAATCATACTTTTAGCAGAAAAACTAGTCCTGTGGGAAGGACAATTAGGTTGTTTCTAGGTTTCTTTTTTCTTTTTCTTTTTCTTTTTGAGCAGCATTTCCCTACTACCTGGAGACAGGCAACAACCCCATCCTTTGTGTTATCTAAACAGACATACTGATGGTAGCCTCAAGATTTCTGCCACCATGGCCCCTTGAGATCTGAATGAAGAAGCCTTTCCATTTTTTCTTTTCACACACACCTGTGAAAAGAACACTGTGGTGCTAAGCTTGTGTGACTAGAAGGCAGATCCCATAGTAGCGATTGCCTTATCAGAGAGAGGGAGACACCATACAGAGGAGCAGAGGCATGGGTAGGCAAAGGAATGGCCCAACAGCCTTACGGGACACCTGGATCCTGTTATACCCAAAGCACAGATGTCTGTCAGTTGCTTCTTTTCATATAGGACAGGTGGAGGTTGTGTACTTACTGGTTTGACCCTCACTATTCCAATCTGTATGTTTAGGCTCCTGTTCTTTCTGTGCATAGCTGCATCCTGCAATGCAGAGGGGGTTATGTTTAAATGAAGATGTTTAAGTTTCTCTATGACACCGGATCCACCATGTAGGCCAGGAGGTTCACAAATACAGGTCAGGGTGATGAACTCTCCACACATCTCAGGGAGAACCACTCTTGCTTCTTTCCAGGAAGGCAGCCACTGCTGGCCATACCAGGCTTTTATTGAAGGTCTGAAGAGTGCACACATGTCATGGGCAACAAGGAACAATTTGTTTTCTCCACAGGTTTCTGACTTGACTCAAGTGGAGGAGACCCAGGCTCACTGGCCTTTATCTTCCAACCCAGACCTGCAACTTCTATTTTATTATTGAAGGAGGGAGGGCAAGCACATGTCACAGCACAGGTATGGAAGAAGTCAGAACACACCCCTATAGAGTTTTTCCATCCACTTTTACGTGAGCCCCAAGGGTTGAACTCAGGATGGCAGGTTTGTGTGTTAAGCACTTTTACCCACTGAGCAATCCTACTAGCACCTATTTTATTTTGGAGACAGTATCTCTCTATGAAGCCCAGGCTGGCTTCGAACTAGACTTAACCTCCTGAGGTGATACAATTATCATTAAGTCCAGCCCACTGGACTTAATGTTTTTCCAGATAGGCTTTTTTCTGTGTATCAGCCCTGGCTGTCCTGAAACCTGCTTTGTATACCAGGGTGGCCTTGAACTCAGAGATCTGCCTGCCTTTGCCTCTTAAGCGCTGGCATTAAATGTGTGCACCACAGCCACTCAGTGTCACTGGGCACTTTTGACATCCCTTCCATTCCTAACTAATTTTGGTGCCCTGCATCCAGGATGTCTGGTTTGTGATCACAAAGATCAGAGTTAGAAGCATGATAAGACAAATGGGCACAGAAGCCCCACCCCCTATCTCTCCTACCCCTACCCCACTGGGAGGGACAAGTGATCCTTCAAGCATGCTGGTCAATATACAAAGGCCACCACTCTGCTCCCTTGGGGATAGATGTGCCACTGGAGGTCAGGACTGAGCTGCATGTGTCCTGTCCATGTTGCCACAGCAGAGCTGGGCACTGGTAAGTATGTTAATGGAGTGAAGGAGGTGTGAGGGTCTCCTTGAGAGCCGTGGCCCCATTCTTTCTGCCACCCCTGTGCCTGGAAGCCCACAGGAACTAATTAGCACTTTCTCCCTTGTCACCTACATTCTGAGTCCCTGGGCACAGGCATCGTCCCATGTCCCTCCTCTCTTTCCTCCCTCTTAGTTCTCTGGGGTGTGGATGGTGGGGCAGGCTGTAGTCTCACTTACTAGAATATATGATGGAATGACTGTGTGGTGGGAAAACTAGACAGTGTTTATCAGGATGGGGACAGATGCCCCAAGGGCCTGAATCCAGGCCATGACAAAGGTGACAAAGGGACTTAACTGCCCTTCTACCCGATCTGGGAATCTAGAAATGCCCCTTGCTCCTTACAACTAAGAACTCTAATTGAGCCTTATCTTGGTATACAGGAACCTGCTTAACAGGTGGTCTCTTCCACTCATTCTAGGTACTGAGATAAACCGAGTGCCTGAAACTGAGATGGGCCTGGCCCAGGAACTAAGATAAGCAGATGTTTATTGTCTGATGTTTATTGTCTGGGATAATTACCAGGACCCCAGAGTTAGCAGAAGCTACCCCTCCCCATTTCCTCCCTACCTGCTACCCCTCCCCATTTCCTCCACACTTTGCTTTAAAAACTCCTTTTTTTTCACCAATAAAGTTAGACCTTAACAAATGCACTGCTTGGTCTCCTTTCTCTTTTCTCTCCCATTATTTTCAGGTTCTAGCCCACCTCGACCCACGAATAACTAGGCCCTGTGGGTCAGGGCAAGTGGCGTCAAATGTGGGGCCCTGAGGGAGGGCTTCTACCAGAATGGACTCCCCATCCCTGAAGAAGAAACACCAATAGTGCACCGAGAAGAGAGCCAGACCTGTAGGCTAGACATGGGAGCTGCAGCAAGATGAGTAGGAATCCGTCCTCACTGCTCATGAGCACTTGATTCCTGGTGAGTTTCCCCCCCCCTCCCGCTTTCTGTTCAATAATGATGGGTTAATCCTTGTCAAGGAGGAAAATGTTCATTAGGGACTTAAAGTACTCCTTTCGAGAAAGAGGAAGTTGAGTTTCATGTAAAGAATATAGATAATAGCCGCATTATAAGAGATTTCAGTTAAGGATGTTTTATTTCAACAAACTAATCTTCACCTAGAAAAAAGAGGGCTAAAAGATGTATGTATGTATGTATGTATGTATGTATGTATGTATGTTCTGGATGTATGTGTGGCCACACAAATACAGGTATGGAGTGTGATTATGAATGCGTAAATCCTAACAAAAAATACTATTTGAATTGCTTGAGATATGGCAAAAAGAGACATCAGATTCACAGCAGTCCACAGGAAATATCCAAAGCCAAAATGGCCTGAGAGCCAGAGATCTCTATGGATGGTTCCAAAAAAGTTTAGCAGAGTAGAGAATACAGAAATCCTCCTAAATTTTGATAGTTAAAAGAGAAATTGAAAGAATGGAGGTTAATGTAAGATCGGTGAGAAGCTATTGGGAAAAAGCCTCAGGAAACTGCAGCCCTGTCAGGCTCCCTGCCTAGAAAGGTGTCAGTGAAAAGGCAAATGAGATCTTATCAGTTAAAGAAAGCTTTACAGGTCAGACTAGAAAAAATTTTCAAAAGTATTTGGTACTTATGTTACATCCTAAAGAAACTAGGCTTCAAATAGTAAAAATTAGAAATAGCTTGTGATCATTAAATGATTTTTAGAAATTATTGGGAAATATTCAATGGTTACATCCTTTTTAAAAGCATCTACTGGCAATTTAAAGCCTTTAAGCAATATCCTTAAAGGAAATATTGATCCCCAGTCACCCAGACAGCTAACTAAAGAGGGGAGACAAATTCTTCTACAATTGGAGAATGCAATCCAACATCAACAGATATGCTATATTGAGTATGCTAAACCATGGGAGATTTATGTGCTTTCTACATAACATAGTCTGACTTTCTTACAGCAAGGGGACTTTTGTTATGGTTACATTTACATTTCTTTTGTTTCCTCAACCAAAATGTTAAAACATTATTTTAAAACAGTAGCTTGTATAGTACAAAATGCTGTATGGAGTCTAAGAGATAGTTTGCCAGAGAACCAAGCGTAACACCTGTTTCCTATACCAAATAGTAAATTAATAGTTATTTTAAACCTTTAGTACCAGCAATTAACATGGAAAGGAATGTTTACTCAGATGGTGAGGCACTCCTGACTTAGGGAGTTAACTTTCTTTTATCATTAGAAGTTCACTTTTTCTGTATAGATTCAGGGCTTAAGATTTCAAGCTTTTTTTTAATTATAATTTTTGGTTCATCAGCATTTGCTAAGTTTTTGGAAAAAATTGATAGTTTCCAGTTTATAGACTATTACAATTTGTGCTAGTACTTCCTTTTGTATTCCCTAAAATTGTAAGAGGTAATTCTGTAAAAAATGTTGTTATTTTCTCCTGACAGTTTTTCTAACAGAAAAGCAGCTTATGTTATTGTTGGAAAAGAATATGTAGTACAGTCAGATTCATCTTCAGCTCAGATAGTTGAGTTACAAGCTGTTATAATAGTTTTTCAGCTTCTAATGAATGATTCATTTAACTTATATACAGATAGTCATTATGTTTTCAGAGCTCTTCAAGCTTTACAGATAGTTCCATACATTGGAACTAGTAACAATCAGGTTAAAATGCTGTTTGAGCAAATTCAAAGTGCCATTCATTTTAAAGAGAGCCACTGTACTTTGTGGGTCATATAAGAGCTCATTCAAACTTTCCCAACCCACTGGCTAAAGGTAATGAGTCAGCTGATAGAAAAATTAGCTCAGCAGTCATACAGCTTTCATCATCAAAATAGTAATAGTTTAAAAAAGCAGTTTGGTTTAACTACAGAGACTGCTCAACATATTGTCAAACAATGTGATGTGTGCCCACAATATTTACCTGTAACTAATATTGGAATTACAGGTAACTCAGACCTGCTTCCTAATTTATGTTAGGAAATGGATGTTGCTCATATTGCAAAATTTGGCAGATTAAAGTATGGGCATGTGATAGTCGATATGTATTCAGGCTTCTTAATGGTCACTGAACAAACTGGAGAAGCCACTAAGCTTGTGATAAGCCACTTTTTAAAATGTCTTGCTTTCATGGGAGTTCCAAAAAGACAAACAATGGATCTGGATATATTAGGAAAGCATTTCAACATTTTTTGCACAATAAAAAAAAATTAAACATATAACAGGCATTTTTATAATCCTCAAGGACAAAGAATTGTGGAGCATGCTCATAGCACCTTAAAAATACAACTTTAAGGAGAAAGGAGTTGTGTCCTCAATCTCCACATGATGCATTATATCAAGCATCTTCATTTAAAAAAATTAAATGTGGATGTCATGAACAATCTGTGGCAGACAAATTCTGATATGATGGAACTCAAGAGACTTTTACTCAAGTCAAATGGAATGATACATGCACTAGACTATGGAAAGGACCCAACCCTGTCCTATTAGGGGATTGAGTGAGGTCGAGGCATGTTTGTGTTTTCTTACAGGAAGAAAATGAGGCCCTATGGCTGCCAGACCACTTGGTGAGATGTGTGAAACAGAAAAAAATGGACCTGAGATCTAGGGAGTATAATCTCCTCTCTCTCAGTCTCTCTCAGGGGTCATTCTTTAGAACAAGGAGAGATTTGTGCAACACTCAAGAAAGGAATGTTGCTTCTATACAGAAGCAGTGAAAACAGGAACCAGGCTGGATACCACCCTACTGCCTTATCTCTTGCTGGCTTCTTAATTCTACTTGCCTTAGGCCATTAAGAGGTTAATGGTTTTATCTGCCAACAGACTCCCTGATAACAAAGCCTATCCAAGTCATAGGCTTGACCTTAATGTATGTGGTCATGGTGAGCCTTTAGAAGGTGACAACCCACCACGACCTAGGGGGGGGCACTTCCCAGGGAAGCCTCCTTCTGCTATTGACAAAATAAAACATCTCTGAGGTGCACCTATGAGTGCAATAAAGAAGCCACCAAAGGCACCTACCCTGCCTGGGCTTCATGGGAGTATACCTGGTTGCATAAAGGTTGATGTAAAAAAACCTTTCCTACTCAAAAAGACATCGTGGAGGGCCTGAACAATCTCACCTGCGAAGGCTGGGTTAGGCTGCTTGCTTCAGGATACATGTCACATAACTATCTAGGAAGACCAGGATCCCTGCTCCCACTCATGGTGGCATAGTGTCAATAGAACACCTTCTTACTTAAAAAAATGGAGGAATTGCCAGAAATGATCATGGCATAAGCCTTAGAGATAGCCAACTTTAACTTAGAATAGCCCATAGAGTTAAAAGATAGCAACTTTCAGCCCTGATCTACCTTCCACCAACTTCCTGAGAAGTAGAATTTAGGGCTTACACTCCTGATGCAGTTAATTAGCAACTCCTGAGACCTCTTCCCCTGCTAACAACCTGCTTATTATATAACTACCTGCATTTCCCCAGAGCTCATGGAAGATTTTTGCTTATGCTATTATTCTTGGCCTTTCTTATGAAGGGATAGCCATTTTGGGAGACAGAATTCCGGTCATTGCAGATGGCATACAGATTCCACTCATGGAATCTCTGTTACTCAGGTCTCTGGCCTAGGGCTATGCATTTCTACTTCTGAAGCTCCTCAATATAGCCATCTTTGTAACAGAACCTGTTCTCCTGACTTACATCACACATTGTCCCTCCCAACCATGCTTGGCAGGCAGGTATTCATCCCCCTTCCTGGCCACAGCTGCCTTTTGTATTTTAATCAAGCTTTTGCCTCTTCTACATCACTATCACCCTAATGACTTCCTTCCCTTATGGGAGGAAAGGGATGTCTCTCCCCTACCTAGGCAGCACAGAGAGCATATTTCTGTCTTTACCATCTCTCTCCTTGGTCTTAGTGCCACTGGAGTGGGGACAGGCATTTTCTCCCTTGTTCTATCCAGCAAAAGGTATTCTGAACTATGCTCAACTATCGAAGATGTCCAGTGACTTCAGAAAGAAATGTCCCTTATAGGTCTCCTGGTAGACCCTCTGCTAGAACTTTCTCTCCCTCTGTGGAGGTCACAGGAGCCTTTCAACCCACCTTACCCCTGGACATCCTTCCTTTGCCGAACTGATCCTTGCATTAGCCAATTCAACTATTTATACCCTCCTTCCTTCCCTCCTGGGACCATTGGTGGGGTTATTACTGCTGCTAACTTTTGGACCTTGGGCATTCCAGAAATTAACTTGATTGATCAAAACCCAAATTGATTCCATACTCGAAAAACCTGTTTCTGTACATTACCATCAGCTTTTAGAAAAGGAACAGAGCTCCGAGAATGGTGACAATGCCGATTCTAACCCCCCCCAGGCAAAGACTTGTTTTCAAAGGACTCGAAAAACAGAAGACCTGGTTCTCACAGATATGGAGATGTCAATGACGGGAATATCGTGGTGCCACAGATCGGACGAAGACCCTCTTATATGGCTGTAGGTCCCTCAATGATGGAAGTAGCATAGGTCCGTCTCTCAGGAGCCCACTCTTCTTGCAGGAGTTTCTTGCCTGATTTTTGACTGTGTCCTTTAGTGGTGAGGGCAGATGCACCCTATGTAGCCTAAGACAGAGGTCCTACACATCCATTTGTCACATAGTGACAAGCCCAACCTGAGGGTCCCGATTGTGGGAGCCCACCGCGTAGCCTAAGACAGAACCTCCATAAAATATAATAAATTAGGGGGAGATGTTGGGAGACGACATTGAGTTACATTCTCTTGCAGAATTGCTTACACCTTAGAACTCTAATTGAGCCTTATCTTGGTATACAGGGACCTGCTTAACAGGTCGTCTCTTCCACAAATGCCAGAACTGAGATGGGCCTGGCCCAGGAACTAAGATAAGCAGATGTTTATTGTCTGATGTTTATTGTCTTGATAATTACCAGGACCTCAGAGTTAGCAGAAGCTACCCCTCCCCATTTCCTCCCAGCTTTGTTTTAAAAACTCCTTTTTACATCAATAAAGTTAGACCTTGACAAATGCACTGCTTGGTCTCCTTCCTTCTTTCTTTCCCATTATTTTCAGGTTCTAGCCCACCTGGACCCATGAATAACTAGGCTCTGCGAGTCAGGGCAGGCTTCAATAGTCCTGGAATTTATTCTGCCAGTCTGACTTTTCTCAACCCCTATATGGGTATCTATTTCTACTCTTTATGAGTTCAGAGATCTCCAGTAACTCCTATTGTCCTGAAGACATTATTTTTCCTGCTACAGGATGCCTCTGCTTTGTTGATGAATGTGTCCTTTTTATATAAAAATAGATTTGGCCTAGCCAGGTTTACACACCTTGAAGGAAGGGAGTAAGTGCAGCTATGTGGAGCCAGAAGGGAGAGAGTTTGCGCAATTATGGAGTGCCTTTAGCATTAGGGGAAGCAACTTCTGTTTTACGTTTATACATATTAATAGAAGTTCCCTTCTATTATCCACCTTTGTTTGACTACTTAAGTTTGTTGTATGGGTAAAATGGAGCTTTCAGTATTGACAGAATCTGCCTGCCTGACATCATAATATGTCTCTGTCTTCCTTTCATTAATGATAGCTACTTAAGATGAATGGCTGAGCCTGGTTGGTTAAGGTAGCCAGAACAGGCCTGGTCCTAACTCCAGTAACAGAAGATAGTACCCATCAAATGCAGCTTTTCTGCCTCAAAGTCCATTGTCTTCCAACTGTGGGAAATATTATTTCCCTTATCATTTAGTCTGTTATAACTCATCGAAGGGACTTGGAAGAGCTCTGTCTAATCCTGCTGATGGTGACAGCCATGTTCTCAGAAATAAGAGGATTCTTATATAGTTAAGTGTAATTCTTCATTTGATTTATCCCAACATTGTAATGTCTCACTAAATAAACTTGAAGCCATGAAGCCAGGCATGGTGGGAGAGGCCTTTATTCATTGTTCTTAGAAACACATGAAGGACATGTGCCCTGCACTCAGCACATGTGAAAGGTGCACACACGCGAGCACACAGACAAAGTCACACACACACACACACACACACACACACACACACACACACACACACAACGTGTGCTTCGCAAAACCTGCTACCTGCTCAGAATTGACATGAAGGATCACAAACTTGTGACCCCAACATGCAAGGACACCAACATACAAATGCGAACCACGAGACCCACACTTGTGAATCCCAGAGTTCACACTTGTGAACTCTAACATGCGTATGTGAACCCCACACACAACTTGAGCTAAACTCACTCTCTCAGTGTTCACATCATGACCGCAGCCACCGACACATGTGTGACCCCTGAACACACGCATAACCCCAGCTTCTGCAGTGACTTTGCTTGTCTGTGCAATTTTTTTGTCCTCAAAATTTCACTTTTTTCTGTTCTTCCCTTTCCCCCCCCACCCCCGCTTTGTTTTCCGGACCCGCCCCCTCCCATGTTTCCTATCATGTGTGTATTTTTCTTTCTCTCTTTTTCCTACAGATTTTTTGTTTTCCATCTCCGTGTGTGGTTTCTAATTTTCTTCTATTTATTTTTTTTCGTTTTCCCCGTCATGCGTGTTTCATTTTGAGCCGCTCATTTTTCTCTTGAGCTTCCAATGTCATCGCCATGTGTGTGCTATTATTTTCCCATCATTCTAATTTTCACATTTTTCCCATAGAATTTTTCAAAGTATTTTAAACTACGTTTCATTCTGTTACTTTATTTTTAATTTTATTGTTTTATTTCATTCCGTAATTTTGTTTCATTTATTTTAAATTTCATTATTTCGTTTTATTCCGATATTTTAATTTCTATTTCACTTTTGGTTTCTGGTTTTGTTTAATTTTAGTTTTGCTTCCCAGGTTTGGCTTTTTTAAAATTTTCCCCTTTTGTTATTTACTTTTGTTTTAAATTTCTTTAATTAATTTCATTTTCTTTTCCTTTTTTTCCCGCTTTTGTCCTCTTTCCTTCAAGGTCTTCTTTGTCCCTCGCTCTGAGCTTTTCCTGCTTCTGTTCCGTTTTTTGTTATTTATTATTATTGTTGTTGTTATTTCATCTCCACCGTTTTTGCTTCATGTGTTTTTTTCCCGTTTTTAAGGTTTGTTTCCCTCCTCCACGTCTTCTTGGACTCCTGCCCTGCCCCACCCTCATGTCACAAACAGAGAAAAAAATATGACCTAAAATGAACAAACATGCCTATCACACATGACATACATGGAGTGAGTGCACACATGTAACACACATATTATTAATTTCCCCCACCCTGGAATGTGGAAACAAACATGTCACATGGAGACAGGTCACATGGTTTCTATTTGCACACGTGGGATTGTGGAGCGGATGGGGGGTGGTGGACATATGTTTAAACATGGGCACTGGGAAGAGAACACGCATAACGCCTGTTGGTCACATGTTTAGTCCATGCATGGAGTCCTGTGCTGAGTGCAGGGGCTCATGTGTTAACCTGCACGGCTGCCTTCGGGGATGACTTGGGGGGTGAAAACTACAATTCCCGGGATGCCCTGCGGCTATGGTCACACTGTGACATCACTATCTTGCGCTTGTCCCGTCCATGTCTTCTCCCTGCACGACTGATGACAGGGGTGGGCAGGTAGGGGGACAGAACTACAATTCCCGGGAAGCCCCATGGCTGGCGGGCTCTCCCTGGGACTTAACTGACCAGCGCTCCCTGACTCCATCTCCCTATGACTCCCAACAGCAACAGGGCTGGCAAGAGCGGTCGCTGTTTGTCCATCAGTTTCCTACAGGGCTCAGCAGTTGGGAACTACGACTCCCGGCAGCCACTGGGCCGAAGACAGCATTTGATTTTTGTGATGGCAAGGGGCATCCATCTATTTCCTACAAAGATGGCGGATTTCAGGCCGTAGCAGGCAGGAACTATGAATCCAGGCAGGCTGTACGCGCCCGTGGGGGTTGAGGCCGCTCCGTGTAGAGTCACGGAGCAGCACCGGCAATCGTCAGTTTCCTTCTAAGTCCACAGCTTTTCTCATTAAGTCTCTGTTCCCAGTGCGGATGGCTCACACTACGACTCCCAGCAATTACCATGGGCCCAGACTGGGTCTTCCCTCGTTATGACATCAAGGGCCGGCATCATCTCCCTCTGCTTCTACGGCTATGTCGGCTGTTTTCCTTCACACTGCTGATGCCCGGGACTATGACTCCGAGCTTGCAAGGCGGGCCAGATTGTGTCTCTCTCTTACTTCAAAGGCCGGCACCATCACCAATTGCTTTTAAGATAATGGCGGCTGTTTTTTTCCCCACTGCCATGGACTATGACTCCCAGCATGCACTGCAGGACCGGGCGTCACCGTCTCTGATGTCACAAATTGAAATCACATCATCCACTTTCCCAAGGTGACTTAAAAACCAGACTCGTGAACAATGTTATCATGGTTATTTAATTAATTATGTAATTAAATAATTAGATGGCCTTGCATACTTGACTCCCACATTGTGGTGCAAAAATCCACTGATCATAATTAAATAATTACATAATCAGAAAATTAGATGGTCTGCCATACTCAACACCTACATGTTTTCTCTTACTTGACTCCCATAAGATTGTGCCAAAATCTATAGAACATTGATTATTTAATCAGATTTTAGTAGTGAAATGTGTAAATGATTAAATGTCATTTTGTTTGCAGGGTTTAAGAGGATCTCAGATAGATGATGTTGGGCAGCAGCTTCATTGGAGATGAACTGCTATCCAATTATCTCTCAGTGCAGTCAAACAAATGAATTAACAAAATCCTGAAGGAAGCTAACAATGGAAAATTCAACATTTGTTGAATAATTTTAAGTTGTTTGTCTTCTTAATCCATAATTTACTTCTTAGGTAAGATGACATTTATCAACAAAAGTTCTTGAACTGTTTGTTCACATACTATAACCCCTTGATGTGAGAAGTCATTCTGTAAATATGTCTCTTTTATTGGTTAGAGAATAAAGCACTGTTGGCCAATAGGAAAGCCAGATAGGTGGGACAAGGAAAATAGTAGAAGAGAGGAGGTAGTAGGGATGAGATTCAAC
Organism: Cricetiscus sungorus; assembly: GCA_030556225.1. Classification (NCBI taxonomy): domain Eukaryota; kingdom Metazoa; phylum Chordata; class Mammalia; order Rodentia; family Cricetidae; genus Cricetiscus; species Cricetiscus sungorus. The sequence continues at coordinate 67,554 of JANBXA010000265.1, forward strand.
ATGGGGGATAGACAGCACAATGCCGGCCCCTCTCTCCAGTAAGGCGAGACCACGTAGAAATAATTAGATTAATAGAAATGGGTTAATATTTACGACAGAGCTAGCCAATAAATAACGGTAACTGGCCAACAGCTTTATATCAAATACAGAGTCTCATTGTGTTATTTGGGGCTGGTGCAACTATGAGGCCATACCAGTGGAAAAACATACTATTAACAAAGCAGCACCTTCATCGTGGCTAATAAGAACTTCCATATAAAATTTAACAACAGCTTTAAAAACGGTTTTAGAAACAAAAATGAGACAAACAAGTCTTCTTAAAAATAAAATTTTTCTCAATTTGGCTCTGTTTTGATCAGCAGAGACTTTTGCAGCTCCTTTAATGTATGTTTCATCAAAAAAAAACACAAGGATTTTTAAAGAACTCTGCTAACAACTGAATGGTAAGAATGACAGCTGGCAAAGGCAATGAACACATCTCCAAGTTGGCTGCTGGATGGGAGCAGAGACCAAGGCAGTGATCACAGCTATCAGTTCTGGCAGTGAAATTACTAGCATCCATCTTCGATATACAATGGCTGATAAAACTGTGGCTTTCATTTTAGCAATGTTGTGGTTTGCCAGATAATGGACTCATGTCCACAAAAAAAGATAAAGATTTCGTGAAAAGACAGATTCAGATTAAGAAATACTGCTAAAGGGTAACAGTGCATATTAAAAGATACATAGGCTTGGGTGAGAAAAAAAATAAAATTGTTTGAAAAAAGAGAGTAGTTGGGTGTAGTGGCACACACCTTTAACTCTAGCACTCAGGAGACAAAAGCAAGCAGATCTCTGTGATTTCAAAGTAAATCTGTATACAGAGTTAATTCCAGGACAGATGAAATTTACAAAGAGAAACCCTATCTCAAAGAATAAAAAAAGAGAGAAGTAGAATAGATACAGTAATAAAAAGGCCACATAAAGATAAAAAGCACAGAGAAAATCTGTAAACTGTACAGTATTATATTGTCTTTGTATCATGGAACAAGAGAAAAGAGGGAGAACAGAGGACAAAGAGGTGAGAGGGGAGAGAGCAGAAATAGCAGCAAGGCAACAAAGACCTGAAAGAGAGAAGAGGGAGGGAGTGTAAGTGGGTGAGGTCTGTCTTTTAAAGTTTTTTCTTTTTCTTTTCTTTTCTTTCTTTTTTTTTTTTTTTTTTTTTGCTGCTGTGTGCATACTAGTATTCATGGAACCATGGACTTACGAGAAAAAAATCTACAGTGCATTTTCCAATGTATCAGAGTCAGGCAACATAATGCCTGAGTCTTACAGTTTGATTAGAGGCTAACAAGTTGTTGCATCTAGAAAAGAAAACTAGCAATTGCTTTTTCTGAGATGTAACAACCCCAAGTCATACACTGAAGTGGCTGCAAAATAGGCAACTTTGGACTTAACTCATAAGCTGACAGCAGCAGCTGCTGTGTTGGAAGTTCATTCAGTCAGCTTGGTCTCCTTTTGCTAATAATGAGAGAGATGCAAGCTGAAAACAATCATCTGACTCAGCAGCTCACTCCTACATTATGAAGAACTTTTATAAAGTACTTCAGAGCATGGTCTGAAAGTGTGTTCCAGAGAATTATAGTGGAAAAGAAGGAAGGTAGGCAACCTCCAAAGGTGTATGGTTTTTAGAGAGGATAAACTGAGTGTCTAGTTAACATAAGTGAGAAAACCAATCAGAAACCACACCACACGGAAAAACCTCTCTCAGATCTGGAGGGCTGGACTACTTGATTGGGGTGAGATGTGAGGTCAATTAATCCAGGGAGCAACAGGAATTCTGTACTGGTTCTGCGGTGTTGGCATGAGCACAAGAGCAAAGCCTCCCTGTTCACTTAAAAGTCCTGGTGAGTGGAAAGGAAAATAGAAACCCAGGGTTTTCAATTCAATGCTTCAATAATACTTAAATAATGAATCCAGATTTAATCTGTGCAGAACAGTCCTGGTTGTCTCCCGAGAGTAAAAACAGGGGGACAGATGGTGGATCTAAAAGTCTATGCTTTTGCATCTGGCCAACACCCAGGTCGAGCCTCTAATAGCAGCTTGTTAAGGGCAGAGTCTGAACTAAGGGGAATTCCGAGGAGAGCTTGCTTTAGATACCATGAGGTTGGGGAATGGAATGTTGCTACCAACAAATCACTGTTTTGGCTAAAGCTTCACTCAACATTCCTTCTCCACCTACTCAAGGAACAGATGCCTGAGGTCACCAGACTGGCAGCTAAGGGAAAACGTCTCCACCTACACCTCCTCCAGAGTCCCCCAACACCCAACTCCCCCTAGCCCACATTGTCCTTTGAAAACAGGAAGAAGCCAGACTCAGACCAATTACCCCACACACAGGTAATCAGGGTTGTTTAGGTGGAAGCTCTGCTGGCTTATATGTGTATACAAATGGTGGGATTATTTGCTTGCTCTGTTACAAATCCTGTTCCTGTCACTTAGGGTGCAGGACCCAATCACTGCCTTTATTTAGAGGGGTGTTCTTGTGAATCCTGACTTTCTGCGTAGATCATCTCATGAAGAAGTAAGAAGTTAATTCTTAGACAGTGTCTGTGGTTCTGCATATATGAGGAGAAGATGGAAAACACTGGGGTGGACCTTTCTCGTTCTCAATATCTCCATAATTCTCTCATTTCCCCTCCCTCTATCTCTCACTCACTTTTCATCTCTCTGTCGCTCACTTCTCCCATGTTGCAGATAAAATCAGGAGAGTAGGTATTGCATCCTTCTGAACTGGAACCTGTTATGATCTGTGTAAGTCGTTCCCCAATTATATACTCATTTATCATTTGTCTTGGGTCTAGTGAACTTATTAACACACCATCTCCACATGAATCAATTTCATTTATTAAGACTAAAGTCAAGTACAATGTCTAACATATTCACAAATTTGTTTACATGATGTGGGTTTTCTCTTCCATTATTTCTTTCCTATTACCTGATATCAAGATAATAAAAATGATTTAAAATATATACAGGGTTAGAGATACAGATGAACAAAAGTATAAAATGTTCATTGCCATGACCTATGTCAGTTTTCTGAGAACATACTGTAGTTCCTCCTAGAGACATTCCCAAGGGAGTAACCTTATTGTGAAAACCATGACCAGTCACAAACTCACACACTGACATAATATAATTAAAATTAAATCAAATCTCTAAACAGATCCCCATATGTGATTATTTTCTCTTATAAACAGTCATTCTTGTAACCCATGTGTTGAGTGTCTTAAAGTATTCAATGTTTTACTGCAATATGAATTGCTTCATGTAAAAGAAAGCAAGCATGAAGAATTAGACTTAGAGAAAACAATACATCTGAATGAGTTATTTATGTAAATGAAAAATGTGTTACGATAAAATTGGGTTTCCTTATTAGTGAATTCCTAGGTTTTTTGTGCACATGTTTTTGCATGGGAGAACAAAACAGAAGCATTGTAATGCTTGAACTGATTGTTGTCACTTGTCCGATATATTCTCTCCAGTACCCTATGTAATTCAATGTGTATTGACTGAAGATCATACCACATCTGTCTGGTAAGATCCTTTCTATAAGAGTTCTTAGGTACTCAAAGATTATTGTGATAGGCAAAATGCAGAAATTTCCAATGATGCTTACATGTATAGGGTTTCTTTGCACTATGATTTTTTTTGTAATTATAAAGACTAATGATATGTAGAGAGGCTTTACCACATGGGACACATTCAGTGTCTTTCAAGTATACATTAGTTTATGATTTAAGAGAGTGCTTGGAGGTAAAGGCTTTATCACATTGATAGCATTCATAGTGTTTCTCTCCAGTATGTGTTCGTATATGACTTTTAACCCCACAATGTGTTGTGAAAGCTTTACTACAATGATTGCATTCATACGGTCTCTCTCCTGTATGTGTTCTAATATGAGACTGGAGAGTACTGTCATGTGAAAATGCTTTACCACAATAATTACATACATAGGGTTTCTCTCCAGTATGTGTTCTTATATGGTTTTTAAGATGACCATTCCTTGCAAATGCTTTCCCACATTGATTACATACATAAGGTTTCTCTCCAGTATGTATTCTTATATGTCTTTTAAGATCACAATTACTTCCAAAAGCTTTACCACATTGATTACATTCATTGGGATTTTCTCCAGTATGTGTTCTTATATGACATTTAAGCTGACCATTACTTGGAAATGCTTTACCACATTGATTACATTCATAGGGTTTCTCTCCAGTATGCATTCTTTTATGATACACCAGATTGCTGCGTTCTGAAAAAGCTTTACGACATTGATTGCATCCATAAGGTTTCTCTCCAGTATGTGTTCTATGATGAGACTGGATAGTATTTACACATGAAAACGCTCTACCACACTGATTACATACATAGGGTTTCTCTCCAGTATGTGTTCTTATATGGTTTTTAAGCTCACCATTACTTCTAAATGCTTTACCACATTGATTACATCCATAGGGTTTCTCCCCAGTATGTGTTTTTGTATGTTGTTTAAGTTGACTATTCCTTGCAAATGCTTTACAACATTGATTACATCAATAGGGTTTCTCCCCAGTATGTGTTTTTGTATGACGTTTAAGATGACCATTACTTGCAAATGCTTTACCACATTGATTACATTCATAGGGTTTCTTTCCAATATGTGTTTTTTTATGTTTTTTGACATTATTGCATACTGAAAAGACTTTACCACGGTGATGAAAGTTTTGTGTTTTCTCTCCAGTATGTGTTCTAATATGTATTTTAAGCATAGTATTTCCTAAAAATCCTTTACTGTATTGACTACATTCATAGGTTTTTTTCCACCATGTGTGTGCTTTCACAGAGTTGGAAGAAACTCTGATATACAAAGACTTCACCATACTGAAGACTTCTGTATGGGATCTCTCCATTACAAATGTTAACATGCCTTTGAAGATGCCAGTAACACACAAAGGTTTTCACACATTCATTGTGTATATTCACAGGATTAACTCACTTACAGCTTCTTTCATTCCTGAAAAGATTATTACCATATGTAAAACTTTACCAAATGCATGATACTAAATATACTTAGTACATGTATAAAATAAATTTATAATTTGGCCTAACTGTTAATAAGAATGAAATCTTGAGTTTATATTCATAATGTTTTCCTCATGAAATACTGTTTGTTTTTATTGAAGATATATGTGATTCAGAGTAAGAGCCTTTATTACATGGCCCACATTTATGGCATCTATTTACAAGAGATTTCTCACATAATTGAAAAGAAAAGGACCAACTAAGAGCTTTGCCATATTTATTGCATTTATCACTTTTTCCATAGTATAAATTATACTACATTGGCCAAGTATACCAGTACAAATGGAAGCATTCACACATTCCAGTTGTCATAGTGATTTACTGCAGTGTGAGTTTGTTGACATCTTTCAGATGATGTTGGAATACTGATAAATTTTAAACTTGTTTCACACTCAACAAATATCCCCAAAGTGGGGACTACTCAATATCTTTCAATTCTTCTCACTTACCTAGCATAGAGAAGTACATTGCCACTTTCCATATTCTAAAATCACATGGCTTGCATTTAGAGTAAAATATATTCTTTTATTTTCTAGGTTTTCTGATACAGAATATTTCTGTGTAGACCTGGATAGCCTGGAACTCACAATGTAGACCAGGCTGGTCACAAACTTAAAGATACACCTTGTTCTTCATAATGAATGCTGGAATTAAAGGCATGGTTCTCAACTACCTGACTCAGCATTATTAAAGTAAGAATAAAAAAAATAATAAAAGGTTTCCACATTGCACTCACACACTTTGACTTTTCTTTTCCTCACAGACATGTGTTACAGGGATTAAGCTTTGTCCACAAAAACCTTCTTGACACTCATAAACTGACCCTTTCAATATACATAGCAAAGTCACAAATATATAAGTAATGCCTGATTAACTATAGACTTTTTTCTTAGAAGGTCTTGAACATATACTTATCACGTACACAACATGTATAGTGTTTAAAATATCTGAATAGTATGAAACTGAACAGACTGTCATATCTACAGCCTAGATCTCTGGGTGGTATAATGCAAATGGTGGTATCTGTTCAGGCATTGTTTCCTGCTCTTTTTGCATGAATGCCTTGCAAACAGAGAAGAGCTACCTTTCAATGAGGCACATGGTTTTGGGAGAAAATGAGAACCATCACTATACTTTAAGCTGCGCTTATTTTCACTGTTGATCTTCCTATTTTTTTTTTAATTTCTTATGAGGGATGTTCAATAAAATTTCCAGAATACATTAAAATATCTTTAGAACCAAATATGCATAAACTTACACATGAAAATTTACCTTGTATGTCTTCTAGAAGTTTGACAATGAACTTCCATATTATGCTCATCCCAATTGCATCCTGAAATAACAGAAAACATATGATGTATTATTGTAAATTGTACAAAATTTCAGTTAATAACTTCAATGAACCTTAGAACCATGCCTCATTCACCCAATTTTCCCTTTTCTCAATTAAAATTACAGAGTAGTATCAATAAACAAGAAACATCTGGCTTCTTGTTTTAAAACTTGAAGGAAAATTCAGTCTTACCTGTATCAGTGAGGTTCCTGTAGGTTTCCAGCATCACATCTATGTGGAGACATTTCTGAGAAGGATTTAGCAAATCCCACTCTTCCTGAGTGAAGTGGATGTGCACATCTTCGTAGGTCACTAAATGCTAAAACAACACATGCATATATGACAAAGTAGGATAATACATTGTAAATGTAAAGTTCTTTGACAAAGTCATATAATTCTGGTGCATTCACCCAGTCACTTTAGAAATAAATAAAATAGGAGGTACAAATGCACTATTTCTTTACTGTTTAAGTAGCATATAACCCTGAGAAAAAAAAAATCCCAAAAAACTGACATAAACAAAGAGGCAAGCTACCAGAACAACACTACTGAGAACACATCAGAAATAAATTGTCCTATAGGGACAGCCTATCACAGATATACCCCAGGCCCTGGAAACAACATCTGTCTTTGTTAGGTTTTCATTGCTGTTAAAAGATACCATGGACAAGGACAACAAGGACAAGAATATATTTAGTTGAAGTGTTACACTTAAAATTTCAGAGGTTCAGTTAAATATCATCATGGCCAGGGGCATATCAGTATGCAGTCTGCTGTGGTCCTTGATTTTAACGTCCTTACAGCATGACTCAGAGACAACAGGGAGTTGTCTGACACTGGGTATCATTTTGAGAATAAGAAACCTCAATGCCTGACCTTACAGTGATGTGCTTCCTCTAACAGTGTAAATCCCACTCCAACAAAACCACACCTCATCTATTGTCATTATTGGAACTCACAGAGTATAGACTGACAGCTGAGAGACCTTCATAGCACCAAACTAGACCCTCTGAATGTGGTTGACACTTAGGTGACTTGATCTGTTAAGGGGCCCCTGGCTGTGAAACAAGGTCCCATCCCAGTTGCTGGAACTTTTTTTTTTCATTGCCCACACCCTATGGTGAGGTTCATTGCTCAGTCTTGATAAAGGATAGAGTGGTGTTGTTCTTCCTCTGATTTGTATGCCAGACTTTGTTGAATCCTGAATGATGGATGGCCTTACCCTCTCTGACAATTGCAAGGGGGGAAAATAGGGATAGAAGTTGGGGCCAAAAATGGGGAGAGAGGAAAAATGTGATTTGCATGTAAAATAAATCTAAAATTTTAGGAAATTATGAAAGAAACAATATATTATTAGAATCATGCATTCAAAGTGACTGGTTTTCTCTCATTGTTGTTTCAGTAACAAGGATTTTGAAAGCAAGTTCATTCCCAGTTTTTGTATATTCAGATTTTGTGTGAGAGAAGTATCCCATGTGTTATTATTACATACTATATTTGAGGTTGTCAGAGAACCTGCATCTAGGGTTGAGCCTAGAATTTTGGGTTATGGATTCTGAGCACAGGTAGGATATGTGCTGAGCCACCTGCCAAGACCCATAGTACTTTTTAGGCAAAACAGTAAAATTGTTTCCCAGATTGAAAACACCAAGAATAAAAGAGAATACAAGAGCAAAGAATCAAATAATCAGTAAGAACTTGATGCATTAATGTGCATATTCTGTATATGATAAATTGGCAACATGAACTGAACACATGCAAACTACATTCCTGTTACCTTACAAAAGGATATCTGATTTGAAAGATTCATACAAATGGAATACAGATACATTCTCAAGATGATTATGAAAACATAGTCACATATTGACACAGCATGCCTTTTATACCTGCAACAAACGTGGCAGTGATCCAGAGGTATGCAATATTTGTGAAACAACAAAGGGGAAGAAGAGAATATGAAACAACAATGAGAGGTAAATATAGTGAACATTCTCTCAAAAAACAAAGAGAAACTCATCCAGGTAAACTGATATCTTGAGTCCTGTTACCAAGCTACCCATGATTCAATGTGTTCAGAACTTAAATAAACAGACTTAAACAAAATTAAGTCAAAATGCTGCCTAAACTGTTCTACTTATGACCCTCCAAATAATATTTGTTTGAAACAAAGACACACCATAATCTCTATAAAAATGGGAGTAATCTCCTGCCATGGTTAAGCTATTTATATTTTAATTTAATGAACAGTGTTACAAATTAATGAATTCTGATATATATATATATATATATATATATATATATATATATATATATATGCAACAATAATTGGTATCCACAAATAAAGTTTTTTAAGAAGCCTGGTCCCAAAAAAAACACACTGAGATCATACAGTCACTTAATTTAAGAAGTGGTAATCAAGAGAAGAGGACAGTGCCCACAAGAGTTAAGAAATAAATAA
>JANBXA010000268.1:0-45488 GCA_030556225.1 Cricetiscus sungorus
TGTCGCGCGCATCCTTTGCCGATAAGGAAGACGCGGCAACCGAAGATGTGTCCAGCAGAATCTTTATTGTAGCGCTCTTTACATGCTGATGGAGAAGGACCCCAAGCCCCGAATGCACACGGCTTAAATAGCCTGCAGGGTGACGTATTCGTCTGTGATTGGTGCTCCGCAAAATGTTTGAATGGTATAGCTTCTCTGATAGGGAGAGCTACCATATAGGAATTACCATACAGTGGCGCATGTGCAGTCAGCATAGCTAATGCTGTAAACAAGAACCAGGAAACAGGAAGCCAGCGCCATCTTGTAATGGCGAATGTGGCTCCCGACATCTCCCCCTTTCTTTAAAATTATATGCAAGGCCACAATTAATACTGTGAAGTTTCCGATCAGCCCGCTGAATCAACAGCTTGAGCGATCAAGGAGATTACACAGTGAAGGAGACCCCTTTGCATCTGAGATCCCGTGCAATGGGAACCTGAGCCCTGGGAGATGCAAAGGTCTGTCCAGAACAACATCCTGGTGCAATGGGAACCTGTGCCCGTCAGGAGTGCTTGGAGTTCTGACAGTGTCTCAACGGCTTAGCATACTTAACCAAACTTGGGGGGATGCTCCCTGCTCAACAGCCAGCATAGCTTGCACAATGGCCACATTTTTAGCATGTTGTTGTCTTTTGAATCTGCAAAGCAACCAAAAACAGAGGAACAGTCCCAAAAACAAGGTCGTTCCAAACATTCCTACACCAACCCATTCTTTAAAGTAGGAAAAGGCGGAGGACATCCAAGAAAACAATCCATTTGTGACAGAAATATCTAAACGAGTGGAATTAATCTGAACTATGGCAAGACGAAGTTTTCTCATCAATTCATCAAATTCTACACTCCAATTAGATAGCAACAGCGAGGATAATTCCTTAGACAAATTTGCTGCTTTTGTAAAATTTTCATATTGAATGGAAGTCACACAAAGTCCAGGTAACTTAACTTCACATCCCAATTGAGCCAATTGCCATAAAATTTCTAATTGCTCCTGAACCAAATCAATGCGCTGATTAACAATCATTAACCCTCCTTTTAATCAACTATTCACAGAGGCTTGAACATCTATTGCTTCACTAACTGAGGCAGACAGATTGTTAAGATGTTGAGCAGTGGCTACCTGTCCCTGTAATGCTAAGGACGACACGGTCAAAGAGGCCCCAACTGCCGCAGTCGCTATAATAGCCACTATAGCTGCAGTAATGCCAAAATCACGTTTTTGTCGAAATAAAGTTAAAGAATTATTAGTCTTTACTGGCATTGGCAAAAACCTGGGCATACGGGCCACAGTAGCAGAGGAAAACTCACTAGCATTCCAGCAAAGGGCAAAAAGGCATCCTGTATCATTACATACAGCAAAAACGAACGGGGGCCAGACACAAACTGGAGTGGGATCCACCCATTTCACATTAGAAATCGGTGACGCTGACACGTCACCTCCGATCTTGGTGTTCATTTGGGTTATCCCCGTTGATCCCCCCAGGATGGTAACCATAGGCGAGAGGTCTGTACAACTACCCCTTGCACCACAAAGTAACCAAGCATCAAAAGGATCAATATCATATCTCCAGGGATTCATCTCTATAAAGTTCCCAAAGCCTTCTAAAGGTGAGAAGGTAAAATGTCCATTTAATGGGTGAGCTCTGCGACTCTGACAGCCAGTCCAAGGAAAAATTGAGGAAGAATCTGGGCGCCCACCAATGCAGAAAGGTGCATATTGTGGTTGATGACGATGGCAGCCGCGGCTCATCCCTGAATCGAGGTGTGGCCACCATCCAAAGAGGACAGTGGCATTAGCAGAAATCACCTTGGCAAGCCCTTTTCCAGTAGTAACTTCCTCCCCTAATTTGGCATAGGAAAAGTTTCCTAACTTAATACAAGGATCTTTAGATGACTGGTTCACAGTAAAACATAAGCTACCATTAATAATCCAAGTATCATTGTTTTGAATAGGAGCCACATCCTTGGATATTGGCAAATATGGTAGCCCCAAAGAGTCATTAGTCGTAAAAAATCGTGGAAAAACTTGTGCATCATGTATCACCGGCATCGGCCGAGGGAAGGTCGACAGGATTCCCCAGCGTATCTCTTGACTCGTCGTCTGCGGGCTCATCAGCATTCCTAGCATGGTCAGGATCCAGAGCGGGGCCATCATGCTTCACCATCCGAGTCAATCGTGCTGGTACCCAAATTGGATTTTCTTGACCCTGTGGGAAAACACAAACAGCTCCCCTGGATCTTATTAATATAGGATCCGGTCCTTTCCATTGATTATCAAGTACATCTTTCCATTTTACAAGCTCTTTTGGAGATGTATGAGTGACATGTCTGTCTGCAGCAGACTGTCCATTGGAATCCAATTTTAAAAAATTTAGAGTAAATATAGTGAGGGAAAGAGTTGCTTTCTGTCCCATGTTTATGGCGGGGCAGATTCCCCCTTTTTGTTTTTGTAAATACATTTTGATGGTGCTATGAGCACGTTCTATTATGCCCTGTCCTTGGGGATTGTAGGGCAGGCCTGTTACATGATGGACTTCCATTTTTGTGCAGAATTGCTGAAATGTCTTAGAAGTATAAGCAGGACCATTATCAGTTTTTAATTGTCGTGGCTTTCCCCATGCTGCCCATGCCTCCAAGCAGTGGGTGATAACATGAGCCACTTTTTCTCCAGATAATGGCGTGGCGTGGACGATCCCGGAGCAGGTATCCACAGAGACATGTACATATTTTAATTTACCAAAGGTAGAAACGTGGGTAACATCCATCTGCCAAATATGCAAAGGTTTTAATCCCCTAGGGTTAACACCAAAGGTAGGTGCAGATCTAAATTCCGCACAATTGGCACATTTTAATATAATGTCACGGGCATCTGCTCGTGTTATACCAAATTTTCTTCTGAGTGTATCTGCCGGAACATGATACAACTCATGAAAAGCAACAGCATTTTGCATGGGATTAAGAATAAAATAAAATGCCTTAGTAGATTTATCAGCCAATTCATTAGCTTTTGTCATGGGTCCAGGCAACAGTGTATGCGCTCTCATATGCTGTATGAAAAAGGGATGCAATCTTGTTCTAATTGATTGCTGAATATCAGCGAAGACTTGTGCAACAGCGCTTTTTGAGGAAATTAATCCTACTGTTTCTAAAATCTGTACTGCTCCTACCACATAATGTGAATCGGAGACAATATTCAAAGGTTGAGGGAAAGCTCGCAAAACTTCAGCTACAATGGCACATTCAACTAATTGTGGGGATGAAAAATTAAAACATTTTTGAAACACCTGATTATTAACAACATAACTGCCAATGCCTGTTTTGGACCCATCAGTAAAAACATCAATAGCTCCTATTATCGGTTGACTTCTAGTAATTTTTGGAAAAATAATGGCATTAGTAAGAACAAATTGTAACAACGGATGCTTAGGATAATGATTATCAATATGCCCCGAAAAGGTGCAACGAAGAATCGCCCAAACATCCAAGGTGGCACATAACACATTGACTTGATAAACAGTATAAGGCACAATAATAGATTCTGGCTCACAGCCGAAATGAGTTAGAGCTAATTGTAGACCTTTTAAGGCCATTTTTCCTATTTGAGTGGGATAATGGCTCAAAACTTTACCAGGAGAGGTTTGAGGATGGACCCATAATAGCGGTCCCCTTTGCCATAGCACAGCTGTAGGCTGTTGAGGTGAGGAGACAATGCATAGCTGGAATGGGCTAGATGGATCTAGCCGAGTTAGAGAAGCTTCACCCAATTTCTTTTCCACTTTATCCAACACTTGGGCAGCTTCAGCGGTAAGTTGTCTACTAGATGTGATGGCTGGGTCTCCTTCCAGAATGGCAAATAAAGGTTTAAGTTCTGCCGTAGTTAGATCTAAATATGATCTTACCCAATTAATATCACCTAAAAGCTTTTGAAAATCATTAAGTGTTTTAAGAACATCTCTTCTGATAACAATCTTTTGCGGCTTTACCTGCGTCGGATAAATGGTAGAGCCAAGAAAATTTCCAATATCTCCTTCTTGTACCTTCTCAGGAGCTATAAATAAACCCTTATTATTCAACTCTTTAGATAGAACGCCAAAAGCTTGCTGCAGAAGGGCTTGATCAGAATGGCATAACAAAATATCGTCCATATAATGACATATCTTAATGGCGGGAAATTGAGATCTAACTGGCTGAATAGCTTTTGCTACATAAAGTTGACACATAGTAGGACTATTCGCCATGCCCTGTGGTAAAACTTTCCATTGGTATCTCTCATCAGGTTGTTCATGATTAATGCTAGGCAAGGTAAAGGCAAATCTAACTTTATCTTGCTCATGTAAGGGTATAGAGAAAAAGCAATCTTTAATATCCACTATTAAAATTCTCCAGCGAACTGGTAAGGTGGATAACAAAGGCAAACCCCTTTGAATGGGACCCATGACCTGCATTTGTTTATTTATGGCTCGCAGATCATGTAATAATCTCCATTTACCAGATTTTTTCTTAATTACAAAAATAGGGGTATTCCAAGGAGATTGAGAGGTTTCTATATGTCCCTGATTTAATTGTTCCTGGACTAATTGATTGGCGGCTTCCAGTTTTTCAGAGGTAAGGGGCCACTGAGGAACCCATACCGGGTCCTCTGTTTTCCAAGGAATGGGGATTGCCTCCCCAGCGGCCCCTAGGAAAAACCCAGTCCTGTTCTGTCTTGCTTCCCATTAGAGGGCAGGGGACTTATACGTCCCTGCAAGTGTTTTCCAAGGCCTCGACCAGGGACGCAGCCCATATTTTTCATTATCTGCTGGCTCTGAGGTGAATAGTCATTTGTGAGCACAAAATCTAGTTGTTGTAATACATCTTTTCCCCATAGATTTATAGGGAGGGTTAGCACATATGGGGTAATAGTTCCTCTTTTCCCTTCCTCATTTTGCCAATGTAATTCTTTTGCGCTCTTGGCTGGAGCCTCTTCATATCCCAGCCCCTGTAGAGACTGGGATGACTGAACAAGTGGCCAGTTCGACGGCCACCAGCTGGTAGAGATAATACTAGTGTCCGCGCCAGTGTCCAACAGCCCCTGGAATTTCTTTCCTTCAACAACCAATTCCATCATGGGTCTTTTATCTAATTGCATAGAAAGGAAAGTATGTTGTCCTCCTGAGGAACCGAACCCCTTTTCCCCTCTCTGAACTTCTCTGCTAGGAAATTGATGATGTAGACTAGGTAAAATCAAGAGTTGAGCTATACGATCTCCAGGGGAAATTGCACTAATCCCGCGAGGGGAGGAGCATAATATCTTTAATTGTCCTGTATAGTCTTGATCGACCACTCCAGGATGAACTATCAATCCCTTCAGGGCAGTGGACGACCGACCAATGATTAATCCTACCGTACCATCAGGCAAAGGGCCTGCAAGGTCAGAGGGCACAGGCTGACAGCCCATAGTAGGAGTTAATACTGTTCGGGCGGTGGCACGCAAGTCCAGTCCGGCTGATCCGGAGGTTGCTCTCCTGACGGTGTCATCTTTACAAACCTCTTTAACGGGTATGGAGGTTGTTGGATTGCCCCATACATTTGTGCAGGGCCCTGGGGTCGGGGGCCCCATTTCCCGTTTTTTGACTGCTCAGCAGATCGTCCAGGAAGAGGCCGGCCCTGATCATCTCGAACAGAGCGGCATTCATTGGCCCAATGCTTCCCCTTTTTACAACGGGGGCATATTCCTGGTTGTTTCTGATTAGTGAAACTTTGGGGTCCAGGGCTCATTGGTCGAGCCCCAGGTCGAGCCCGACATTGACGTTTCATATGTCCGGGCTTACCACAGTTGAAGCATTTCATGTTTGCTGCCTTTTGTGCAGATAGCACTGCTGCCGCTATCCCCTGATTAGACAGAGGTCCCCCTATCTCCCTACAAGCTTTCATCCAAGCATTTATTCCTTTTGCTTTCCAGGGGGTGATAGCATTACGGCATTCTTTTGTGCATTGTTCATATATTAATTGTTGCACAAACGGCATTGCCCCTTCAGCGTCCTCAAATATCCTTCCTGCTGCTTCCATCATCCTAGCCACAAAATCTGAAAATGGTTCAGTTGTTCCTTGAATAATCTTTGTAAGATTTCCTGTCACTTGTCCTTTATTAGGTAGACTTTTCCATGCTCTGACGGCAGCCTTATTTATTTGTTCATAAACCTCTAGTGGGTAGGCTGTCTGATTTACAGCCCATTGACCTTGACCTGTGAGCATATCAAAGCTCCATTGAGGTCGTTGACTGGCTATATTTATCTTTGCCTGGGCCGCACACAATTCCTGATAAATGGACTTCCAATCTAAATAATGACCCATAGATAAGCATGCTTTAACTGTATTGTTCCAATCATCTGGGGTCATTGCATTCAAGGTCAGCCTTTCAATAAGGGCTGTGGTAAAGGAAGCGCTAACTCCGTATGTTTGTACTGCTTCCACTAAGGCCTTCAATTGTTTCAGATCCAATGGTGTATGTTGTCTCTGAGTCTCCTTATCTGATATCATAGAATTTCTTCCTTTTTTGGCCATTTTTTGCTGCTGTACAACATCATAGGGCGGTGCCGTTGGCTCATAGCCTGGAGCATAAGGTGGGGCACGCCCATATCTCCCAGCCTCATAATTTTCAGCTTCCTCATCTAATTCTGCCTGCTTGGCAGGGTTCAGCTCTGGATCCCCTTCTGACCCAGATAGGTCAGACTCATCCTCCTCTCCGGGGGGACGTCTCCTCCTCGGAGGAAGAATCTATAGTATAATGTTTAAACTCAATGAGGAGAGGGTATAATTTTGGATCCTCACACTCACAATCCTTACATGCTCCTCCTTTTGGAGCAGGCACAAGCTTTAAATCTTTAGCTCGTCGGTTAAGTTCCTTTTCCTTTTCGGCGAGCTGTTTTGCTTTCTTTCCTAGCTTTGCTAGTTTACTGTGCACATTTTCATTCTTATTTGACTTCTTTCTGGAGAACCTTTTCTTTTGTTCTCCCTTTCCCTTTTCAGCTTCTGATAGACTATCCTGATGGTCAGAAAGCACTCTCTGTCCCTCTTTGACCTGTTCCTTACATCTCTCATCTTCAATACAAGACTTTAACAATTTATATAATGGCCATACACCAGTCCTTAAAGTTCCTTGTTCCTTCTCCCGCATAAGATCTCCTCCTAACTTATCCCATGTTCCTTTGGAGAGGGTCCCAGAGACCACAAACCAGGGAGCAACACGGTCAACTTCCTTAAGGAAGTTCCTCAAAACTCTATCTGGAATCTTTAGCTCCTTCTGCTTTAGCAGCGCCCGCGCTGCATCTGCAATAGGCTTGGTCAGCTGGTTCCCCATTATTCCTTTATCTACAGGGGAGGGTGTGACGGCTCAGATATTTACCTGAGACTTAAGGCCACTTATGCTAGGTCACAAAAGGGTGAGCGGCGAGTGTTCTCCCGTTTATGACAATTAAAACACAGACAGCACAATAAAACGAAAAACGAAACAAACAACAAGAAACGGGATCACCTAGACCACAGGGGTCATACCTTGCTGAAAAGTGCTGCAGCTTCTCGCTCCGCTGGCTTGAATCTTCCTTCGACGAGCAGTCGAGGGTCCTTCGAGTAGTTCCTCCGCCCAGGGTCGGCCGTTCCCGGGTTTCGGCACCACTTGTCGCGCGCATCCTTTGCCGATAAGGAAGACGCGGCAACCGAAGATGTGTCCAGCAGAATCTTTATTGTAGCGCTCTTTACATGCTGATGGAGAAGGACCCCAAGCCCCCGAATGCGCACGGCTTAAATAGCCTGCAGGGCGACGTATTCGTCTGTGATTGGTGCTCCGCAAAATGTTTGAATGGTATAGCTTCTCTGATAGGGAGAGCTACCATATAGGAATTACCATACAGTGGCGCATGTGCAGTCAGCATAGCTAATGCTGTAAACAAGAACCAGGAAACAGGAAGCCAGCGCCATCTTGTAATGGCGAATGCGGCTCCCGACAAGAAGAAGAAGAAGAAGAAGAAGAAGAAGAAGAAGAAGAAGAAGAAGAAGAAGAAGAAGAAGGACAAGGAGAAGGAGAAGGAGAAGGAGGAGGAGGAGGAGAAGAAGAAGGAGAAGAAGAAGAAGAAGAAGAAGAAGAAGAAGAAGAAGAAGAAGAAGAAGAAGAAGAAGAAGAAGAAGGAGAAGAAAAAGAAGAGAAGAGAATGAAGAAGAGAAATAGAAAGAATAAATTTTTAGTTTGGGTAAGGAGGTGAGAGTGGAGTTAATGGTGAGATGTGAATGTGACCAAAATGCTCCAAGAATTAGTTACATTCTTGTAAATAAATAAAATGTTCATGTGAAAAGCTCTTCTAAATGTCTAGGGTAGAACTCACTTGTCTTATACTACTTCTGTCAGAGTTAAGGACAGGGACTAGAGAGATGGTCAGCTGTTAAAAGCACTGGCTGATCTTTCAAAGGACCTGGGATGAATTCCCAGATATCACATGCTGAATAACAACCACCTATAATTCCAGTTCCAGGGAAATGAAACCCCCTTCTGACCTCTGTCAACACAACACATGCCTTTGGTTAATGTACACATGACAGAACATGAAATTAAAAGAGAAGGTTTGGGTGGGGAAGTGTGGTTCTGTTGGAAGTAAAATTTCAGTAAAGAATGGCTGAGGAGTCCAGTACATAATCACTGGTAAGAAAATGTCTAAATGTCTATCACAAGAAAGTCAGATAAGAAAGGAGTAAGTTTTTTATGCAGTCCTCTGCATATTTATACCACCAGGTGGTGCTCATGACTGCCTGCTTGTGACAGCGGAGAGAGCCCTGCAGCCATCAAGTTTCTTCCTGAGTCTGAGAAAATACACAAATGCAAAGTCAATACATTTGTTCACAGACCTCCACAAACTACTTAGGTTTACAGTCTAGGCTCAAGGAAAGTGAGCAGTCATTAGTGGTTGAAAATGACCAAGAATGCAGTGAGAGTTTCACTAGGGTTCAGAAAAGGAGATGCTTAAGAAGACAGAGGGACATTAAAGCCTGAATAATACAATAAAATGAATGGTCATAAAACAACAAGAAAAAGCCCAGAAGGTCCCCAATTCTGTACTGATTAGGGGTGAAGTTAATTTGAATTGTACTATAGACAGCATTGCCTTAGGGATCCAATTGCTGTGAAATAAAACACTGCCAAAACCAAATTTGACATTAAAGGTCTTTCAATTTGGAGCCCATCATGAAGGGAAGCTAATGCAAGAAGTAAAGGCAGGAAATAATGTGGAAATCATGGAGGAATTCTCCTTCCTGGTTTACTTCTTGTGGCTGTTTCAGTGTGCTTTCTTAAAGAGCAAAGGACCAGCAGTGCAGTGATGTCACCATTCCCTGTGGTATGGCCCCACGAATGCTAATCATTAATGAATAAAATGGTCTGCATACTTACCAACAGGACAATCTGGTGGGGGGAAATTTTGTCAGTTGTCCTTGTTTACAGTTAGCTCTTGTCTTTATCGAGTTCACATTAAAAACAGACCAGCAAAGAACTGTATACTCTCTGTGTTTGATTGTACACTTGAGTGTATGCCTCTACCCACCCTCTATGTCTAACCAAATTTGTGTGTTCACTTCTGTATGAGAGAGAGAGACAGACAGACAGAGAGAGACAGAGAGAGAGAGAGAGACAGAGAGAGAGAGAGAGAGAAAAGAGAGACAGAGAGAGACAGAGAGAGAGAGAGAGAGCAAAGCAATATGATTTAACCCTTCTTTCAGAAAGGGAATATATTAATTTTTCAGGATCCTATAAGACTTCATTCATAGTTCTGAAACTCAGAGCTAGAATTCCTTAGGCCTCCAGACACAGAGCACCACTGAGTGTCAGTAGACAACACTAAAAAGAAAATGATGGAAAAGAAAATTTAAACAGAGTGGGTGATAGAAAGGTTTTTTGACATCAAGGATATTTGTTAAAATCTGGTTAACAAGGAGATCCAAGTTCACCCAGGCCTCTGTATTCTAACTTAGCACAAAATGCTTGAAGCAGCTGCACTGGGCGTTCTAAACCAGCTCTCACCAATTGAGCCTAGGAGTGTTGCTTTAGGGAAAGTCAGAGCTACAAGAGCTTAAGGGTGCTGGTCCATGCACCACAGTCTGGAAACAGAGAAAGACTTAAACCACTGCTCAGCCCCTTCTCCCTGTCTACAGTCTGGCTCTGCTTCAGGGTAAATGGGCATCCACAATTGGCAAGTCTTTCTAGATCTATTAAAATAATCAAGATAGTTTCCCACTGACATGCACCTCACCCAGGTGATCCTAGATCTGTCAAGCTCATAATTAGCACTGTGGTAGTTTGAATACATTTGGCCCCCATAGTCATGAAGGGAGTGGCACCATTTGGGGGTATGGCTTTGTTTGAGAGGGGTTGGCCTTGTTACAGAAAGTGTGTCAATGTGTGGCCTAGCTTTAAGATCTTTTATGCTCAGGATACTGCCTGTTGTGTTAGTTTAACTTCCTGTTCCTACAAGATGAATTATGGTCAGCTCTTACAGCACTATGTCTGCCTGGACAACCCCATACTTCCTACCATAATGCTAATTGATTGAGTCCAAAACTGTGAGCAAGTCTGTCCAATTTAATAGTTTCCTCATAAGACACAACATGGACATGGTGTCTTTACATGGTAATAGTAAAGTTTAAGACAAACACTAACCAGCAAAACAATCATATATTTTGGAAATGGACTTCTCCAAAGTTTACAAACTTACTCTTTACGAAGAAATATTGGCCACACTCATCTTTGGAGCAGTATTCCGTATGCTGAGATTAAATCACTGTATCCTGAATGCTTCCAGTTTTCCACTTTTTCCTTACAAAATAGTACCTCAATTTATTATTAATCCAAAGTACACTTCTCCTTCATTCATTCATTCATTCATTCATTCATTCATTCATTCATGTTCTTTGAAACAATTTCTCCAATGTCCTGAAACGTCCCCTGTAGACTAAGTTACACTGAATCTCAAACAGATCTGCCTGCATCTTTCTCCTGCTTACAAGGGTTACATGCATGTGCCAACTCTGCCCAGGTTCAAATTAACTTCTGATAGTCTTGTGTCATCTCTGAATTTTGTATTCTCAAAAATCATATATGTTCCAACCATTCCTAGCTCCACCAGTATCTTAAACTTCCCTGCCTGGTTAGTTTCCTATGAGTGTCCACACTAAGAATGGAATGAGTGCCACACAGAGTCAATAGCATACTGTGGGGATTTGGAAATTGATTTTGCAAAGATAGGTCACTTTCAAAAGTAGTATCCATCACATTTTTATGTTCAACATGGAGTGTTTATTTGTTCACTTATTCTGAGGCAAAGTTTTGCTGAGTTTAAGCCTGCTAGACTTAAACTCAGTGTGTATCCCAGGGAGGCTTCACAAATAATAGCTCTCCAGTCTCAGCCTCCAGAATGTTGGGATTGAATGCATGGATTAGTGTACCTGGATCCACATTTGGAAAACGAACATATCTGTCCAACTCTTACTTCATGTCTCCTGCCATCTCTCTCCATCCCTACTGCCCTCACCTTCTCTATTATATAAACTTTTCATCATGAAGGAGAAAAGCAAGTGCATTCATATAAATATGTCAAATGTGATGTTTCTTTTATAGCCAGATTTTGAAATCAACCTAGATGTCTGTCAACTAAAGAAAGGATAAGGGAAGTGTGGTTCATTTTCACCATGGAGTACTAATCAGTGTTAAGAAACAAAAGCATCCAAAATGGGCAGGCAAGTGAACAAAACTAAAAAAAAACCATCCTGCATCCTGAATGAAGTAGCCAAAACCCCAAAGGCAAATATTGTATATACTCCTTCACGAGTGGATACCAGACATAAAGCAAATGATACCCAGCCTACAATCCAGAACTCCAGAGAATCTAGAACCCTGTTCTTGAAACAGATGGAAACAGATGCATAAATCCACACCTGTTGTGCCCAAATTCTGAATATCAAATCACCATGAGAACTGATCTGATTTAAAAGCAAAGAGTTTTAATTAATTCATGAGTTAACTGTATTAACTTGTGTCCTCTGTCAATCTGATGCATTGGGTGGAGTGAGAAAGAGTCAGAGGGACCATATGGCAGGGAATTTATTGGGATAGAGTAAGGGTAGTGTCTGAGGTCTGCAACAGTCTCAGGATTTGTGTGCTTCCAGGCTTGGGCAACCTGTCCTGTATTGATTGGCCAACTTCCACTGCAGAAATGGTTGCCATGCTTAGAGGCTTCCCATGGAGGCTGTACTTCACATCATATAAAGCACATTCAGGAATAGCAAACTAACCTATGATTGGCTCTTTGCCTCATGTAGGGAATCTGGCTTCCTTGAGACTGGGGCATGGTCAGGCAAGATCAGAAACTGGTCAGAAGGCCAGCACATGCTGATGAGTCAGAGGCCTACATCTTGTGGAGATTTTCTGCAACATTTCATGGCTGGGTGAGGGTCTTTTCATTGCACTAATCATTGGGTCAAGTTCATGGAGTATAAGTGAAGTGAGGGAGGAGTAATAATATAAACAAAGTAGTCAAGACTGTGAAGGGGAAACACACAGAATCAGCTGACACAGGCTAATGAGAGATCACTGACTCTGGTCTGACAAAGGGTAATCTGATTAAGACCCAACTATACTCCCTTAACAAAGGTGGCAATGGTGTGGATGGGACACACATGAGGTTACTGGCAGTGGTTCCAAGATGCAAGTCTAATACACAAACTGACTTAGTGGAGCCCATTCTATATGGAGAGATCACCTACTCAGATGAGACACAGTTTTGTTTGTGGTATGCAGGAGCCTTTTTCCTGCTTCATTGAGATGACTTAGTAGACATACTAGGGGAGGTCTTACCCTCTCTGAGGAGCAGATGTGAGGTGGAAGAAATACAGGGGGAGGGAATGGCATTAGAATGTAAGAGATCAATTAATAAAAATGGAAAAAGGCCATGTAGAGGTGGCACAAGCCTTTAATCCTAGCAAGTGAAAGGAAGAGACAGGCAGAAGTCTTTGAGTTTGAGGCCAGCCTGGTCTACAAATTTCCACAAAGAAACCCTCTCTTTAAAAATTATATATTGTTTAAAAAATTATCACTAGATGATGAATCCTAGCATATTTAAATTGGAATTCAGTAGAGAAAAGAGAAGTAGCAAATCTTAAGCAAGGCTGAGATTATCTGTTGTGGTGGGACACACATGTATACACAAGATTATACATACAAACATATAATGTTATAAACACACACACATATATATGCATATATATACAAATATATACATAAAAATATATAAGATTATACAAACAGACAGACACAAACACATAAGATTGTAGACACATACAAAAACACACACACATACATATATATATATACATACACATATACATACACATATACATACATATATACATTCATACATACATACATACATACATACATCTTCCCTATAACACACAAGACAGGGGAAGAAAAATGAGGATGAATATGGAGACATTTTAGACTAAAGCAATAGTAAAATAAAGAGAAAATGAAAATATTAAGTCACTCAGTCAGTTAATTAGGAAACAATCAGATTATGTTTGGTTCTTCTGAGATGAGAATATAACAAATCCCTAGCTGTAAAAGCCAGGAGAAAATAAAGTACAATGATGAGCAAAGATGGGGCCACTGACTTCCTCACTGTGATCAATCTCATCCAGAGATGGGTGGACCTGTTGGAGAGCTCAGACACTGGAGGAAGACAATCTGGGATACTTTTTCAGTGAACAGTTCTATGTATCTCTTTCCCTGACACCTGGACCCTAGCTGATCCTCCAGTTTCCATGGCTGCTTGGATCAAAACTCTCTGCATCACTGGTCCTCCTGGCCTAATAAGCTGTCTGCATCCATCTTCTTTTCATGGCTCGTCCTCCTGGCTCCTTCTGCTGTCTGCATCTGTCTCCTCTTCATGGCTTGTCCTCCTGGCTCCACCTGTTACCAGTATGCATCTAATCTGCGTGGCTGTTCCTCCTGTCTCCAGCAACTTCAAGGATCCTGTACATGATGTATAGAAAGACCCTCTGACTCCATCATCATCTGCTCCATGCCCTTTATACATAGAACAGTACCCATGATGCACTTCTTTCCTTCCCCAACTCCTCCCTCCTACTTCCCCCATCTTCCCTTTCCCCCTTCCATAGCATGATAAATAAAAGGCCCAGAGATTGATATTGGGGTTAAGCTTCAAGCTGAAAATCAGTCCTGGGATTGAAGATCTGTGCCTGACTTCTATGGCTTGTACTATGCTTTCTGAATCCTCAGGCAAACTTTAATAAATCTAAATAAAGTATCACCACACCTTTCTTTATTCATTATTTTGTGTGACAGTTTCAGAGATTATGTAATAAATTTTAGACATTACTGTCACTCCCCTCTCTCATACTTCTCCCTATCTTGATAACACCACAATCCACTTCCAATTTCATGTCTTCTGTAATATAATACTGGTGAGTTTTATAGGAGTCTTTTGCCTAAGTGTCCAGGATGTCATTTCCTGAGAAAGGAACATTAAGTTAGGGGCTGCCACACTAAAGGAAATGCCATCCATTTCTGAGCAATCATTAACAGACTACTGTCTCTCAGGTGGGTGACCCATATCATCCATGATGAACATTGACAAGCCCATTCCTGTGCAGGTCTTCTGCAGGTCACGTTTGCTCCCTTTTCTAAAAATGTTTGTTGTTGCTGTTGCCCTTGTTCCTCAGCTCTTACACACCTATTAACCTTCTTCTAAAATGGTTTCTGAATCTCAGCGCTCTGAGACAACCATCCTCTTCAAGGTCCAATTCTCTACCAGCACTAAATTTTGGCACTGGTTCCCTTTGGTTTATGTTTATATTATGATCCAAATGAATCTCTCTTCCTCTTCAGGTGCTTTGCCCATGGGTTTTGAGACAACAGTGAGAAAAATAAGTAACACACTTACTTTCCTGTAACCAAACAATTCCTAGCCCAAGCCGATAACAAATGACAGTCCCAGACACCTTCCACTGTGAAGAACCAAAGTCAAGTTGTCAGAGGTTGGTCTGTGAGGGGAAAAATAAGTCCTATTGAATCATGAAATACATGATTGATGGTTCTTGGCAGCATTTGAGGACACTGTCATTCATATCTTCTAGTGTTCAGAACAGTGATTTGATGAAAATTTGATGTATTTATCTTAAAGGTCAGTTTAGAACAAACATACAATGATTGAATTGAATAGGAAGCACTGATTCCTCAATACACCTTATGTAGCACTTAACATTTTGTGGTCTGAGATGTCTAGGTACAACTACTAGAAAGTGTTTTGGATTTGGGAAGCATATATTGATTTTTAAAAAAATAAAGTTCTTCAAAAGAATTAGATAATAAACTTAGATACAAAAGATAATCTATGAATCAGATTCCTTCCTTACTTCCTTCTTTCCATTCTTTCTAAATTTCTAACTTCCTGCCTGAAACACATTTAAGAACTATGAATTGGTAGAGGAATCTATGCTGTGAATCCAGTCTCAACATGGTAGATCTATATACAAAATTCAAAAAATGGGTAAATTTACCAAAGTATGGTAGAAATAAGATTCCAAAGAAACTTATCAGGAATATAATTTGGCAAAGCTGGAATAACATCAGGGAAAACACCAACTTATAATGCAAGTCCCAAAAATTACATTTCTAAAATGATACCTATATATTCAGAGGTATAGTGCATTAGCATATTCCCACTGATAAAGAATCCTGTTGCTTCAAATTAACATAGAAATCACCCTTGAGGATCATTACCTTTTATGAAAATAAAATATGTATAGGGGCTTGACATGGTTATAAATGTGAGAAGGAAAACATAAATTCAAATTTGAACTATGCAAACTAGCTTAATAACCACTTGAGGTATAGGTGTGTGGCCTAAGTAAGGATCCTTCCAGAATAATCTGTTTTATGTGTACTGATCTGTGGGCCCACAATACCAGCTTCTAGAGAATGTCACATTCAATTGACAATCATTATCTTACTAAAATAAATAAAATAATAAAATAAATAAAATAAACATCATACTTACAGCATAATGTGATTCTTTAATGAGTTGAATGCTTATTATCCCAAAGGTTTTAATACTTATAGAGGTGAGAATGTGCAATTACCTTAGTGGCCAGAAAAGGTGTGTGATTTCCTGGATCTGGGATCATTGATAGTTGTAAGATGCCATGTTGGTGCTGTAACCTGGTTCCAGGTACTCTACAAGAGAAACAAGTGAATTAGCTACTGAGAGAAACTCCAGTCAATGCTTAATGAGTTTATTTGCTTTTACCTTGTTCATATTCTCTCTTTCTAAATAGTGATACTTAATATGTCTCAAGAAAATATGAGAACAAATAAACTCTTAATATAAAACTAGAGTTTGACTACTTATAAAACAGGATTGCACAATTAAAGTGACCTGGATTTTAGTACTTAGTCAAGACCTTCAAAAAAGTTTTCTAGACATTCCCATCAGTGGTTAAACTGATTTTGCCTCTGTAAAATAGAACAACTACCATTCACATCTTCTTAGATTAGTTTGAGAAGTGCATAAACCCTAATGTGAAAGCATAGTGCCATTTTCACTGCATAGCTATTTTAATGCCTACAACCTGATTGCTATTATTACTTATGCAGTACAAATTTGGAAAAGTAGATTATTAGAACATTACTTGAGAGTGCACTAGGCTGTAGAAAAGAATGAGCATGGACATATCTGATGGATACATAGTCTGAGGCTCTGCATGTCTCCCTCATCCATTGCTCAGTCCAGAGGACATTTGCTTTATGCTTATAGTCTCCCACAAGGAACTCAAATGTGTTTGTCTTCACATTAGTGCAGAACTCTGAAACAATGAGCCCAGAAAGCAAAAATGTAGGAAGACATGTGCCTTGGGAATATTTAATACTGACTATAATAAAGAAAATGATGTATTATCTTCTCTTATAACACCTAATCACCCAGAGTTTATTCCATACTTACATGTGAAGACACAACTGCACAGAGGATAACTAAACTTGATAAAATTTAGTCACTAAATACTGATAGTAAACTTTGTTGCTCAGGAAACGTGAAATTATCTTTCTCCACTTGTGCTGACTAGCTAATTTGTAATTACTTTGTGCCTACAAATTAATATTGTCTGAAGATCTACAAATAGGACTTAAGAGTTTGAATGCTTACAAGCTGTGTCAACTGGCATTATCAACAACTAACACTTTTCTTTATCTATTTTCTGGACTCCTCGATACTGGATATGCAATCAGTCTTTCCAACCTACAGATGCATAAAATTTCAAACAAGCAACAGTTAGAGTTGGACCAAAAAAAACTTGAAAATTATCTTCCTATTAGACAAAATCATTCATTCACTAAATACTGTTATTCCCTTAGTAAGTAATTAATTTACTACTATTAAGTGAATGATCTTCAATTATACAAATAGTTTTGGAAGAAGAAATATACCTTAAAAGTAAGTTATGGAACCTTAATTGCTATAGCATTCCCCAATAATAAAATAATTACACTTTAAATTAAAGGAAAAAGGTGTGTATACAGTTTTATATGCATAATGCAACCCAGCCAAATAAAGCAATGTGTAAATAAGATGAATGGGTATATAATTGAATTAATATTTGACAACATTAGATTTAGAAAACTCTTCCTATTATATGAATATAAAACGAAAACAGAATTCATTAAAGTTCATAGACCATATAACTAATTTAAAAAGAAAACTATTAATGTATCATCTGAGGGTATAATTAATAAGTATAAATAACATAAATATAGATTTACTGTAGATTTCATGTAGAGAAATGATGTAATGCTGAATATTTGCACAAAAATCAAATTGTTCCAGAAGATTGTATATTGGGGTAATGAGAATAAATTTTGCTTCACTCTCAGGGACATGTATGATAATGATGGATTTAAGAATAAAATGTTTACCAGAAAGCTTGTCATTTTGAAAATGTTTCCTTGTGGTACTCAAGATAAACAGAGGCCAACAGTCTAATCCTTTCTAACATTGTGTTCCTACAATGCAATGAAAGGAAACTTAAATTAATTTGAAATCCCATCTTGGTCTTAGAAGTACTGACTGTTATACTTTGTTGACAAAAAGTATATAAACATTGTTTTATTCATTTTTCTACAATATCCTAATATCAGATTTTTTAAAAAATAATCTAGCAATTTGTCCTTTTCTTTTTCAAGTTATACATACCTATTTCATGTTAAATATTACATACAATCTGTTTTAGTCAGGGAATGTAGTTAGTCAAAGGATTTCTAGTGTCAGATCTCATTACAAATATAAGAGGCTGAAACAAACAAAAAAAAAAAACCCAGAAAATTAAATTCACGGTTTAGAATTGTAATTCAAATTGAATGCAATTTTGATCAATTTTTCTCTCCTTATTCAAAAGAGCTATGTTCTTTCACCTAAAAATGCTGTCATGAATATATCAAATGTCATGAATTAAAACACATTGTAGATAGTGTTTCTTTTGCAATGCTGGAGATTGAGCAGAGGGCTTTTTCCAGGCTGCTGTAAGTACCACATTTCTAAATCAGTCCATTATTCAAGAAAGATCTTACTGACATGTCAGAAAACCAGCCACCTCACCTTGACATAAAATGAATTTCTATAATCTCACATCTAGACTCAGGGTCAGTTCTCAAGAGGGCTTGCCTTTATGTGTCATAATCTTCTGTTTTTTAATCAAAGCTTTTCCTAATTGCTAAAACTGAAATGTAAATCTAAGTTCATCTGGGCTCTGTGAATGAACACAGTGTGCAGTGCATACTTACCATGTCATTTACATCCTTAACAACAAACAAACATACCTGACACAAATTAACCTATATACACAGATATACACCACAAAATACACACACTCACACACACACACATACACACAAATGTACATAAATGCACACAGAGGCACACACACATACACACACATACACACACGCACACACAAACAAACACATGCTCCAACTATGGGATGTACTCATCGCAAATCCGTGATTGTCACCCTGCTGTTTTGGATGGTGACATGACTGCAGTCCTGCAATTGAAAAAAAAGGGAATATTGTTAAGGCATGAAAATTATTTTGAAACAATTTATACATTTTTTCATACGAAAGAGAGCCTTGTGCGACATAGGCTAGCACACATAGCCTAGGTAAGGCATGAGGATCTTAGCATTATTCTACTGCTTCTAGCTCCCGATTTCTGGATTTTAGGCAAACATCAGCACAACCAATTTCTACAGTGCAGGGAAATGAGGTCAGATCCTAATGCTTAATATGGATTCACTCTGGAAACTGAACCACTCCTGATTGAAGTGAAGATGCTCATTGCAGCCAGGTAGTTCTCAGTCTAGAGGTGACATCCTGATGTAAATAGAAGACCTGGTCCCCAATATTCCCACCTAGTTCTCCTCACTCCTCATGGTCAGAGTCATTGCCTCCCTGTGTATCTTTTTATCTTTGCCATCTATTTTCCAAAGTCACGTCACAAAGAGTTTGTTGTTGTTGTAGTTAGAGACGTGTAAGTTCAGTGCAGTATTGGAGTCATGATGTCCATCAGATAGCGAAGCAGACCCAATAGACTTTGAGGAGAGTCATTATGTCAATATGAATTTGATGGTGACCTTATAGACATTGAGAGGGTAGTCATTTTTGGCCTACATCGTTATAGGTATTCATCAGTCTGAAAGCCTTGTTATGTACCCTCAAATTGATGATCTCCTGTTGCAACTGCCTAAGAGCTTGTGTTATGGGTGTCTGTCACCATGGCCAGATTTGGAAGAGGTCTTTATAATTGGCAACTTGGGAATTAAAGTTCTCCATAATTTGTTTTTAAAACGTGCAATATCTTTCAATATCTGAGAAACAAACCATTACTATAGCCCAAGATAGAGCTATGTAATTTTGAACAGGTCTGCTAAACAGTTTTTGACTAGAAACAATTGGACACCCTGGATGGAACCATGAACTACAAGGTGGAGCCTGGATAATAATGCTGGGTTTAACAACACCACTGTTCTTGCATGGAAGTAGGCAGTGCACACTGGCTTTCTCCAATCTAGGGCATCTGCAAACCTCTTCTAACACACAGGCACTATACTCCCATGTGCAAATACACAGAGACATAGAATTAAAATAAAAACAGGTTCTGTATTTAAAAGTCTACACAACGAATGTAAAGGAATAAACAGAATGAAATATAAATGTGTATATATGTCTTTAAAAGGAGAGCTGAAATGAGAGACTTATTTTACTGTTAGGATCAGGAGTGTGATCCAAAGTCTATACAAATGCATATACATATTTATTATGATACATATAATCAGACACAGAGAGTTCTACCTCCTAGAATTAGCATTCTGATCCCAGGAATTCAGGCTTCCTTGACTCTTTATTGCTGTATCCCAGGCTCTTATAAATTTTATGGGATTGGGTTTTGGTATTCTCACACTGTTACTATGTTTCTTCTGAATACAACAGAATAGAAAAGTCTAGGCTGATGTGAAGTAAAGTGTCAGAATCCTATTTATTTGAGGCAGAACTGAATGCCTGGGTTTTGAACATATTGTGTTATCAATGACATCCTGGGAGAAGAAACCATCTCCCTTGGTGGATAAGAAACCTACTTTTG
This sequence comes from Cricetiscus sungorus, assembly GCA_030556225.1. Taxonomy (NCBI): domain Eukaryota; kingdom Metazoa; phylum Chordata; class Mammalia; order Rodentia; family Cricetidae; genus Cricetiscus; species Cricetiscus sungorus. Next base: position 20,759 of record JANBXA010000268.1, read on the forward strand.
AGATGAAACTACATAATGAGTATGCTTAAATGAGCTGTCTTTCATGGTCTTTTCTTTGGCATTCAGATCACCCACTGGAACAAGGTAGCTGACATTGTTTCACACAAATTAACATGCAATATGTTCTGATTGAGCTAATGGATTCATTACTACCTTGGTTACTTCATTTCCCTACATTACTGGGAATGAAATCCAGGGCATGAGACAAACTTAGATCACACTCTGTTCCTGAGTCCACCTCAGTCCTTCATCCCTTCTCCTCTCAATAACCTATAAAGTGCATATTATCAGTATCTGAGGTATCAGGAAAAAGTGGCAGGATTTTCAGAAACATCAAAGACTAAATGACCAGGTTGCAGATATGAGAAACTTATATCCATCCCCTACTATTTCTAGATAGATGTATCTGGATATCTCAGAAGGTGAGTAATTAGTCTGAACAACCACGAGGGTCAAAAAGTATGATAAACCTTATCAGGTCCATGTCCTGTCTGGGAACATGGCTTCAGTTTCCAGTTCACAGATACATACACAGAAAAGAGCTGAGTCCTGATTATGGGGATGAAACCCCCTCCTGGAGCAACACGATATTTCTTTTAATCCAAAAGTTGTCAGTGTGAAAATTCCGGTTCTGAAAAGAAAAAGTCAGACTCACAGTCAAACAGATATCCCCGCAACTCTGATTCCTCTCTCTGCCCTCTCTCACCCTCCACTCTTACTTCTCTCCCCTTCTCTCTCCTTTCCCATTCTTTTCTGCCTGTGCTCCTCTCCTATGACCTCTCTACTTTCACTCTCATGCCTCTACTCCTCCCCCCTCCTCTCCTCCTTTCTCTCCTCTGATCTGCACAATTTTTCCTCCTGCACAGATGATGTGGAAGTCTTCCTTCTATTCCTAGTGAACACTATCATTGGTGTTCTATTAGACCTTGTCTTCTAAATCATAGTCCTAAATGTCCTCCCTCTCTTCCTCTCTTTGCCCTCCTTCCTCTCCTTTATCTACTCTTTATGTGTATTTCTTTATGTGAGTCTGTCTCTCTTGATCCCTTTCTTATAGTTTTACTTAAAGAAATAAAATAACATTGGAATTGATCACAAAGAAGAATCAAGGCAAAAAAAGTCTGTTCATTGTTAGGAACAAGTGGGTTGTGCTAAAACCTGAGACCACTAATTCCTGTAGTACATTATCCAGAGTACAAAAATTATTTCAATGAAACAGAATAATTCGTTGCTTTCACAACACTAGCTCTGCTGAGGAATTCAAACTAATATGACATTGGGAATAACACTCTTAGGCAGGGTCCGATGTGCATTTCTTCACCCTCTGACTCTTGAAGTTTCTTCTTGGTGGTTTGTCTTAACAAAACCAACAGTGAAGTCAGCACATCTGATAAGAACAGCTGTTGTTAGTTAGAATGAGCACCTTAAAGGGAGGCTTCAATAGCATTCATTTAAGACCCTCTGGATATTAATATGTTTTTACAGTGTTCTGAGCTATAGAAAATTTTGCTCTTGTGCACTCCAGGCTTAAATTCTACATACTCACTGTTTATATTTGGGTGAGCACACCACTGCAATTGATTCTGGCAGCATCCTCTGGTAGCAAAAATGTGTGTGTAGATCCACACTTGACAAAAAGGCAGTCTGGGTTGGATGGGTCTAAAGAGACAAAAAAAAATTCAAGAAATCCCAGTAAGCCCAATTACTGATTCATGGCAGCAGTTCCCAAGGAGTTTCAACAACTGTCTCCCACCATGTTTTCCCAAGTCATGCTGGGCACATCTCTGGTTTCTAGGTGAAGAACGAAGAGGAAATGATTGCTTTTGTCCACTTAATCCATACGATAGGAGAAGCTGATCTTTGAACAATTACTTGTTAGATGAGGACTAGATCTTTTATGCATCCATGCCTAGTTAAACCTGATGTGTAAATAGTAACCATTCCAAGTTTTGTCCTTCAGCTTCTACCTACATCTTCTTCCCTCCTGCCAACAGGGAACTCAATTGCACATTAAGCAAGCATCCCGAACTATTTAAAACATCAGTTTAACAATCTCTCTGGGTCGTTAGCTCCCTGACTTCAATCCTGCCACTACGAACTGTGGGATTTCCTCCTATGTGCAGAGAAGCTACGTCTGGTCTTACTTTGTGGTAATGTAACTACTACTGTTTCATTAACTTATGCCTCTTCCCTCCCTTCCTTTATTGCCTACCAGGTTTAGGCACACCTCAGACAACTGAATGCCACAAAGGGCATGAACTTTGCAAAAGTTAAGGCAAGCAAGCAAGATGTAAAAGCCAAATACCTAACCTCTACATTTCAAGACACAAGCAGTACTAAAATGCTGATAGCATGGAGGAAGGCACACTTAGTAGATGAAGTCCAATGAAATGAGGAAGAGATGTTTAGAAAAAGAAGAGGATAAATCATAAAAGAAGGAATTTACAAAGCTTTACCAGGCTCTTGGAAGGTCCTATTTCCTTCTCTAAGAATATTATTCACATGGATGTTTTCTCAAGAAGTCATTAACTACACTGTTCAGGTATGCATACTTGCAAGTTTGCTGTATTTTAAGATATAAAATATTTGTAAAACAAAGTAAAAAACGTAAAATCAGCAACAAAAAAAAAAACCTTGATCTCATCATTTTCCCATTCCTGTACATTTGAAGACTCTGTTAACATAGTTCTGCATAGAGTGGCTTCATTCTCTCTTCCCCTAGGATCTATAACCCAGATGAGGCCACAACATGACAGTACTGTGAGACTCCCCCATAGTCATAAACTTAGCACATATTTTTTTCAAGCCAACTTCTTTCTGTTTATTACATTTTGGTTCCAAAGTCATCATCCAGAACTCTTACCTCCACTATGACAGGATTCCAGTACTCAGCCAGTATGCTCAGCTTTCTATGTATTAGGTAAACATTGCAGCCTCTGTCCACCATGGCATGCTTAATGTTCAGAGGCCAATCTCCTCAATAAACTCCAGCTCCAGCATGAGAACTGAAACCCCTTGCAGATGGAGAGTGTCCTAGGTTCACATCCTGAATTCTCACTCTTACTGTCCCTGTTCTGTGTCTTCTTGAAATCCTATGAACAGTTCTCCAGCAGCCTTTTGTCTCTGGAATCCCCCACTGTGTTCCTGCAGTCCCCATTAGATATCCTTAGCTGTCAGAAAGTCAAAACTCCTGCTGTCATTTTCACCATTTATCAGGTATTCTGAATCTCTGCAAACAAAAGCCTCTGGGGATTATCTCTTGCCTGGACCTGGCTTCAAAGAACCTAATTCCATCTGTCATGGTATATTATTGTCAGGCAAATAAGCAATTGTGGTTGCAACTTTGCATGAAGGAGCTCTTTGGGTGTACTCAAACAAAGTGCTTCTTCATGAAGACAAAATGCAATCATGAGAACAAACTCTCTTGACTGAGTTGAATTACTTCCATACAACTTTTAGGTCGATAGTATCTGCATCATATTGTCATACGTCCTATGGAGTCTACAATGCACAAAATACTCATAAGCAAGGGGAACATTGAAGAACTACACTAAGAGGTAATTACTAAACCTGAATTGCACCAAGGAATGTGCCTTTGACAAACAATTACAACAGTACTGAGTATGTGTCCTCAGAGATTAATAAATTGGAATGTGTTGGCTCTGCAGACAAAGATCTGGGCAGTGGACTCAGAAGACTAGCCTGTCACCAGTGAGATCAATTTGCTTACATGAATCCAACCTAAGGTTAGAACGCCCAGTTCCTCTTGCTTAAAAAATATTTCTTCCTCGTTCTGGGCATAACAATAATCAGGCCCACCTTTCTGTGCAGGGATAATGATGTGGGTCACATGGTATTCTTCTTTGACCTGCCAAAACAAAACAGCTTGTTACAGTTACTGTCATTCCCACTTTACAAAAATAAGTGAGGCCCTAACCCCAGTTAATGACCCCAATCCTTCCCCTCTTCCCAGTGTTTCCACACCATGACTGCTCCAATACTTTGGTGGGTACTGTATAAATGCAGGAATGATGAGATATGCATGAGATGTCTCCCTTAGCACATTCTAGGTCTATTGTTGTGTCTTCAGCAGACATTAAGTCTGCAAACAGGTCTTGAGGTATTTAATTTGTATTAGAAGCTTCATCACAGTATAAGAAATAACGACATCACAAAAATATTAGAGTTATTTTATTTTAGAATTAGCCAAGTTTCTGTCTCTGTTCCTCATTCCCACATTTCTGTCTGTCAGCCAACCTGCTTTTACTGCAGCGTCTCACTCTATTTGTGAGCCGGGTTTGAATTTGTAGGTAGCCTCCATTCTCAGTTTTACAATGTTTGGGATTACAGGCAATAGCCCTGAATAGAATGAAAATTTCTAACTATGACATTGAATCAAATTTTTTAATTTAAGGACCCCAGAATAGCATCCTAATACAAAGACATCAAATTTAATTAGCTAAGCCCTCTTCAAGAATGGTTTCTTCTGTTGGGTGATATGTATGGATAAAGCACTTGGATATATTTTCTGGGAGTCATGGGCTGCCAAAAGGGAAGAAACAGCCTCAGGTCAGGAAGTAGTTCTCAAATATTTACCATGGTACCACATAATACACCGCATGTCTCTATGCCTTTTTTTGTGTTCTTCCTTGCAGAACGCAGAAACTGATCACAAAGGTCCTTTGGAAGGACCACAGGACGGAGGCCTTTGGAGTCCTGACCTGCAATTGAAAAGAGAGTGAAGTCTGAGGTTACAGGACCTGGTGTCCCTGAGTTGACTATAATATATTTCTATGTGGCTTCACAGACTCCATGGACAAAGTCCCCTCTCAACTCATGTAAGTAACATAAACCTATTTGGAACACAACAGGATAACCAGACTGAGAAAAGCTAACCTTCTGACGTGTCTCTCCTCAGACCTCACACAGACATGTCTTTTTTGTCTATGGTTCAACTCTTCAGGTCTGGTAGCCTCTGCACACTCATGTCTGAAGGTACATTGTCCTGGTTCCTCATTGGCCTCGAGGCTGAGTCTCATAAGAGTGGCATTCAAGGCCTATGACTGTCGGGCATAGACACACCCTAAATACTATCATGCTAGAGTTTCCATTTTATAGAAATCTTGTAAAGGGCATTTTCTGTAATGTTGACCATTTTCTCCAAGAGGTGTGAGGACCGAGAGACACAGTCAAATTTTGAGAGTTTGCAATTACATGGAATCATACACAGTCTTTCTCAATGTCATAGCACCATAGACCGTCCCAATTAGGGCACGTGTAGGGATGGGGAGACCATTGTGAACCTAGAATTACATGGCGAATCATGTCCATTCACAACCGAGAGATGTTGCATACTAGATTCCAACGTTGTGTGAAGATGTTGCACTAAATTGAAGAAAGACCCTAGGACAGGTTTCTCAACTTAGCTGGGGCCACTCACTCTTTCTTGGTTGTTTTTACAGTGCAATAGGAACAGAATAGCTCACTAGTCCTCCCATGTTATATTATGCAGATGTGTAGATTGCTGAGTGCACAGGCTTAAGGCTGGCTAAGACAGGCATCTGTAAATGTGTGGATTGTTGACTACACAGGCCCACAGTTGGGAAAGTCTGACTCTCACCTGTGTCTATTATGAAGTGAAGTGAAATTTTGCTTGAGGTTCTCATTCAGCAACAGATTAGACTCATGCAAGACAAGACAAGAATCAACAAATTCTTTAGAAACTTGTGAATCCAGCACAATAGTTGCACATTTGGATTTTAAGCATTTCCTAGGCGTGGAGCCAGGATTGTAAGTGAGGCCTATTTAGGCTGTAAAGCCAGATGGTATAAATAAAATTAAAAGTAAATTGTGTAATGAGCTGACATTTGGGAACTTTTTTCCTGCAATATTTGTGATTTCCCCCTTTGAAATCCTTTATATATGAACCAAGTGTTTGTACATGTCTATGAACTGTGTGTATTTTTTAGAAGGTGCATGTTCATGTGTGGACAAGGATGCATTTGTGCTTCAGCAGGTCTACAGATGGGAGTGGACTACCTGAAGTGCAGGCCTTTCCTGACACTTTTAGTCCAAAAGAATCTCTCTGTGCTCTGTCTTCAAAGAGTGTGGTGCTTTGAGAAACCACATCTTCTATGTCTCCCTGTCCCATGTCACCTGAAGAAAACTTTCATTATAGAGGTCCTCACCCATACCCAGTTGTCAGGTGCTTTCTGGAGCTTCCACAACAGGTTCTGACACTGTCACTGCTAGCACTTCAGTCAGTGTCATTATATCCATATCTAATTGAGGAATAGTAAAAAGGTCTACCTAATGCTAAAAATGTAAGCTCCTACAACCAAACTCATCTCTCCATTATGTCAGGGGACTGACTGAGAGTCTGACTTTTAGGAATTACCAATGCACTGTAAATTCCTCACAATGACTGAAAATTTAGTATTTTCTTAATGTGCTTTCTCTATTCTCTACAGAGCTCTGAAAAGATGAGGATCTGAATCTGATGAGTTTTGAAGAAATTAATCTGGCTTAAACTAAGTTAAAGTCTTCTTTTACAGGAAGTCAGGGTGAAAGGAAGGAAAGAGACAAACTAGTCACTCTAGTTTTTATTACCACATCAAAGTGGATCCAGGCAAGTCAAAGCCTGGGGTCATTGGAAGGGGAATGAAGCTTTCTCTGTGCTGCTCAGTGTTGACAAGTTCAGACCCCTGTTCAACAGCACAGCATTACTTTACTGGTGAGCTGCAGACACAAATGTATGTGGCTGACCCAGATGCAATAGGGTCTATTAAAACATAATTCCTTAAAGTTATGAACCTGTGGTGACTTACCTGGGCTTTCTGCCATCTTATCTTCTACAACATGTAGAGGTTGGGGTGATGTATTTGGAGTGATATTTTTGTAATTTTCTTGTATTGCACACACCACTGCTGTTGTAATAACAGTGCTTTCTTCTGAAGAAATTTCGGCACTTTTAAGTGCCAATGCCAGGCTGGGATCCAGCTCTCCACTCTTATCTTTCTCAAATCCATCCACCAGCCTTTCTAGAAGACCACTCCATTTTTCACAGTCTGAGGCATGTTTGATTGTATTTCTGACATTTTCCCAAAAGGCCTTATTTTCTGCCTCTTCCTCTTCTCTTTTTTTCTATAGAAAGAAAATGGGAATAATCTAACACTAAAAACTCAAAAGAAACAGATATTGTTGAGAGATGTCATTCTGTAAATATGTTTCTTTTATTGTTAATGAATAAAGCAAAAAAAAATGCAAGGCTTTTAAGAAGTGCTGCTAACAATTTATCGTTGTGTATCAGAGCTGGCAATGGCAGTGACCACATCTCCAAGGGAGCTGCATGTTGCTGGATGGCAGCATAGACCAAGACAGTTAACATAGCACTCAATGCTGTGGGTAAAATAGTTGATGCCATCTTTCATAGACGGCAGCTAAATCAACTGTGACATTCATTTTGTCAATGTTGTTATTTAGCAGACAAAAGAGTTGTAGCAACAAATAAAGATAAAGATTTACAATCAAGAGAAATTCCCATTAAGAAAAACCACTAAAGGTTTACACTGTGTTTTAAAATACACATATGCTCAGTGGGGAAAAATAAACAGGTTACAATGGTTTAAAAAAGAAAAAGGGAAGTAGAGTAACTGGGTGTGGTGGCACATCCTTTAATTCCAGCACTCAGGAGACAGAGGCTAGCTGATCTCTCTGATTTGAAAGTAAACCTGGTATGCCAGGAATGCAGAGTGAATTCCAGGACAGATAAAAGTTACACAGAAAAATGCTGTCTCAAAATATGTTAAAATAGAAGTAGAAGAAGTAGAGTAATAAAAAGGCCACATAAAGATGGAAAACACAGACGAAAATTGGAGACTATATGCTATTCTGGTGTCTTTAAATTGTTTGACTTCTGAGGAAGTAACAACTGTTAAAAGAAATGCTGGTGGTTTAATTCAATTTACATATTTTAAAAATTATTTGACTTCAAGAGTTAAGTCTAAGGCAGGTTACTGGGGAAAAGGATTTCTGTTTTTGATTCCACAGAAAATAAAAGCTGTGGATTCCTTCCAGACTAGAGTGGGTTGATCAAGCCAGAACCCCTGAAACAACATCCCATGTGATCCAACATTCAAAACAGTTGGAACAAAGAAGCCTTGCAGATTACAGGCAAGATATCTGCATGACAAGATCCACATGACAGCGCTCCCTACCAGCAGGAAGCAGTTTGGAAAGAACTAGGCCAAGTCCCCAAATAGTGTTTATTAATGTTTGTTTTCATGTTAATGTGTTTGGTTATAAATGTTTAATGTCCACAACCAATCTTTTTAAAAGTAAAAAGGGAATATTGTATAGATATGGATACTTTGTAAAATGTAATGTATAATTTGGTACAGATTATAGATAATTACCTATAATAGTAAAACTTAGTGTTAAGTTATTTAGATTTCTAGATATATAGAGGTGTATTTGCGGTGAATAGGCATCCTTCAAACCTTTCAATGACATACAGAATATGGCATTAAAAATGGTTTAGGGTTTTTATTGACAATGTGGCACAACTGTTCCTGGCAACACCATCTGTATCAGAAAGGTAGATGGACCTTGAAGAAATACCTTATGGAGTTTGCTTCTAATATGGCAAGACTAGCCATTTGGACAAGATACTGCTATTGTCTGTTCTGTTTGACTTTATGCTGTATAAACTGGATTTGCAGGACCCACAGGAAAGTAACTGCTGATTCAAGATGGACATTGCTACAGGATTCTTGCTTCGTGGAAGAGACTGCCAGACAGCCAGACAGACTACAGTGTTCCTACATCATGAAAGAGTGTGCCAGACAGTCTGCAGGACATAAAGAAAAGTGACTGACAAAGTGCCAATACAAGAAGACAGTTTAAAGTTTCCTGCTTTGCTGAGGCATCTGCCAGACACTCTATGGCCTATAGGGTGAAGATGGAATAGTACAGAAGAACATTGGATGACTGACCAGGTGAGTTTTCTTAGTAATTTATAAAGTTTATGTAATATACATCTGTGGTCTTTGATGAAGTTGAAGACAGATAGTTATTTTTCTAGATTTCCTTAGGTAGGATTAAAAATAAGTTACCTATAGGACATTAGACTCACAAAGATAGGATAGATGATGGAATATTTTCTTAAATCTTGAAAAAGGTTAATGGACTAAATATTGTTAACTGTGATACTTATTGATAACTGTTTCATTATTTATTTTGCTATGTTAAGGTTAAAACCCTTTTTATATTAGACATAAAATAGGAGATGATGGGTGATGGCATTCTGTAAGTATGTTTCTCTTATTGGTTAATGAATCAAGCACTGTTCGCCAATAGGAAAAGCTAGTTAGGTGAGACTAGGAGACAGGGATTATTCGGGCAGTAGGAAGGAGGAGTCAGCAGGGAGAGACTGGAGAAAGCTGGACACCAGTCTCTCTCTCCACGGTAAGATGAGACCACATGGAAATACTTAGATTAATGGAAATGGGTTAATAATTAAGACAGAGCTAGCCAATAAGAAACTAGTAACTGGCCACAGCATTATATCAACTAGAGGGTCACAGTGTGATATATGGTGCTGGTGTGGCTTGGGACCAGACCGGCCTAGAGGAAAATGATAGTCATTGCAAGACTTGCCAGCAAAGAAATGAGCAAAGTAAGTTGCTTTCAGGTAAAACATTTGACCATGTGTCTATGCTTCACTCAATAACACTGGTATTATGAAAAACAACCAACACCCACTTACTCAGGTATTGTCAGGCTGTCTTTAGTGACAATTCTGTCTCAATGTTCTGAGTACCCTAATGCATTTGGGGTGTATGTGTGTGTGAATGTACATGAGTGCGTGGGAGTGTGCATGTGTGTATGGGTGTGTTCATATATGTGTTGTCTATTATAGGTTTGAGTACATGTGTTTCCAAGTGTGTGTAGAGCCTATCCCTTGAATCACAAACTTTACTGACACAGTACAACACAGTCCCAGGTCACAGGCTGATAAAAAAAAACATCCTGTCTTCATGCTCACACACTGACCTTATCTGCCAGGTATTCTGAATACTCCTGGCTATATTGCTGCAGGAGTTTTCTCTTCAGGGCCTCAACTATGTCAAAGACCCTATTTATTGTCTGCAACATGAAAACGAAATGAAGAATTAAAACTGACTTAATGTCAGCAAAGTAGGAATGAAAACAAGTGGGGAAAGGCTTAAGAATCTTTTTCAATTCAATATTTTTTCATATTCTATACATCTATTCCAGTTCCATCTCTCTGCCATCATCCCATTCCCTGTACAGATCCCATCTATCCCATACCCCTTCCACTCCCCAGGGAGGTTGAGGCCTTCCATGAGGGATAATCAAACACTGTCAAGTCACTTGGGGTAGGGTATTGGCTCACTAACACCTCATGTCTCCATACTAAAGGAGTATCCTTCCATGGGGAAAGGGTTCTAAAGGTAACTTCCCGTACAAAGGATACATCCTGGTTCCATGAGATATCAGTATCTTAAATGAATTGAACCCAAATTCACTGACATCCCTTTCTAATGTACTGTGACACTGAGAAAAGAACACCTATCCTACCACCAGGGACAGGATCTGTGACTTTTCTGTCAGTAGCTCCCTGTGACTCTGAAGATTTAGGTCTACCACATAGACCAAGAAAACCCACCTTGCGGATTTTTGATCTTGTTCCCTTGGAAAGGGAGTTGCAGTATTCTGGGCCATTTCTCAGTTTGTCGACAAATAATCTAAAGCAATAAAACAGAGTAAGTAATATGTGCAAAAATGGTTCAAATGCCTAAATGAGACCATGGAGAAATTTGGTCTCTATGCATGATTTCAAAAGTGGTTGGAGTGAGAAGAGTTCCACCATCAAATGCCACATCCATTTCCTTCCCAGTGCCTGGGGAAAGAAAGTTCCTAAACTGTCTATTGTCTAGTACATTCATCAAATATTAGCTATCAAGAAGTATAGCTAAGCTGACATTGTGCATGCTTGTCATCCCAGCACTCGGGAGATACGATCTAGAGTTAATAAACTCAGAGAATATTGAAAATCAGATCATCCCCTTGAACTTCAAAAGAAAAAACAGAGTGAGGTCTCATCCATCCACCCCCAAAGTAGAAGGATGTTTGCTCATATAGAACCACTGAAAATTTTCTGAGCAGGGCACAACTTCCCGCTGAGAGCAATAGGTAATGAAAGGAGACACTGGGGACACACAGCTGCAGGGAGCTGTGCAGTGTTACTTAGTGAGAAGAGACACCCTCAAAGACCTCTAACCTGCTTCAACACTCCTGTCAGTCCAGGACTCAGGAAATATTCTTGAGTGGAGAGTCAGATTGACAACTGAGTGTGATAAACGGATTTGGGGGGGGATGTACGTACTCTAGTAACAAAGTTATTCCTCTTTTGAAGAAGGAGGAAGTGAAACAGATATTTATTGTAATCTCAAGAGATTACTTTCACCTTTAAGAATACCAAAAATGCAAAATTAAAACGTCATATTCTTGGCGTTGCACAACCTGAGAATTGTAAACTGGGGTACCTGAGTGTCTAAGTCTGAGCTTTCTTTTCACCTGTGGATTGTGATGGAGATGTTCCTACTCAGTACATGCAGTCTTCTGATGATCAATGGAGTCAGGCCCAAAGAGCTCTTCCTAAGTGCCTGGGCTCCTTACAGTCATCTGCATATAACACCTTGGGTTGTGTTCACCAAACTCAGGGCTAGGCATGAGTGGTGAGATCTTTACCACCTTTCCCTTCCTCAAACTCAGAACATTCTTGTCATTTAGGATATATGTATTCTCTGCTGACAGCTCTGCCATCCTTCATTTCTTCTGCCTACCTAATTATGATGAACAGAACAGGGAATGTGCTGAGCTACTTTGACCCCAGGTAGTACAAGTTCCTCTGGTGCCTGTATAGCGACGGGAAAGCCTAAAGTGTATCTTATACCAAACAATATGCTACAGGATTAAGAGAAGAGGAATCCAGGCTCTGCCACACATAGCCATAAGCCTGTGACTGGATGCTTGGCCAGAGATAGTGCAGTTGACACACTCACAAATAGAGACATATCCTCTTTACCTGCCAACTCTTTTATCTAAAATATGGACCACATGGATACATGCTCATGAAATACTCATGAATTCCCTCATGTCTTTGTATAGCAAGGAAAAGTATGTGTGTGAGCTGCCAGAAATCCGATTGAAAGATGTATTTGTCAAGTTCCATGGGTTCAGCAGAGACAAGAAGCATAAAGAGGAAGACATTATTAGAGAGGGATCAGTCACAGGAAAGGAGATGAAAATTGCAGGCTCTCACGTTAAAAAGTTGTGGTACAACACAAATGCTTCTTCGTCCAATCCTTTGTTTTGCAGGTGTTCTGCCATCTCTATTATGTCATGCCTCATTTTTACATATGTATCCCAGTGTATTTTTTTGCTGACGTCAATATTCAGCCCAACATTAATTAAAAATCGGAAGCGCTCTTGTGGTGGAAGAGTTACGTCTTGATATTTCTTTTGCATGGTGCACTTGTTCTAAGACAGAAAATACAAAATAGGGAACATATGAAGCCAACTCTTACTGTCCTCCCATTCTATCATTGTACTATCTGAAACACACACATACGTGTATGAGAGAGAGAGAGAGAGAGAGAGAGAGAGAGAGAGAGAGAGAGAGAGAGAGAGAGAGAGTTAGAGGCAAAGAGAGGGAGGCAGAAGGGAGGGAAGGAGACAGACAAACTCTTACTAAAGAAATTAATGTAAATATAGGGCCACATGTGGTAATACAGCTCAATGAATTGAAAGAACAACCCATTATGGGATCTCTTTACTACGATATTAAAGGGTGTGAGGTGGGGAATTGGAAGAAAGGGGAGAGAGGCAACTGACCTTAGTATGTAAAATAAGATAGCTTTTAAGTTAAATAACAACAAATTTAAAAATGGTAGCATTTCTTTAAACTTCTATATATTTTTTTGCATGTCAAAGAACATTGTTTTCAACAGGAATGAGACTTACCTCATTTGAGGCCATAGTATTGAAAAGTCCTGGAGAGCTCTGTTGGTCTCTGAGCCAGGATTTTAAAAATTTGCCTGCCAGAGGAATAAAAAAGTTGTGAAAACAAATCCTCTGCTTCTCCAATAATTAATGATAATTTGTATAGGTTTATGTATTGTTAAGTTAATAACCTCTATGGCCATAGCATTGCAGGCTTTTAATCCTAATATTCAGTTGATGAGCTAAATTCAATATCAATTGAAAAAACTGGGATTGCTTCAAACTGTTCATTTTTTAGAATTCAGAAGAGGCATCAATATGATATGGCAGTGGCTGTTGGCATCTGCAGAACCATAGAGCAGCTCCAAGGAGACTTAGAGACCCATGGAGGAACAGAGGGGACATATGAGTGCATAGGATGCTGAGAGCACAAAAACTCTGAAACAATTAAACTTTCAGGTCTTATGAGAAGATGCCTTTAAAAGCATTCTTATTGGATTGAAAAAAAGAAGTTGATGCAGGCAGATGGCAGAGCAGATCTCCATGCACAAGCCAGAGAGAAGAGAAACAGAGCTGCAGAACCTCACACTAATGGAGATGGAAAATGGTGCTTTATTAGAATTGAGCCTCCCCAAAAGACCTCCATAGACTGTGCTGTAGCTCCATGCCATTTTGGTATCTATAGTGCATGCTGCCCCCTGAAGCCATGTGGATGTCAATGATCAGTGGAGTCACTGGCTGTTATGGCCTAGGAAGCTTCCTTTACTAGCTATGACTGCAGACCCATGATTAAGAATGAGAATCTATTACAGGAGACATCTACCTTCCCCCAAAATAAAAACAAACTGTCTGGAGCACAAACCACTCAAGAGAGTCCTTCAATTGGATAATGATTTTGAAGTGTTGCTCTAAAATTTTGATGACTCAGACAGAAGTGATGAGTGTTGGCGGTGGAGAAGGACTCAGTTATATTTATGAAGTTGGCCAGTGAGATTTTGACCATGATCCAGGTATTATACAGACAACACAAATTAGACATGCTGTAGTCTTTTACAATTTTGGTGGGATGGTCAAAAAGGTTGGAGGGTAAACCTTGGAAGAAATAGAAGCTAGTGTGAATGAATTTTAACATGAAGAATGGTTCCTTAAAGCTGGACAGGGCTTTATTTTATGGGAATGCTCTCTGGGAAATTGTCATATAACGGTTGCTATGGTGACTAGGGTACTACTGCTCCCAAGTACTCATGTAACATATCTAAACAAACAGTCCTGGAAATGAACTACTTTTTAGAATTTGTAAGGTGAGTCACAACAGTTAAAACTATTGCTTCTGTTCTCTAGACATGAAACACAGACCCATCTCTCCCATGACGTTCCATTTCTAACTGTCATCCCTCAGGTCCAAGAAAAGTGCTGTCCATGAGTAACAGATAGCTGCCTATCCAGCCTGGTTGGCCAAGGGAACCCTACTCATGGAGGAGTGGCAGATATGGCAGACAGTTCCACTGATATCTCAACACCACTGTTCCACAGCACAAATATAGAAATGCTCATGTGACAAACTCAGTGCAGGTAAGAATCATGGCCCTTACTTGTCCTTTCTACATGCCCAGCTCTCTCTCTGCTTCAGCTGAAACAGTCCCATGAAGAGTCTGGTTTCCTTCTTTATACTATATTCCTAAAAAATCAATACCTCAGAGAGTCCTGAGCCCTTCTAGCCTGTTATCTCACCAAAAAAAGTAAAGACACATTTAGCAATATGGTGGAGAAATTCTCTGTCCAATTTACAACTCTAGGAAATATCAAATCTATGACAACAGTAAGGCCATCAGCCTAATGTTCAGCACTTTCCCCTTCATCCCTCACTGTTTGATGCCTCCCAGTTGTCCATTATAGAGTTGTCCATTTAAAAAACAATCAAAAAAATTAATGATTCCTTCCTACCTGACATCTTCAAGTCAGGAACAGCAAAGAAAAGGAGTAGATCTGGATAAAGGGATGGGAGAACTGGTTGTTGGTTTCTAAAAGGCGTAGATCTGGGTAAAAGGATGAGTAGTTTGGTTTTTGGGATTCGCAGTAAAAATTCCACGTCTGGACACAATCAAGGATGCTCAGCACTGAGGAGCGTTTGGTCAGTTATTTCCAAGGTAACCTCAAAATTCTATCTGGAGTTGATTGGCTGAGGGAGGATGATGTCATCAAGCAGGTGAAAGCTAATGGTATCCTAGAAACCATGTGTTGGAGGAAGACTAGAGCATCCATACATGGCTGCAATCAGAGCACCTGAATGCATACAATCCAGATTTGAAAATTCAGTGTCACAAGTTTGTTAAAATGTGTAATTAATACAGTCATTAAACATTGACACATGATTTTCTCATTTTAACTGATGAGGGGATATCTTTCTTGCACGAATAAAGTCTGTCTTGTTCTGAGAATGGACCTTAACCAGTTAAACATAGTGGTCTGCAGGACTGCTCAGACAGACAGGAAGTGAGGTAGCTGGGCAGAATCTTGTTCTCAAAGGTAACAATTCAAGGAGAACCGCAGAAATGATTCCAAGTAACAGAAGTATCAAGCTGTGTTGGAACAGTGTCAAGGCAGAAGAAAGCCCACCATGGACCAAACGAATAGGAAGAGGAATCCACCTAAACTCAGCCAGGACAAATTTAAAAGGCATCAAAACCTTATCAACATGTGTTTGGTGAATCTGTGTAGGGCTCTCACCCACTGCAGAAATAGGGTGAGAAGGAAACAGGCATTCCCTGAACATTCAGCTCTTTATGACACTCTGTGCTCTATTAAGTTCATAGCTCGTTACACTTTAGCCTCTGATGTATTTGCCGTTGATATTTTACAGGCTGAGACATAGGAAATGGAATACAATTATATATTAACTTACTTTTGGTTACTTGAGGGTCTCTCTCCATAGCTTTGAATGTTCTAGAACTAAGTAGACCAGGCTAGACTTGAACTCACAAAGATCTACCCATCTGCCTATTCCTCGACCTCTGCCTATGTCATTGCCTCAAGAGTCTGAAACCAAAGAAATGCTCCAACAATGTGGTGGTATTAAGTTGCTTTCTGTACAAATTAGGTCCATTATTCTGAAAACCTGCTTTGTTCCAGTTATAGAACATCAAGCCCTGACCTCATAGGAGGGGGATAATGGTATCCAGGGCAGTTTGTGCTTATGTGGGAAGGATACCATTGCATTTCTACTTAAATAAATTGCAACATCAGAATTTAACTGAGGGCTTGCATTCAAGTTGCCACTAGATATTTTATATCGCATCTCTTTAAACCATATGTATTCCCCCAGCTATTGCCCATTCTCACAAGGGCTATTTGCAGTCCATTGTCACCATCTAGAAAATGTTAACAAGCCCACCATGAAAAGATTCCACCACCTCTATCAAATGAGCCTCACAGGGACAATTCCCAGTACAAGAGAAACATAGAAAGCAATAGCATAAGGGGGAATCTGGTTTTATCTCCCTGTGTGTGCTGCTTTTGCTACAAATTTGGGCACTGCCCTGAGACAACTGTGTTTCACTTTACACCTTGGAAGTGATAAAAATGGGTTTGGATGGATATTTTCTAACTTGGATATTATTGTTTTCAAACTAAGTGACTTCTAGAAATATTGCTTATTAAACACAGCTCAGGAAATACATTTCATATTAAAGCATTTAACAAAATGTTATATTTGTACTGTATTCCTCTAGGACCATTTGTGTCTCTGTCTCTTATGACAGTCATTGGGACACGTTTCTTTCAATTGGATGATCATCTTCAACTTAGTTATAATAAGTATTTCTTCGTGAAGCTATACAATATTTTGTTATTATGGTTGTTAGCTCTTGAAAGTTATGTTCATTTAGAAACAAAATATGAAGGATTAGTTGAAAAATTAGATGGAATAGGGGGTAGGGAAAATAAAATCAGTATATGTAGTTAGAGAAAATAAGTTCTTTTCAATATGGGAAAACATAATACAAATTTTTATTTTTCTAAAACATATAAAAATAATGGGAATTGAAACAGCAAATTGAAAGAATGTGTGGAGGGGAGAGGTAGTTCAGAGAAAGAGAAGGGCAGAAGAGGACAGGAGAGGTGCTTTTTAGGCAGCAAGAAGATTGAGTAAGGTAAAGATTGGAGGAGAGCAAGAAAAAAGATATCATAATAGAGGGAGCCAGTGTAGGGTTAAGAGAAATCTGGTACTAGTGAAATGTCCAGAGATCTACAAGGATGACCCCAAATAACAATCCAAGCAATAGCTGAGAGGGTACCTTAAAAGCCCTTCCCCAATAATGCGATTGCTGACTACCTTATATGCCATCTTAGAGCCTTCATCCAGTAATTGATGGAAACAGAGAAGCAGACACCCATAGCTAAACACTGAGATGAAATACTAGAATACAGTTGCAGGGAAGGAGCAGTGGTGAGCAAATCGGTCAAGACCAGGCTGAATAAACCCGCAGAAACTGAAGACCTGAAAAAAGGGGAGTTTATGGACCTCAGTCTGATAGCTGGAAAACCAGTATAGGACAAGCCTAGACCACGTAAATGTGGGTTGTCAGTTAGGACGACTGGGCAGGCTCAGTGGCCTCTGGTAGTGGATCAGTAATTATCCCTAGTACATGATAGATTTTGGGAGCCCACACCGAAGAGAGGGATGTTCTCTCAGCCTAGACACATATGGGAGGGCCTAGGCTGTGATCCAATGGATATGACAGACTTTGAAGACCCCCCATGGAAGGCTTTATCCTATCTGGGGAGCAGAAAGGGGATGGAATGGGACTTGAGGGAGCAGGACAGGATGGGGAGTGAGGGAACTGAGATAGACATGAAAAACAATCTTGTTTCAAATTTAAATTAAACAATTTTACAAAAATTCAGAACACAATTCTATTGTGTGATCCATACATCCACTCACCTTTCCATCCATTCATCCTTCCATCCAATCATCTACACATGTGTCCATCTACCAATCCATTCATCTACTCATTCATGCACACTGCCATCCTTCCATTTATCCATCCTCCAATCTTATGTAATATACATACTTATCCTCTTGATAAGGTATTGTGATTATATAGCTCATTTAGAAATATAATGTATAATTTACTACAGATTATATTATAATAGTCAAAACTTACCGTGTTAGTTAGGTTTTCTAGATATATAGAGATATATTTCTATTAACTCAGCATTCCTAAAACCTTAAAAAGGCCTACAGAATATGGCATTTAAAAAAGGTTTAGAGTTTTTCTTAACAGTGAGGCACCATTGCTCCTGGCAACACCACCTGTGAGAAAGTAAGATGGACATTGAAGAAACTCGTTATGGAGATTGTTACCAATATGAATAGGCATTTGGGACAGATACTAATCTTACCAGGACTGTTTGACTTTATGCTGTATAAACAGGACATGTAAGACACACAGAAAAGTGACTGCTGATACAAGGTACAAGATGGACATTGCTACAAGGTTCCTACCTTATAGAAGTGTCTGCCAGATATTCTGCAGGACACAGAAATAAGTGACTGACAAACTGATAACACATTTTGAAATTTCTTGCCTTTTTGAGAAGTCTGCCAGACACACTATGGCCTATGGGCTGAATAGAGAATATTACAAAGAACTTCAGGTGCCTGACTAGGTAGCAAGATGTTTCTGTCATTTCTAGAGTATATATATTATCTTTCTGGGGTCTTTGATGTAGTTGAAGACAGATAGTTATGGTTATGGTTTTCCATAGTTAGCATTAAAGTCGTTGGTAGAGGAAAAAGTAAAAAGCAGCTGGCTTAGGAGGAGTGGGGAGCCCAAAGACTGCACATGGCCAGCGCCCTGCCAGCTCAGGGACAAGGAATCCAAAGCAGATGACATTGTAACTCATGATTCTGAAGTCCTCGATCCAGTTCAGGTGGCCACAATGCAATGAGTTCATGGCAGGTGTGCTGAGGGCAGAAACAGAAAGCACTGCTCAACTCATAAGCCACAAAGCATGGAAAGTCAGACAGGGAACAGGGTGTTACAGTCCTCATTATAACCTAACTTCTTCCATGCCCCCACATACTAAAGATTCCATCGTCTCCCTGTAGTCCCTCCTCACAAAAAACAAGCTTTCAAGACATGGGCCTCAAAGGAAAAGTCAAGATCCAGATCATTGCACCTAATCAATCAACCCTCCCCATCTACTTCTTGGATATCTGGTAAAGCATCCCACATGTGCCTTTAGCCCATAAGTACTTCCCATGAACCTGAGTTTGAAAGCCTCTCTGAGACCAACACATACTCACTAAGGACCATGGCTAGAAAGCACTCATGATAAAAGCCTGAGGCTGCCTTTGCTATTGTACTATTTCTATTATTTCTGACTTTCTGTATTTACTGCTTCCATTCTTAACTGTCAACTTAAATGTTTCTTTTAATGATGACAAAATATAGGGCTTGGGAAGGAGAAGGTACGCTGAGTGGATAGAACAGATGGCTTCATCTAGAGTAGAAGGAACAGAGGTTTCTGCCAGCCCTGAATTGTCATTTTCTTGTCACTGGAACCCAGAGATATTAAAAGGACATTCATGTGACATTGTGGAGGAACTTTTCAACATCTAATTTCAGGACCCAACTACCAGGAAGGATTTTACACTTCATTATTTGATAAGTACTGGGTAAAAGAAAATCTCCTGAACACCCTTTGTATGTGTGTCTGTGTTTCTCACACTGTGATTCATTACATATTTTCCCCTTTCAATTGTGCCTAGTACAGAAAGCATTCACTGAAAATTAACACTATGGATGAACATCCAGTGATATGGTCAACAGTCATAATTATTATTAATGTTACTGATTAATCACCTCATTAAATAGAAAGAAGAGACTCTCTGCCCATCAGAGTAAATTTATGTGCATCTTGCAGATTTCTTGGGGCTGGCTGACTCTCTGATGAGGATTCAGCATTAACAGAAATCAATTTGCATGAATAGTGAGGAATTCTTATGTGTTTTGTGGCTCGAGAAGAGAGTGAATCTCTGAAAGTGGAGGGATTATACTTTACAAAATGACACTGCATGGGAAGGACATATCTCAGCTTAGAACAGTCAGAGCTCAGCAGGCCTGCCTCAGACAGACAAAGCAAAGAGGCCATTTCAGTGGAGAGACAATGGGGATGAACTACTCTCACCTTGTCCCCTCACATACTGTCTTTCTGAAACCATTTATAGAATCCTTGGAGGGTGCGGTCCAGGCGACCATGGAAGGAAACAAGCAACTTGTCCCAAGTCACATCCACCAGGGAGAAGTCAAGTTGCCAGAGGCTTTGTCTTTTCAGGATGCTTAGTATCATTAGCAGGGAAGAGAAAGCAATGGATGAACCTCAACCTACTCCACCACCAACTTTGATATTTACCTAATACCTTGCTCCACTTCATGTCCAGTCTTTCAATGAATCAAGCTACACATGTACCTTCGGACATGGCAGGTTTCTTATCATCATCTGCAGCGGCATTTGCTTTCCAGAATATGATCCAGAAGAAAGCTGTACCATCTACCTGATGGAAGGACACTCTCCTCTGTTGTTGGCATCTTGGACTCTGTAGTTTCCCGGAACCAGAGCTTGCTTGTGACTGTCCTGATATAGTCAGAAAATCGGGAGTGTTATAGTGTTCTCTGGAATCACACAAGGAAGGAAAATACCTGAGCATAGCCCAACTGCTCAGTCATTGCTTTACACTGTCATAAATGCTGTGTCATTCTTGATTCCACCCTGCCCTCTAGTGGTCAATTAAACTTTCATCCATAAGGCCCCCGATGCTTGAATGGCTAGTATTACTCAGTGCTAGCCACTAAAGTGTGCAACATCTCCAGGGAAAGATCACAGACCTGACAGAAGATAATTTTTGCTAGGCCTGGTGATGCAAACCTGTTATCCCACATACATGATAGACTGAGACAGGGAGATCACAACTTCAAGGCTAGCCTGGACATCCTACCCTGGCCTCAAAATAAACTGTAAAAAGGAAAGAAGGTTGTGACTTGGTAACAGAACACTTGCCTAGTATTTTAAAAGCTGCAAGGGTTCATCTCACAGACAACTACTTATTCAACAACTAAGCAGGACGCATGCCTGTGACCCGGGGGTGGATTTATGCTCAGCAACTATCATGTGCATCCTTTACATGTGTGGCTCCTAGTGAGAACAAAGACCGTGGTTTTAGCCCTTTTTCAAAACATGTGTTTACCTATTGGGTCCATCTTTTCTTCTAAGCAGTTTGAGGTGTCTGTCATAGAATCTTATGACAGTTCAGGAAGCTAGGACATCGGCAATTCTGTCCTCTCCTGATCTAACCTGCAGTTTCCTATATTTTATGGTTCTGTACCCTCCTGGTCTAGATGGTTCTGTCCTCTCTTGGTCCAATTTGTAGTCTCCTGTGTCTCAAAGCTTGTACTTTTCATGGTACTGTCCTCTCCGGATCTAGCATGAAGTTTCTTGCATTTGTGCATTTTCTATCAATCAAAATCATTTTTATTTTTAAGTAAAATAATTTACAACTAAACAAATAACGTATTTATAATGCATATAACACATGACAGAAATAGCATCAAATCAAGAGAAGGAATAAGAGCATAGTGTTACTCAATGTTTATAGAATTTTTCCATTGTTACAATAAAAACTACAGTCTAGAAAGGGATATGATAACTCTTGCAGCAAATGTTCCACTAACAAGAAAAACAGTTGTAACTACTAAACCAAAGAAGGAAAAATGGAATCCTTGCTGAGTGCTTGTCTTTTGTGTGCAAAGTCCTGGGTTCAGTCCCCCATAACATGAATGCTAGATATGGGCTGCAAAAGTCTGTCATTCCCGAAGGTGGCAGATGGGACAGGAGGATCAGAAAGTTCATGGTTACTGTCAGCTAAATAGGAAATTTAAGGTCAGTCTGGGCTACATGAGACCATGTCTCAAACCAACACACTCAAAGGTGACAGAGAAAGAAGACATAAAAAGATTTTTTTTAAAAATTATGGGGAAATGGAAGGTAAATAGTAAGATGTTCAATTTAAGCCCAAATATACTCTCATTAAATGGTCTAAATAATAGGAATAATGTAAATAGTGTTTCAAAATTTAGACATTGTATTGCCTTCCTAAAATCAACAACACCACACACATACACTATACACATACACCACACATACACATACACACAAATGCATCACACACACACACACACACACACACACACACACACACACACACAAAACCCCTACCACAGATGTAACTTTAAAACAAGCGTGCAAAGCCAGGAATGGTGACATGCTCATCCTCTCCCAGCATTCAGGAGGCAGAGACAGAAGCAGATGGAGTTTGATGCCAGCCTGATGTACAGAGTGAATTCTAGGACAGCCAGGACTAAATGATGAGCAGAGTGAGATGAGACTCTGTCTCAAGCATACTCACAAACACAGACATAAACACTCAAATTACTAGAGAGATGGTTCAGCACTTAAAAGTTCTTGCTATGAAGCCTAAACACCTAAGTCTGATCCCTGGGACCCACTGACAGAGAGAAAATATAGAGAATAAATCCCTGAAAGTTGTCCTTCGACGTCCACACTGGAACTTGATGTTTACACACATGAGCATGCTCGTGCACGTGTGCACACACACACACACACACACACACACACACACACACACACAGAGAGAGAGAGAGGGGGGTTGGGGGAGAGAGAGAGAAGAGTACTTTTTAATTAGGAGAAAAAAGGGAAATGAGAACAAAGTTCAAGACAAACATCACCTGTTGTTGAGGCTCAGGGGCCTTAGGCAGTTACACAAGACAGATAGACAGACAGATCCTGAGACCAAAGAGCCACAAAACACCCAGACATCCAGACAGCTGCTTCCCAATGAAGGGGTAAAGGTTATTTAGTGAAGAAAGGAGAGAAGGGAGGGAAGAAGAGCAAGGAAGGTATGGAGGGAGGCAGGGAGGGAGAGAAGGAGGGAGAAAGAAAAGAATGGAGAAAGGGAGGGAGGGAGGGAGGGAGGGAGAAAGAAAAGAAGGGAGGGAGGGAGTGAGTCCCAAAGATGCTGAAGCACATGAACCTTTATAGAAACAGGAAGCCAAAAAAATCAAGTGATAAGCTGGAGCACACTAAATGTAACATCCTTGCCTTTCACAGCATGTGTTTACAAGGCTGAAAGATGACATACAGGTACCACACCCAGCATCACAAATCTCAACAACATAAATGCAGTAGTGAGAAAGTAAATTTAGTAATGTCACACAACAGCTCTGATCAGTTATTAAATCAATTAAGTAAATGAAAACTAAATACTGAACTCACCCCCAACATGAGTCATAGGTGAATCCACACTAGCCTGTGATCCCAACGTCCAGGAGGCTGAAGAAGGATGATCATGAGTGGAAAGTATCGGATCCTCAGTTATTGGGTTCCTTTGCTGTCAATGCAATAAGTCAAATCAAACCAAAATATTAAGTCCATATTTAATAAACAGGACAATGCAAATCAGAGCACCCCAAGGTGACTCTCAGGAGGCAGGAGGAAGAGCAGATCTTAAATGGTCTGTGGGTGGCTATGAGAAGTTCCAAGGGAGGAGTTACTGACAACAGGACTTTGTCAACAGCACTCTGGGGTGGCATCTGCAATGGAAGGAGTGAGGCATGTTTTACCCATTGAGCCATCATCACCTTAGTCCCTGCTAGAGTGGTTTTTAAAATCTGTGTTAGAGTGAAAGTGTGCTTGGGTTTGTGTATGCATATGCCAAAGTATGCAGGAGGGCTCAGAGAACAATGCTTGGGCCACTTCTTGCCTTCCTTCTCTGTTGGTACCAAGAGTTAAACCCTTGAGAGGGGATGTCCTTCTGTGTACTGTGTATATATATATATATATATATATATATATGTTTCTCTTATTGGTTGATGAATAAAGATGTTTTGATCAATGGACAGTGAGGATATAGCCTGGCAGGAAGTGTGTGTAGGTAGGACTACCAGACTAGGCAACTTCTGGGATAGGAACACACAAAATCTAGAGAGTAACATGCCAGAGCATTAGAGATAAGCTGCATCCTTGTGAAAATACATAATTTAATAGAAATGATTTAAATATTAAGAAAGATCTAGCCAACAAGAAGTGTCACCCACCAACCAAACAGTTTATGATTAATGTAAGCGTCAGTGGGACTAAAGGGCAGGCAGGAACTTCAGTCTACAGATCTGGTCACAAGACTTGTGTGGCAAACTTCCCTACTCATTGAACCATCTTACTGGTCCTACTTGTGCTGTTTTTTCTTAAAGCTAGCAAAGGACAAGAGAGCACTTGCTAATGTACCATGAGGACTGTCACAGGTGAGTCCAGAAGTATCAATACTCAAGTCAGTAACCCAGGTCCCTACAATAACATTATGGCAACTTTTTAATAGTCATAAAAATACATAGTATTTGATAAAGACATATTTTTTGAGTTATGTAGAAAAAACACCTAATGTATTCATAACATAAAAAGGAGAAAGAAAATATCATATTTAGTAGTTGACGTTTTCTTGTTTAGTGTGTGCTGTGGCACAAACATGGAGGTCAGCGGACAACTTTTAAGAATTGATTTTCTTTTGACTATGGAGTCTGAAAACTAAATTTGGGTCATCAGACTTGGTAGGAAACGTCTCTGTTTCTGA
>JANBXA010000269.1:0-23906 GCA_030556225.1 Cricetiscus sungorus
TCACACTATCTGTTCTCCCAAGAGAAATGAACAAATGAACATCAGTCTTATTTAGCTCTTATTACATAGGGTGAAGTTTCCAGTCAGGTCCTTGTGTAAGGTATCATGTTTGCCTAGAAGTTAACAGTAGAGGACCAAAAGCTTTTCTCTGGGATTATTATCATTTGTCTTGGTGCCCATTTACACAAAGCTCGGATTTGAGTCAAGAACACCAGTCTGAAATCTGAAACAAACAATTCCTGCAGGGAACCCGGGAAGGCAGCCCCAGAGCATAGTGGCACTTTCATGCCTTCTGGGATATGGGAGGCTGTGTGACTATAGAGTGTTACACAATGCCTATAGTTGTGGATACAAACACAAACTCAGAACTATCTGCAGGGAGACATCTTCCCACAAAACAGTAATGCAATCATTTCAGAAACTTCTGAAATGCATATGCAAGACCTCTCCTTGGCAGTAACCTTTGAGTGGGTGATTTTGTCTTGTAATATTAAAAACTATGGAAAAGTACATATTAAGGAATATCATGATGGTCGTCTTCTCTAGAAACTATGGGCACCAGACTGAGATATTAGTGAGGATGTTAATAGAGAAGCCAGATGATGAAAGTCTTTCGTCTAGCCAAAGCCTGCCGTTTAGAGGACAAGCCAAGACACACATACACACACACACTGGTCGGGTGAGGTGCCCCTCTTGTGGCAGAACCTAGAGGAACCCTTGTAACTAAGGAGGCAGGGCAGCCCAGTAGTCTCTGTAGTCTTGAGGAATTCACACCTTGACCTCAAATACTAGGCATTGGTGAGTGTCAATGTATTTAGAAACTATTGGTGTATCTCTGTTGCTCTGGGTTAATGTCAAACAGCTTCATGTTTGGCAGAGAGGCCTTTGGATTTCTCATGCTGCTGCTTAGGCTTCTGGCGAGTGAAGAATTCCAAGATCACAGCCTTGCTCTGCCTATGGCTCTCGCAGTCTTGTCGACTCAAGTGTGATATATACTGCTTTAGGAAGGCCCTCAAAAAGGCCTCAACCCGCTGGCTTCCTAGTTCCTGCTCAGAGATATGGTGATGTGGTTCACTGTTCTGCTCTCAGACACCAGGAGTATGAGTGAAATAAGATATGTAGAAGAAACAAAAGGAAAATGCCCGGAAGGAAAAGGTAGTTGGGATAATTTATAGTTAACAAAAGCTGACTATCAGCAGGCCAAGATCAGGCCAGGCATTCATCATTAAGAATAAGTCCCTGTGTGTGATTTGGGAGATGGGGGTGTGTCCCACAGAAAAATAAGAGTAAAACATCACACTACACCTACCTCTTCACAGGGCTCTTTTTGCACTAACCAGAGAGTAAAACCAAGTCTTAGTCTAACTGCCAGCTTTAATTTAAAATATCAACAGTGACTGACACCTTCTCTTTGTAAAGGAGCAGGTAATAAAACAGAATACACAATGTTTGTGGTACTTTAAGACAGGGATGGCTAAACAGTCCATCATCAATACCAGGACAATTTAGTTCTTTTAAGTAAATATGTGCTCCCCAAGAAAAGCATCACCCTCCCTGGGGAGCAGAAAGGGGATGGGATGGGGGATGGTGCAGGGGATGGGGAGGAAGTGAGAATATGGGAACTGGGGATGACGTGTACAATAAACTTGTTTCCAATTTAAATAAAATGTCCTCACAGAAATGTACATATGTGGTCTCACTTTTATGAGTAAAATTAAAGGTTTATGGACCTTTTAAAATATTGATTTCAAGTTCTCTCTCTCTCTCTCTCTCTCTCTCTCTCACTTTCTGTTTTGCTTATTTCAAGAAAAGGTTTGTCTGTATAGTCCTTGAATAGAGACAGCCTCTACCTGCCTCTGCCTGCCAAGCTCTGGTATACTTAGTGCCTATCAAGTAGTTCACATACACTCTTAGGTGTTTGTACAATACATTTTAGTCTCTTAACATTTCTATGCCATTAGGAATATAGTACTTTCTTTTTAAGAACACAATAATATTGAGTTGGCGTCATGCCAAAAGGACACGACAGGGTACAAATCAACAAATCATAAGCTTAATCTTCACAGTGTTCTCTCTCTCCTCTAGTAGGGCTCCAGTGTTTGCTTTCCTTCCTGGCACTTCTCTTTTCTGCTAACTTAGGTATGTGTCACTGCGCCCAAGAAGCTTCTTATATGACGCAGGGTGAAAATCCAGGCTGTGGAGGGGAGCAGTAGTTATCTATGCAGGCAGTGGCCAAGAGACGCTAAAGACCTTGGATGCACCTCTTCTAGTTCTCCTGAGAGGAACTCGTTTCCCTGGGGATAACACACACTCAACCTGACATCTGTACTAGTCTAGAGACTGAGTCATGCAGATTCACACTCAGGGCCCCGATTGCTTTTGTGTACTGTGAGCCAATTCCCTGGAAGTCGTCTTTGGACTCTGTTGTGACAGGTATCCCTGATTCAGCTTCCAGTTTCCGACCCTGTATACTGTCATCTATTCCAATTTCGTGTCTCTCATCTAGGTTTCCTGAGCTCTCCTATGAAGTCTCCTTCAGGCCTCACTCCTTCCCTTTCTTCATTGTATTCAGCAGCTTTCAGCCACCAAGGCTCTTTATTGTTTAAATTTCTGCTGGAAAAATCCCTTGTGCCCATAAAAAAACGAAGACACTGCACAGGCAGACTTGCTGCAGGGACATCGATAGTCCGAGTTTCCACTTCCACTTTGTCGCCTACCGTGACGTCATCGATCAGCATCAGCCTCAGGTGGGACATGCACCTTGGGTTTATCCCCACAGCAGAAGGAGGGGCGGTGAAGCAGCCTCCTGTGTGGCGAGTTGAGTCTGTTTCTGGTGGTCTCTTCAGTTGTTGTCTCCCCCTGGCTACAAGAGTCGGGTTTCAGGTCAGGATCTATAAATATGGGAGGCAAACAGTCATGGATGCTGAGGAGAGAGGGGACTAGGGAGGCCAAAATGCACCTGAAATAATGGAGGTAATGGCGGTAGGGAGGTTTAAGGAGGTCTTTGTTTGTTTGTTTGTAGTTTTTCATGACAGGGTTTCTCAGTTTGACAACCCTGCCCCACCTGAAACACACTGTATTCCTGGAGGCCTCTAACTCTAAGATGTGTCTGTGGTTTAAGCAACACAAGCAACCTTCAACCTATTTCAGATTATTAGGAATCTCTCATTTTAAAAGAATTACTTTTACTTTATACGTGCTTTTCTTTCTGTTTTCTGATGCCAGGTTCCTTAGCTGTCCTGGAACTCACTTTGCTGATGGAACAGGTCTGGACCTCATAGAGATCATCCTGCCTATCTACCATAGGTGTATGCTGTGATACCTGGCCTATTTTTATAGTGTTTTGTGTGCATCTAGGTATGTGCATTGTGTATGTATGTGCAGCTTGTTTCTGAAGAGGCCATAAGAGGGAAAAAGATTCTTTTGAACCAGAATTACATAGAGGGTTTTAAGCATTTATGAGTTTGATGTGTTATTGAACCCTGATCCTTAATAAGAATAGCAGGTACTCTTAACTGCTGAGCCATCTCTCCAGCCCAGTTATTAGGAATCTTTTAATGGACCATTTCCCAATACCTAGCATTGCTTTGTGTAACAGTCAGTCTATCCTGTGATTCTCAGATCACACTAGGTTGGCAGGTTCCCCAGAGAGACAGGGCTTATTAAAATATTCGCTTTGTAAGAAGGAGATGCCCCCACTTTATTATCTTCAGAAAACATTATATGATGAGAGATACCTATTAAGAATTTTGGTGAATATTATTTATGTTAGCAAAGTACTCAGAATGGTATTTGACATTGATGGACTGAGCTAAGGAATTATGTACTGATTTGTTTGCTATATTAAATGTATCATATGGGTGATAGAGTGCATACCTATAATCCTGGCACTCAGATAGCTGGGCAAAGTGGACAAGAGTTTGAGGCTCTTTTAGCATATACAGTGAAACCTTGTCTGGAAAAGTAAATGAAAAGTTTAAAATTTCTGATATCTAGGCATCTTTGAGGAGAATTACTTCAGAGATAAGTGTTTGTATTCTTTTTTTATAAACTGATTTTAAAAACTGCGTGTGTTGTGTGTGTGTGTGTGTGTGTGTGTGTGTGTGTGCGTGCGCACACAGTCAATCTGTGTACTCGTAGGCATAAAGGCCAGAAGACAATTCCTCTGCATCTTGAGTAAGTACAATTTGGAGCCACCCAATATGGGTACTGGGAGCTGTGGAAAAGCAGCAAGTGCTCTTAACCACTGAGCCATCTCCGCATCTCTGAGGATCTGTATTTTAAAGAGTATTCTCAGGTGAGGTGTGCTTATAAGTCAGATAGAATAGTGTCACCCAACAGTTTAGATAGTCACAATGTTCAGAACAGTTATAGAAAAATGGCAAATAACACCAATTATACACAGAAAAGAATATACAAATACATTGAAAGGTTTTATAAGTGGGTCAGGAAATGTTTTTGCTTACTTAAAAATATCCATTTTTTTTAAACTAACACCTTAATATTTTTCCTCTTCATTGCAAAGAGCAGTGAACATTACATCATGGATCTGCACATATTTGTCCTCACAAAAATCAGTGAAAACTCTGTGAGAGTTTGTGGTTCTGTGACATGGAAGTGACTCATCCACCTCCAGCAACTTACAATGATGGCTTGAAGTAGGATTGGTGAGATGGCTCAGCAGGTAAAGGTGTTTGCTATTTAAATCTGACTACCTGAAAGTCTCCAAATTCCACCAGGACTGAAAAGGATGGACTCCAGGGAGTTCACCTTTGACCTCCCCAAACATGCTTGGTCACATGTATACCAGCACTCACACACATACTCACTACAGTCAGTTCTAGTATGCTTCATCCTTCACTTTAAAGTGTTTTACATACTAACCACAGTTTCTTTTCCCTCCTCTCATGTTCCCTTACCCCACCCTATTCATTTCTTATCATCTCCACTCAGATCGGCTGAGGCCTTCTATGGGAATCAACAAAGCATGGTATATCCCACTGAGGCAGGAATAAGTTTGTCCCTACTTCCTCAAGGCTGAACAAAGCACCCAACCTTAGGGAATAGGATGTTAAGTGACAGCTAATGCACCAGAACAGGTCCTGGTCCTGCTGCTAGAGTTCCCGCAAAAGATCAATCTGAAACACAGATGCAGAGGTATTGTTCCAAGCTGGCTCCCTAAATGTTCCTCCAGAGTCCGTGATATCCCACAAACCTTGATCCCCCTTGCTCATAGAATGTGTCCTCCTGATCTTGGAAGCAGACTCCCAGATCTCGGCCCAGTGCTTGGCTATATTTCTCTTCATCTGCTTCTGTCAGGTACTTGAGGAAGGCTTTATGATGCCAATTTGAGAAATCGATAATCTGATTATAGGGGAAGGCCAGTTCAGGCACAGTCTTCACTACTGTTAGCAGTTTTAGTTAGGGTCATGCTTGGTTTTACTGGAACTGTCTGAGGCACCAGCTTTCCAACAACCTCCTAATAATCCCCCTATCAAGATATCTCTTTTATTACTCTCCCCCCTCCATCGCATCCCTAACTGGACCATCCTGATCCCTCATGGTCTCATCCCCATGTCCCTTCCCTTGTACTCCCCTACTCTTAGTTTACCCAGGAAGTCTCATCTTTTTCCTCTTTCCAGAGAGATCCATATGTCAAGGGGCATCTATGTTGTTTCATGTTCTGGTTATTAAAAATAATTATGCTATGAACATAGTTGATCAATTTTCCTTGTGGTCTGATTGAGCATCCTTTGGGTATATGCCCAAGAGTTGTATCACTCGGTCTTGCAGTAGATTAATTCACAGTTTTGAGAAAATGTCCATACTGATTTCCAAAATGGCTGGATAATTTTACTTCCCCCCAGTATTGCAGGAGTGTTCCCCTTACTCCACATCCCCTGCAACATAGGCTGTCATGAGTGTTTTTTTATCTTGTCCATTCTGACAGGTATAAGATGGTGACTCAGAGTCATTTTTTATTTCCAATTTCCTGATAGCTAAGGATGTTGACACTTCTTTAAGTATATCTTGGCCAATCATGATTCTTCTTTTGGAAATTCTCTGTTCACATCTGTACCCCATTTTTAACATGATTATTTGATATTTTGATGTCTAGCTTCTTGAGTTCTTTATGTTGTTTGGATATCAGTCTTCTGTCATGTGTGATGTTGTTGAAGATCTTTTGCCTTCTGTATGCTGTTATTTTGTCTTACTGAGTGTGTCCTTTGCCTTATGGAAGCTTTTCAGATTCAGGAGGTCCCACCACTATGTCTGTGTAGGAAACACCTTGCTACATTTGTGCAGATTAGTTATGCTTGCTGTCTGAAGTCTTCAGCTGTGGTTTTAAAGGCTGAGTAGCATTTTCATATAGGACCCCAAGAACAAGCTTCAGTTATTAAACACATGGATATTTGAAAATCAGCTCTCTTGTCAGCTTACTTCCTTTTTTCCTTCAGATTTTATTATTTTATTTATTTTTATTTCCATGCATTTGTATTTTTCCTGCATGTATGTCTGTATGAGGATGTTGGTACCCTGGAAGTGGAGTGACAGACAATTGTGATTTCCCTGTGAGTGCAGGGAATTGAACCCAGTCTGTTGTCATGAAGTACATCCTGTGCTCTCTGCTCTTACCTGCTGACCATCTCTCTATCCCCTTCCTTTTACAGTCATCATGTGTGTCTGTGCATATTGGCATGTGCGTACTGCTGCACATGGGTTTAGTCTAAGGACAGGGGCAGGAGTCATTTTTGTTCATTCACTGAGTGTCCCTGGGATCAAATCCCTGTCATCAGTGTTGGCAGCAAGCATATTTACCCACTGTCTTGTTTAGGATTTCTATTGGTGTGATGAAACACTTTGATCCAAAGCAACTTTAACAGGCATGGGTTTATTTCTTTTATATCCAGATGTCCAGTTCATTGAGGGAAGCCAAGGCAGGAACACTATCTGGGAAGATCTCTTGATATAGGAGGTGATGCAGAGCCAATGAGGAGTGATGCTTACTGATTTCTTGTTATTTGTTGTTATTCTCTGTTCTTACAGAACCAAGGACAACTGGCCCAGAAGTGGCAACAGACACAATGGGCTGGGCCCTCCCTTGTAAATAACTATTTAAGAAAATGTTCTGCATATTTGCTTTCAACCTGACCATCTGGAGGCATTTTCTTGATTGAAACCTCACTTTCCCCTGCTCTCAGGTAACTTTAACTCATGTCAAGGTGACATAAAACTAGTCAGTGAACCCTGCACCCACAGAACCATCTCATTGCCATGACATAGTATCTACAGAAACAAGGGTGGAAAGGTCTACTTTGACTCAGGGTCAGTATTCTGGCATATCTCATCAGAGTGGGCATAGTGGAGTGCCTCAGTTCATGGCAGTGGAAGTGTGTGTCTGTTGCCGTTCATTTCATTGCTGACCATGAAAATCTGACTAGAAAGAACTATGTCTAGTCTGTAACCTTGAAGGTCACACCAATTATTTACTCTGTAAGAAGGCTGGACTTCTTGTAGGTTTCAAAGCCTCACAAATAGTACCACCAGTAAGGGAACAAGTGCTCAAATACCAAGCTTGTTATGCAGATTGGAGATTTATGTGTTCATTACGTGAAAGAAATCCATTTATCTAATGCCTTCTAGTGACAGTGGGAATTACTTTCTTTTCTACTGTACTTTGCTGTTATGAGCGTCCCCCCCAGCGTGGTTACACATCTGTGCCAGCCCCAGATAACACACAGAGACTATACATTGGATACAAAGCTGTTGGTCTGTTACTATCCGTTCTTATTGATTAGCTCTGTTTTAAATGTTAACCTGTTTCTATCAATCATAAGTATTTTCACATGGTCTTATCCTACCAGAGAGAGGATCTGGAGTTAAACCCTGCTTGATCCTAAACTTTGAAACTATTACTACCTCTGCCTGAAACCTACCTGTCTCCTAGTCCTGTCTTTATTGCTTTCTTATTGGCCAGCAGTGCTTTATTCATTAAGCAATAAGAGAAACATGTTTACAGAATGACATCTCTCATTAGTTTCCTGTCACCACTTACAAAATTACTGGTTAGAAAGGAATCATCTCCAAGTAAGCAATAAAACCAATAGGGTTCATGAGAGTTGTAATATACTAAGTTTCATTATTCTTTTATTTCATTACTCTTTTATACCATTCGTTGTATAAAAGGTATATACACACATGCATATATTTTCCTCAGCCTGTGCTGTTACAGGATTATAAGAGATCACTACCATGTCCAGTTCTGGTTCTTTTCAATGGATACATAGATGTGACAGAAGAGAGGCAGGTCATTTTTTTCTTTATCACAAGACCCCTCGGTGTGTAACGGCATGAGATAGCAGAGAGTGAGAGTATTTCTCATCTTATCCAAAATGTTTGGACATGGGGTTTTTGATTAAACAATGCTAGCAATCTCTTCTGGAGCCACAAAACACATAAGAATTCCTCACTATTCCTGCAACATGATCCCTGTTAATGCTGAATCCTCATCAGAGAGTCAGCCAGCCCCAAGAAATCTTGAAGGTGCACATAAATTTGCTCTGCTGGGCAGAGTGGCTCTTCTTTCTATTTAATTAGGTGATTAATCAGTAACATTAATAATAATTATGACTGTTGACCATATCACTGGATGTTCATCCATAGTGTTAATTTTCATTGAATGCTTTCTGTACTAGGCACAATTGAAAGGGGAAAATATGTAATGAATCACAGTTGAGAAACACAGACACACATACAAAGGGTGTTCAGATTTTCTTTTACCCAGTACTTATCAGATAATAATATGTAAAATCCTTCCTGGTAGTTGGGTCCTGAAATTAGATGTTGAAAAGTTCCTCCACAATGTCACATGAATGACCTTTTAATATCTCTGGGTTCCAGTGACAAGAAAATGACAATTCAGGGCTGGCAGCAACCTCTGTTCCTTCTTCTCTAGATGAAGCCATCTCTTCTATCCACTCAGTGTACCTTATCCTTCCCAATCCCTATATTTTGTCATCATTGAAAGAAACATTTAAGTTGACAGTTAAGAATTGAAGCAGTAAATACAGAAAGTCAGAAATAGTAGAAATAGTTCAATAGCAAAGGCAGCCTCAGGCTTTTGTCATGAGTGCTTTCTAGCCATGGTCCTTAGTGAGTATGTGTTGGTCTCAGAGAGGCTTTCAAACTCATGTTCATGGGAAGTACTTATGGGCTAAAGGCACATGTGGGATTCTTTACCAGATAGCCAGGAAGTAGATGGGGAGGGTTGATTGATTAGGTGCAATGATCTGGAACTTGACTTTTCCTTTGAGGCCCATGTCTTGAAAGCTTGTTTTTTGTGAGGAGGGACTACAGGGAGGCGATGGAATCTTTAGTATGTGGGGGCATGGAAGAAGTTAGGTTATAATGAGGACTGTAACACCCTGTTCCCTTTCTGACTTTCCATGCTTTGTGGCTTATGAGATGAGCAGTGCTTTCTGTTTCTGCCCTCAGCACACCTGCCATGAACTCATTGCATTGTGGCCACCTGAACTGGATTGAGGACGTCAGAATCATGAGTTACAAAGTCATCTGCTTTGGATTCCTTGTCCCTGAGCTGGCAGGGCTCTGGCCATGTGCAGTCTTTGGGCTCCTCACTCCTCCTAAGCCAGCTGCTTTTTACTTTTTCCTCTATCAACGACTTTAATGGTAACTATGGTAAACCATAACCATAACTATCTGTCTTCAACTACATCAAAGACCCCAGAAAGATAATATATATACTGTAGAAATGACAGAAACATCTTGCTACTTAGTCAGGCACCTGAAGTTCTTTGTAATGTTCTCTATTCAGCCCATAGGCCATAGTGTGTCTGGCAGACTTCTCAAAAAAGGCAAGAAATTTGAAAATGTGTTATCAGTTTGTCAGTCACTTATTTCTGTGTCCTGCAGAATATCTGGCAGACACTTCTATAAGGAAGGAACCTTGTAGCAATGTCCATCTTGTACCTTGTATCAGCAGTCACTTTTCTGTGTGTCTTACATGTCCTGTTTATACAGCATAAAGTCAAACAGTCCTGGTAAGAGTAGTATCTGTCCCAAATGCCTATTCTTGCCATATTGATAACAATCTCCATAACGAGTTTCATCAATGTCCATCTTACTTTCTCACAGGTGGTGTTGCCAGGAGCAATGGTGCCTCACTGTTAAGAAAAACTCTAAACCTTTTTTAAATGCCATATTCTGTAGGCCTTTTTAAGGTTTCAGGAATGCTGATTTAATAGAAATATATCTCTATATATCTAGAAAACCTAACTAACACTGTAAGTTTTGACTATTATAATATAATCTGTAGTAAATTATACATTATATTTCTAAATGAGTTATATAATCACAGTACCTAAACAAGAGGATAAGTATGCAAATTACATAAGATGGGAGGATGGATAGATGGAAGGATGGCAGTGTGCATGAATAAGTAGATGAACGGATTGGTAGATGGACACATGTGTAGATGATTGGATGGAAGGATGAATGGATGGAAGGGAAGTGGATGGATGGATCACACAATAGAATTGTGTTGTTCTGAATTTTTGTAAAATTTTTTAATTTAAATTTGAAAAAAGATTATTTTACATGTCTATCTCAGTTCCCTCACCTCCCATCCTATCCTGCTCCCTCAAGTCCCACTCCATCCCCTTTCTGCTCCCCAGATAGGATAAAGCCTTCCATGGGGGATCTTCAAAGTCTGTCATATCAATTGGATCACAGCCTAGGCCCTCCCATATGTGTCTAGGCTGAGAGAGTATCCCTCTCTTTGGTGTGGGCTCCCAAAATCTGTCATGTACTAGGGATAATTACTGATCCACTACCAGAGGCCACTGAGCCTGCCCAGTCGTCCTAACTGACAACCCACATTTAGGTGGTCTAGGCTTGTCCTATACGGGTTTTCCAGCTATCAGACTGAGGTCCATAAACTCCCCTTTGTTCAGGTCTTCAGTTTCTGTATTTTTATTCAGCCTGGTCTTGACTGATTTGCTCACCACTGCTCCTTCACTGCAACTGTATTCCAGTATTTCATCTCAGTGTTTAGCTATGGGTGTCTGCTTCTCTGCTTCCATGAGTTACTGGATGAAGGCTCTAAGATGGCATATAAGGTAGTCACCAATCGCATTATTGGGGAAGGGCTTTTAAGGTAGCCTCTCAGCCATTTCTTAGATTGTTATTTGGGGTCACCCATGTAGATCTTTGGACATTTCACTAGTACCAATTTCTCTTAACCCTACACTGGCTCCCTCTATTATGATATCTTTTTAATTGCTCTCCTCCAATCTTTACCTTACTCAATCTTATTGCTGCCTAAAAAGCACCT
This sequence comes from Cricetiscus sungorus, assembly GCA_030556225.1. Taxonomy (NCBI): domain Eukaryota; kingdom Metazoa; phylum Chordata; class Mammalia; order Rodentia; family Cricetidae; genus Cricetiscus; species Cricetiscus sungorus. The sequence continues at coordinate 11,354 of JANBXA010000269.1, forward strand.
CTCCTGTCCTCTTCTGCCCTTCTCTTTCTCTGAACTCCCTCTCCCCTCCACACATTCTTTCAATTTGCTGTTTCAATTCGCATTATTTTTATATGTTTTAGAAAAATAAAAATTTGTATTATGTTTTCCCATATTGAAAAGAACTTATTTTCTCTAACTACATATACTGATTTTATTTTCTCTACCCCCTATTCCATCTAATTTTTCAACTAATCCTTTATATTTCGTTTCTAAATGAACATAACTTTCAAGAGCTAACAACCATAATAACAAAATATGGTATAGCTTCACGAAGAAATACTTATTATAACTAAGTTGAAGATGATCATCCAATTGAAAGAAACGTGTCCCAATGACTGTCATAAGAGACAGAGACACAAATGGTCCTAGAGGAATACTGTACAAATATAACATTTTGTTAAATGCTTTAATATCAAATGTATTTCCTGAGCTGTGTTTAATAAGCAATATTTGTAGAAGTCACTTAGTTTGAAAACATTAATATCCAAGTTAGAAAATATCCAACCAAACCCATTTTTATCACTTCCAAGGTGTAAAGTGAAGCACAGTTGTCCCAGGGCAGTGCCCAAATTTGTAGCAAAAGCAGCACACACAGGGAGATAAAACCAGAGTCCCCCTTATGTTATTGCTTTCTATGTTTCTCTTGTACTGAGAATTGTCCCTGTGAGGCTCATTTGATAGAGGTGGTGGAATCTTTTCATTGTGGGCTTGTTAACATTTTCTAGATGGTGACAATGGACTGCAAATAGCCTTTGTGAGAATGGGCAGTAGCCTGGGAAATACATATGGTTTAAAGAGATGTGATATAAAATATCTAGTGGCAACTTGAATGCAAGCCCTCAGTTAAATTCTGATGTTGAATTTCATTTAAGTAGAAATGCAATGGTATCCTTCCCACATAAGCACAAACTGCCCTGGATACCATTATCCCCCTCCTATGAGGTGAGGGCTTGATGTCCTATAACTGGAACAAAGCAGGTTTTCAGAATAATGGACCTAATTTGTACAGAAAGCAACTTAGTACCACCAGATTGTTGGAACATTTCTTGGGTTTCAGACTTTTGAGGCAATAATATAGGCAGAGGCCGAGGAATAGGCAGATGGGTAGATCTTTGTGAGTTCAAGTCTAGCCTGGTCAACTTAGTTCTAGAACATTCAAAGCTATGAGGAGAGACGCTCAAGTAACCAAAAGTAAGTTAATATATAATTTTATTCCATTTCCTATGTCTCAGCCTGTAAAAAATCAACAGCAAATACATCAGAGGCTAAAGTGTAATGAACTATGAACCTAATAGAGCACAGAGTGTCATAAAGAGCTGAATGTTCAGGGGATGCCTGTTTCCTTCTCACCCTATTTCTGCAGTGGGTGAGAGCCCTACACAGATTCACCAAACACATATTGATAAGGTTTTGATGCCTTTTAAGTTTGTCCTGGCTGAGTTTAGGTGGATTCCTCTTCCTATTCGTTTGGTCCATTGTGGGCTTTCTTCTGCCTTGACACTGTTCCAACACAGCTTGATACTTCTGTTACTTGGAATCATTTCTGTGGTTGTCCTTGATTTGTTACCTTTGAGCTCAAGATTCTGCCCAGCTACCTCCCTTCCTGTCTGAGCAGTCCTGCAGACCACTATGTTTAACTGGTTAAGGTCCATTCTCAGAACCAGACAGACTTTATTCGTGCAAGAAAGATATCCCCTCATCAGTTAAAATGAGAAAATCATGTGTCAATGATTAATGACTGTATTAATTACACATTTTAACAAACTTGTGACACTGAACTGTCAAATCTGGATTGTATGCATTCAGGTGCTCTGATTGCAGCCATGTATGGATGTTCTAGTCTTCCTCCAACACATGGTTTCTAGGATACCATTAGCTTTCACCTGCTTGATGACATCATCCTCCCTCAGCCAATCAACTCCAGATAGAATTTTGAGGTTACCTTAGAAATAACTGACCAAATGCTCCTCAGTGCTGAGCATCCTTGATTGTGTCCAGACGTGGAATTTTTACTGCGAATCCCAAAAACCAGACTACTCATCCCTTTACCCAGATCTACGCCTTTTAGAAACCAACAACCAGTTCTCCCACCCCTTTATCCAGATCTATTTCTTTTCTTTGCTGTTCCTGACTTGAAGATGTCAGGTAGGAAGGAATCATTAATTTTTTTTGATTGTTTTTTAAGTGGACAACTCCCTAAACTGGGAGGCATCAAACAGTGAGGGATGAAGGGGAAAGTGATGAACATCAGGCTGATGGCCTTACTGTTGTCGTAGATTTGATATTTCCTAGAGTTGTAAATTGGACAGAGAATTTCTCCACCATATTGCTAAATGTGTCTTTACTTTTTTGGTGAGATAACAGGCTAGAGGGGCTCAGGACTCTCTGAGGTATTGATTTTTTAGGAATATAGTATAAAGAAGGAAACCAGACTCTTCATTGGACTGTTTCAGCTGAAGCAGAGAGAGAGCTGGGTATGTAGACAGGACAAGTAAGGGAACATGATTCTTACCTGCACTGAGTTTGTCACATGAGCATTTCTATATTTGTGCTGTGGAACAGTGGTGTTGGGATATCAGTGGAACTGTCTGCCATATCTGCCACTCCTCCATGAGCAGGATTCCCTTGGCCAACCAGGCTGGATAGGCAGCTATCTGTTACTCATGGAGAGAACTTTTCTTGGACCTGAGGGATGACAGTTAGACATGGATCTTCATGGGAGAGATGGGTCTGTATTTCATGTCTAGAGAACAGAAGCAATAGTTTTAACTGTTGTGACTCACCATACAAATTCTAAAAAGTAGTTCATTTCCAGGACTGTTTGTTTAGATGTGTTACATGAGTACTTGGGAGCAGTAGTACCTGAGTCACCAATAGCAACCGTTATATAACTATTTCCCAGAGAGCATGCCCATAAAATAAAGCCCTGTCCAGCTTTAAGGAACCATTCTTCATGTTAAAATTCATTCACACTAGCTTCTATTTCTTCCAAGGTTTACCCTCCAACCTTTTTGACCATCCCACCAAAATTGTAAAAGACTACAGCATGTCTAATTTGTGTTGTTCGTATACTACCTGGAGCATGGTCAAAATCTCACTGGCCTACTTCTTAAAGATAACTGAGTCCTTCTCCACCACCAACACTCAACCACTTCTGTCTGAGCCATCAAAATTTTAGAACAACACTTCAACATCATTATCCAATTCAAGGACTCTCTTGAGTGGTTTGTGCTCCAGACAGTTTGTTTTTATTTTGGGGGAAGGTAGATGTCTCCTGTAATGGATTCTCATTCTTAATCATGGGTCTGCAGTCATAGCTAGTAAAGGAAGCTTTCTAGGCCATAACAGCCAGTGACTCCACTGATCATTGACATCCACATGGCTTCAGGGGGCAGCATGCACTATAGATACCAAAATGGCATGGAGCTACAGCACAGTCTATGGAGGTCTTTTGGGGAGGCTCAATTCTAATAAAGCACCACTCTCCATCTCCATTAGTGTGAGGTTCTGCAGCTCTGTTTCTCTTCTCTCTGGCTTGTGCATGGAGATCTGCTCTGCCATCTGCCAGCATCAACTTCTTTTTTTCAATCCAATAAGAATGCTTTTAAAGGCATCTTCTCATGAGACCTGAAAGTTTAATTGTTTCAGAGTATTTGTGCTCTCTCGGCATCCTATGCACTCAGATGTCCTCTCTGTTCTTCCATGGGTGTCTAAGTCTCCTTAGAGCCATGCTATGGTTCTGCAGATGCCAGAAGCAACTGCCATATCATATTGATGTCTCCTGTGAATTCTAAAAACACAGTTTGAAGCAATCCCAGTTTTTTCAATTGATACTGAATTTAGCTCATCAGCTGAATATTAGGATTAAAAGCCTGCAATGCTATGGCCATAGAGGTTATTAACTTAACAATACATAAACCTATACAAATTATCATTAATTATTGGAGAAGCAGAGGATTTTTTTCACAACTTTTTTATTCCTCTGGCAGGCAAATTTTTAAAATCCTGGCTCAGAGACCAACAGAGCTCACAAGGACTTTTTACTGCTATGGCCTCAAATGAGGTAAGTCTCATTCCTGTTGAAAACAATGTTCTTTGACATGCAAAAAAATATATAGAAGTTTAAAGAAATGCTACCATTTTTAAATTTGTTGTTATTTAACTTAAAATCTATCTTATTTTACATATTAATGTCAGTTGCCTCTCTCCCCTTTCTTCCAATTCCCCACCTCACACCCTTTATTATCGTAGTAAAGAGATCCCATAATGGGTTGTTCTTTCAATTCTTTGAGCTGTATTACCACATGTGGTCCTATATTTACATTAATTTCTTTAGTAAGAGTTTGTCTGTCTGTCTACTTCCCTCCCTTCTGCCTCCCTCTCTTTGCCTCTAACTCTCTCTTCTCTCTCTCTCTCTCTCTCTCTCTCTCTCTCTCTCTCTCTCTCTCATACACATATGTGTGGGTTTCAGATAGTAGAATGACAGAATGGGAGGACAGTAAGAGTTGGCTTCATATGTTCCCTATTTTGTATTTTCTGTCTTAGAACAAGTGCACCATGCAAAAGAAATATCAAGACGTAACTCTTCCACCACAAGAGCGCTTCCAATTTTTAAGTAATGTTGGGCTGAATATTGAAGTCAGCAAAAAAATACACTGGGAAACATATATAAAAATGAGGCATGACCTAATAGAGATGGCACAACACCTCCAAAACAAAGGATTGGACGAAGAAGCATTTGTGTTGTACCACAACTTTTTAACGTGAGAGCCTGCAATTTTCATCTCCTTTCCTATGACTGATCCCTCTCTAATAATGTCTTCCTCTTTATGCTTCTTGTCTCTGCTGAACCCATGGAACTTGACAAATACATCTTTCAATCAGATTTCTGGCAGCTCACACACATACTTTTCCTTGCTATGCAAAGACATGAGGGAATTCATGAGTATTTCATGAGCATGTATACATGTGATCCATATTTTAGATAAAAGAGTTGGCAGGTAAAGAGGATGTGTCTCTATTTGTGAGTGTGTCAACTGCACTATCTCTGGCCAAGCATCTAGTCACAGGCTTATGGCTATGTGTGGCAGAGCCCGGATTCCTCTTCTCTTAATCCTGTAGCATATTGTTTGGTATAAGATACACTTTAGGCTTTCCCGTCGCTATACAGGCACCAGAGGACCTTGTACTACCAGGGGTCAAAGTAGCTCTGCTCATTCCCTGTGCTGTTCATCATAATTAGGTAGGCAGAAGAAATGCAGGATGGCAGAGCCGTCAACTGAGAATACATATATCCTAAATGACAAGAATGTTCTGAGTTTGAGGAAGGGAAAGGTGGTAAAGATCTCACCATTCATGCGTAGCCCTGAGTTTGGTGAACACAACCCAAGGTGTTATATGCAGATGACTGTAAGGAGCCCAGGCACTTAGGAAGATCTCTTTGGGCCTGACTCCTTTGATCATCAGAAGACTGCATCTCCATCACAATCCACAGGTGAAAAGAAAGCTCAGACTTAGACACTCAGGTACCCCAGTTTACAATTCTCAGGTTGTGCAACGCCAAGAACATGACGTTTTAGTTTTGCATTTTTGGTATTCTTAAAGGTGAAAGTAATCTCTTGAGATGATAGTAAGTATCTGTTTCACTTCCTTTTTCTTCAAAAGAGGAATAACTTTGTTACTAGAGTAGTTACATACCCCCCCAACATCCGTTTATCACACTCAGTTGTCAATCTGACTCTCCACTCAAGAATATTTCCTGAGTCCTGGACTGACAGGAGTGTTGAAGCAGGTTAGAGGTCTTTGAGGGTGTCTCTTCTCACTAAGTACCACTGCACAGCTCCCTGCAGCTGTGTTTCCCCAGTGTCTCATTTCATTACCTATTGCTCTCAGGGGGAAGTTGTGCCCTGCTCAGAAAATTTTCAGTGGTTCTATATGAGCAAACATCCTTCTACTTTGGGGGTGGATGAATGAGACCTCACTCTGTTTTTTCTTATGAAGTTCAAGGAAATGGTCTGATTTTCAATATTCTGTGAGTTTATTAACTCTAGATCATATCTCCCAAGTGCTGGGATGACAAGCATGCACAATGTCAGCTTAGCTATACTTCTTGATAGCTAATATTTGATGAATGTACTAGACAATAGACAGTTTAGGAACTTTCTTTCCCCAGGCACTGGGAAGGAAATGGATGTGGCATTTGATGGTGGAACTCTTCTCACTCCAACCACTTCTGAAATCATGCATAGAGACCAAATTTCTCCATGGTCTCATTTAGGCATTTGGACCATTTTTGCATACATTATTTACTCTGTTTTATTGCTTTAGATTATTTGTCGACAAACTCCGAAATGGCCCAGAATACTGCAACTCCCTTTCCAAGGGAACAAGATCCAAAATTCGCAAGGTGGGTTTTCTTTGTCTATGTGGTAGACCTAAATCTTCAGAATCACAGGGAGCTACTGACAGAAAAGTCACAGATCCTGTCCCTGGTGGTAGGATAGGTGTTCTTTTCTCAGTGTCACAGTACATTAGAAAGGGATGTCAGTGAATTTGGGTTCAATTCATTTAAGATACTGATATCTCATGGAACCAGGATGTATCCTTTGTGCAGGAAGTTACCTTTAGAACCCTTTCCCCATGGAAGGATACTCCTTTAGTATGGAGACATGAGGTGTTGGTGAGCCAATACCCTACCCCAAGTGACTTGACAGTGTTTGATTATCCCTCATGGAAGGCCTCAATCTCCCTGGGGAGTGGAAGGGGTAGGGGATAGATAGGATCTGTACAGGGAATGGGATGATGGCAGAGAGATGGAACTGGAATAGTTGTATAGAATATGAAAAAATATTGAATTGAAAAAGATTCTTAAGCCTTTTCCCACTTTTTTTCATTCCCACTTTGCTGACATTAAGTCAGTTTTAATTCTTCATTTCGTTTTCATGTTGCAGACAATAAATAGGGTCTTTGACATAGTTGAGGCCCTGAAGAGAAAACTCCTGCAGCAATATAGCCAGGAGTATTCAGAATACCTGGCAGATAAGGTCAGTGTGTGAGCATGAAGACAGGATGTTTTTTTTATCAGCCTGTGACCTGGGACTCTGTTGTACTGTGTCAGTAAATTTTGTGATTCAAGAGATAGGCTCTACACACACTTGCAAACACATGTACTAAAACCTATAATAGACAACACATATATGAACACACCCATGCACACATGCACACATCCACACACTCATGTACATTCACACACACACATACATCCAAAATGCATTAGGGTACTCAGAACATTGAGACAGAATTGTCACTAAAGACAGCCTGACAATACCTGAGTAAGTGGGTGTTGATTGCTTTTTATAATGCAAGTGTTATTGAGTGGAGCATAGACACATGGTCAAATGTTTTACCTGAACTCAACTTACTTTGTTCATTTCTTGGCTGGCAAGTCTTGCAATGAGTATCATTTTCCTCTAGGCCGGTCTGGTCCCAAGCCGCACCAGCACCATATGTTACACTGTGACACTGTATTTGATATAATGCTGTTGGCCAGTTACTAGTTTCTTATTGGCTAGCTCTGTCTTAATTATTAACCCATTTCCATTAATCTAAGTATTTCCATGTGGTCTCATCTTACCGTGGAGTGAGAGACCTGTGTCCTGCTTTCTCAAGTCACTCCCTGCTGACTCCTCCTTCCTACTGCCCAAATCATCCCTGTCTCCTAGTCTCACCTAACTTGCTTTTCCTATTGGCGAACAGTGCTTGATTCATTAACCAATAAGAGAAACATACTTACAGAATGACATCACCCATCATCTATTTTATGTCTAAAATAAAAAGGGTTTTAACCTTAACATAGCAAAATAAATAATGAAACAGTTATCAATAAGTATCACAGTTAACAATATTTATTCCATTAACCTTTTTCAATATTTAAGAAAATATTCCATCATCTATCCTATCTTTGTGAGTCTAATGTCCTATAGGTAACTTATTTTTAATCCTACCTAAGGAAATCTAGAAAAATAACTATCTGTCTTCAACTCCATCAAAGACCACAGATGTATATTATATAAACTTTATAAATTACTGAGAAGACTAGCCTGGTCAGTCATCCAATGTTTTTCTGTACTATTCCATCTTCACCCTATACGCCATAGAGTGTCTGGCAGATAGATGCCTCAGCAAAGCAGGAAACTTTAAACTGTATTCTTGTATTGGCAGTTTGTCAATCACTTTTCTCTATGTCCTGCAGACTGTCTGGCACACTCTTTCATGATGTAGGAACACTGTAGACTGTCTGGCTGTCTGGCAGTCTCTTCCATGAAGCAGGAATCCTGTAGCAATATCCATCTTGAATCAGCTGTTACTTTCCTGTGGGTCCTGCAAGTCCAGTTTATACTGCATAAAGTCAAACAGTACAGACAAGAGCAGTACCTTGTCCAAATGGCTCGTCTTGCCATATTAGAAGCAAACGCCATAAGGCATTTCTTCAAGGTCCATCTACCTTTCTGATACAGGTGGTGTTGCCAGGAACAGCTGTGCCTCATTGTCAATAAAAACCCTAAACCATTTTTAATGAAACATATTTACAGAATGACATCTCTCAACAATATCTGTTTCTTCTGAGTTTTTAGTGTTAGATTATTCCCATTTTTCTTTCTATAGAAAAAAAGAGAAGAGGAAGAGGCAGAAAATAAGGCCTTTTGGGAAAATGTCCGAAATACCATCAAACACTCCTCATACTTTGACAAATGGAGTGGTCTTCTAGAAAGGCTGGTGGATGGATTTGAGAAAGATAAGAGTGGAGAGCTGGATCCCAGCCTGGCAATGGCACTTAAAAGTGCTGAAATTTCTTCAGAAGAAAGCACTGTTATTACAACAGCAGTGGTGTGTGCCACACAAAGACATCACCCCAAATACATCACCCCAACCTCTACATGTTGTAGAAGATAAGATGGCAGAAAGCCCAGGTAAGCCATCACTGGTTCATAACTTTAAGGAATTATGTTTTAATAGACCCTATTGCATCTGGGTCAGCCATACACATTTGTGTCTGCAGCTCACCAATAAAGTAATGCTGTGCTGTTGAACAGGGGTCTGAACTTGTCAACACTGAGCAGCACAGAGAAAGCTTCATTCCCCTTCCAATGACCCAAGGCTTTGACTTGCCAGGATCCACTTTGATGTGGTAATAAAAACTAGAGTGACTTTACTTCCTTTCACCCTGACTTCCTGTAAAAGAAGACTTTAACTTAGTTTAAACCAGATCAATTTCTTCAAAACTCATAAGATTCAGATCCTCATCTTTTCAGAGCTCTGTAGAGAATAGAGAAAGCACATTAATAAAATACTGAATTTTCCCCCATTGTGAGGAATTTACAGTGCATTGTTAATTCCTAAAAGTCAGACTCTCAGTCAGTCCCCTGCCATAATGGAGAGATGAGTTTGGTTGTAGGAGCTTACATTTTTAGCATTAGGTAGACCTTTTTACTATTCCTCAATTAGATATGGAGATAATGACACTGACTGAAGTGCTAGCAGTGACAGTGTCAGAACCTGTTGTGGAAGCTCCAGAAAGCACCTGACAACTGGGTATGGGTGAGGACCTCTATAATGAAAGTTATCTTCAGGTGACATGGGACAGGGAGACAGAGAAGATGTGGTTTCTCAAAGCACCGCACTCTGTGAAGACAGAGCACAGAGAGATTCTTTTGGACTAAAAGTGTCAGGAAAGGCCTGCACTTCAGGTAGTCCACTCCCATCTGTAGACCTGCTGAAGCACAAATGCATCCTTGTCCACACATGAACATGCACCTGCACCTTCTAAAAAATTCACACAGTTCATAGACATGTACAAACACATGGTTCATATATAAAGGATTTCAAAGGGGGAAATCACAAATATTGCAGGAAAAAAGTTCCCAAATGTCAGCTCATTACACAATTTACTTTTAATTTTATTTGTACCATCTGGCTTTACAGCCTAAATAGGCCTCACTTACAATCCTGGCTCCACGCCTAGGAAATGCTTAAAATCCAAACGTGCAACTATTGTGCTGGATTCACAAGTTTCTAAAGATTTGTTGATTCTTGTCTTGTCTTGCATGAGTCTAATCTGTTGCTGAATGAGAACCTCAAGCAAAATTTCACTTCACTTCATAATAGACACAGGTGAGAGTCAGACTTTCCCAACTGTGGGCCTGTGTAGTCAACAATCCACACATTTACAGATGCAGGTCTTAGCCAGCCTTAAGCCTGTGCACTCAGCAATCTACACATCTGCATAATATAACATGGGAGGACTAGTGAGCTATTCTGTTCCTAATGCACTGTAAAAACAACCAAGAAAGAGTGAGTGGCCCCAGCTAAGTTGAGAAACCTGTCCCAGGGACTTAGTTGAGTTTAGTGCAACATGTTCACACAACGTTGGAATCTAGTATGCAACATCTCTCAGTTGTGAATGGACATGATTGGCCATGTAATTCTAGGTTCACAATGGTCTCCCCATCCCTACACGTGCCCTAATTGGGATGGTCTATGGTGCTATGACATTGAGAAAGACTGTGTATGATTCCATGTAATTGCAACCTCTCAAAATTTGACTGTGTCTCTCGGTCCTCACACCTCTTGGAGAAAATGGTCAACATTACAGAAAATGGCCTTTACAAGATTTCTATAAAATGGAAACTCTAGCATGATAGTATTTAGGGTGTGTCTATGTCCGACAGTCATAGGCCTTGAATGCCACTCTTATGAGACTCAGCCTCAAGGCCAATGAGGAACCAGGACAATGTACCTTCAGACATGAGTGTGCAGAGGCTACCAGACCTGAAGAGTTGAACCAAAGACAAAAAATACATGTCTGTGTGAGTTCTGAGGAGAGACACGTCAGAAGTTTAGCTTTTCTCTGTCTGGTTGTCCTGTTGAGTTCCAAATAGGTTTATGTTACTTACATGAGTTGAGAGGGGACTTTGTCCATGGAGTCTGTGAAGCCACATAGAAATTTATTATAGTCAACTCAGGGACACCAGGTCCTGTAACCTCAGACTTCTCTCTCTTTTCAATTGTAGGTCAGGACTCCAAAGGCCTCCGCCCTGTGGTCCTTCCAAAGGACCTTTGTGATCAGTTTCTGCGTTCTGCAAGGAAGAACACAAGAAAAGGCATAGAGACATGTGGTGTATTATGTGGTACCATGGTAAATATTTGAGAACTATTTCCTGATCTGAGGCTGTTTCTTCCCTTTTGGCTGCCCATGACTCCCAGAAAATATATCCAAGTGTTGTATCCATACATATCACCCAACAAAAGAAACCATGCTTGAAAAGAACTTAGCTAATTAAATTTGATGTCTTTGTATTAGGATGCTATTCTGGGGTCCTTAAATTGAAAATTTTGATTCAATGGCATAGTTAAAAATTTTCATTCTATTCAGTGCTATGGCCTGTAATCCCAAACATTGTAAAACTGAGAATGGAGGCTACCTACAAATTCAAACCCGGCTCACAAATAGAGTGAGACGCTGCAGTAAAAGCAGGTTGGCTGACAGACAGAAATGTGGGAATGAGGAACAGAGACAGAAACTTGGCTAATTCTAAAATAAAATAACTCTAATATTTTTGTGGTGTCATTATTTCTTATACTGTGATGAAGCTTCTAATACAAATTAAATACCTCAAGACCTGTTTGCAGACTTAATGTCTGCTGAAGACACAACAATAGACCTAGAATGTGCTAAGGGAGACATCTCATGCATATCTCATCATTCCTGCATTTATACAGTACCCACCAAAGTATTGGAGCAGTCATGGTGTGGAAACACTGGGAAGAGGGGAAGGATGGGGGTCATTAACTGGGGTTAGGGCCTCACTTATTTTTGTAAAGTGGGAATGACAGTAACTGTAACAAGCTGTTTTCTTTTGGCAGGTCAAAGAAGAATACCATGTGACCCACATCATTATCCCTGTGCAGAAAGGTGGGCCTGATTATTGTTATGCCCAGAATGAGGATGAAATATTTTTTAAGCAAGAGGAACTGGGCATTCTGACCTTAGGTTGGATTCATGTAAGCAAATTGATCTCACTGGTGACAAGCTAGTCTTCTGAGTCCACTGCCCAGATCTTTGTCTGCAGAGTCAACACATTCCAATTTATTAATCTCTGAGGACACATACTCAGTACTATTGTAATTGTTTTCAAAGGAACATTCCTTGGTGCAATTCAGGTTTAGTAATTGAAGAACTACTCGTAGTCAGTGTAGTTCTTCAATGTTCCCCTTGCTTATGAGTATTTTGTGCATTGTAGACTCCATAGGAGGTATGAAAATATGGTGCAGACCCTATCGACCTAAAAGTTGTGTGGAAGTAATTCAACTCAGTCAAGAGAGTTTGTCCTCATGATTGCATTTTGTCTTTATGAAGAAGCACTTTGTTTGTGTACACCCAAAGAGCTCCTTTATGCAAAGGTGCATCCACATTTCCTTATTATCCTGACAATAATATACCATGGCAGATGGAATTAGGATCTGTGAAGCCAAC
>JANBXA010000272.1:0-18755 GCA_030556225.1 Cricetiscus sungorus
CCCTATTGCATCTGTGTCAGCAACACACATTTGTCAATACAAGTCACCAGTCAAGTAAGTTGGTGCTGTTGAACAGGTGTCTGAAGTCTGGAGCACTGAGAAGCACAGAGAAAGTTTCATTCCCATTCCAATGTCCCTAGTCTTTGTCTTGCCTGGATCCACTTTGCTGTGGTAACAGAAGCTTGTGTGGCCAGTGTTGTCTCTTTTCTTCCTCCCACCTTGACTTCTTGTAAAAGAAGCCTTTAACTTAGTTTAAGCCACATCAGTTTCTCCAAAACTCATTGCATTCGGATCCTCATCTTTTCAGAGCTCTGCAGAGATTAGAGGAAGCACATTAAGAAAATACATAGTCATATCCCATCATAAGGAATGTGCTGTGCAGTGTTACTTTTAAAAGTCAGACTCTCAGTTAATCTAGTGACATAATGGAGAGATGTGAAGGAGAGAGAAATTCGGTTATATGAGATTATGTTTTCAGCATTAGTTAGACCTTTGTAGGCAATTCTCAAATAGATCAGGGACATAATGACACTGACTGAACAACAGTGACAGTGTCAGATCCTGAGAGGGATCTCCGGAAAGCATCCAACAACTGGCTCTGGTTGGCCACTTCTACATTCAAAGTTCTCTTCAGGTGACATGGGACAGGTAGACAGGAGTTTACCTGGGTTCTAACAGCACAGCTAGCAGTGAAGACACAGAGCACAGAGAGATTCTGTTGGAAAAAGGGCCAGGGAAGTCCAGCACTCCAGGAAGTCTGCTCACATCTGCTGATGTGTTGAAGCACCTGTGCATCTTTGCCCATACATGAACATGCACATTCTGAAAATGCACACAGATCATAGACATGTTCATACATAAAGGATTTCAAAGGGATAATTAACAAATATTGCAGAAAAAAGTTCTCAAATATGTTAGCTCTTTAATTACTTTTGTATTTTTTTTTATTTTTATCATCTGGCTTTACAGCCTAAATAGGCCTCACTTGATATCCTGGCACCTCATCAAGGAAATGCTGAAAATACAGATGTGCATCTGCTGGGCTGGATTTTCACAAGTTTCTAAAGTATTGGTTCATTCTTGTCTTTTCTGGCATGAGTCAATATCTCTTATTGAGTGAGAACCTCAATCCAAATTGCATTTCTCTTCTTAATTAGGCACAAAGGTCAGCCTTTCCTAGCTCTACATTCAGCAATCCACACATTTCCATATGCAGTTGAGAGAGTCAGTCTTGGCCAAACTTGGGCCTGTACACTCAGCAATCTACACATCTGCATAACGTTTGTTTTCATATACTTTAAACATAAATCAAAGCTATTTAATATATATATGTGGAGTTTCAGAAAAAGTCAGAGTAGAAAGAATAGCATAGAGACATTTTTAAAACAACAAACAAAAGACTGAGAATTAAAAAACCTTTCGTAGCACCAGACCTAAGATTATCATGAATTGCATCCATGACAACTTATACCAGGATAAATGAACATGTGACCTTAACACATGCTGTTTATAAAACATGGCTTTTCCATTGTACACTTGTGCTTGTTAAAGAAGAAAACAGACCCAGCCATGACAAAAAAGGAGAAATCTTGTTTCATACCAGATCACAGTTGTTTCAAATACATACATAAAAGGTATGTAGGTGTGGGAGTTGTGGGAGGGGCACAGTACCCATGAATGTTGAGACCAGAGGCTAACACTGGGTGTCTTCTTCAGGTGCCCTGCACTTATTAAAAAAAAAAAAAAAAAAAAAGGAAAAATATTTAAAAAAAAAAAAGATGCATATGGGTGCTCTTCTCTGAATACATACATGTGTATCACATGTGTGCAATGCCCTCAGGAGACAGAAGAGGGCACTAGATTCTCTGACACTTGAGTTACACATGATGGTTGTGAACCACCAATAAGTTCTGGAAACTCACAAAGGTCCTCTGATAGAGTAGCAGATGTCCTTAAAAGCATTGAGCTATCCGTCCAGCCCCTCCTGCATGTCAGTTTTTGAGGCTGCCTTACAACTTGCGATGCTGAAGGGCAAACTTGCTATGGTGCCTGGCTTTATTGTGGTTTCTGAAGTCAGATTCTCATGTTTACACAGACAGAACCAACATCCTGCAGCCACATGTGTTTTCTGTTGCTGACAGCTCAAATCCAGAGCTGCCACTTCACTCTAGAGTTAAGTCTTCAATTTTGATACAAGGGTAAAATTACTGATGTCCTAGGTAAAAGTTTAACAATCTAGGTAGGTTAGTACATGAAATCTTCATGCATTTGACTTCACAGATCAGAGCTAAACCATTCTGCCTCTTTCCTCAAGTAGAATAATGCCCTTCATGCCTCCCTGTTCTATGTAAGTTGGGCATGAACAAGAGTTATCTAACCTATGACATAAACCTCACTGGTAAAGAAGCTTGACCCAACTCACTAGCAATCTCTCCTGCCACCCTCGCACTACAATCCTCCCTATTGATATTCTGGAAGTTTCTGATGGTCACATCCCAGGCTTTCTTCTCTATCAATCTTCACCAGCAAGTTGAACCCATGAGCCTTCTTCACTTTCCTCCAAGAACTCTGTTTTAGTCCCTACTGCGTGATCTCCTTCTCAAAGACCTTCTTGAACTTCATGAACTTTGAGAACATTCAACAAGTATAAATAAAAAAAATAGTCAGGCAGTAGTGTTGCACTCAAAGGTAGTCAAATATCTGTGAGTTTTAGCCCAGCAAGGTCTACAGAGTGATTCTAGGACACAACAGACATGAAAGTAAGTAAATGCACTAAATAAATAATAAATTAATAAAGTTACCATGGTCCTAAACACCTTTAATCCCTGCACTCAGGAAGCAGAGGCAGGAGGATCTCCCAGCTTGAGGCAGACCATGGAGTATAAAATGAGACACTGTCTCAAAATAATAAACAAACAAACAAACAAATAAATAAATACATAGATAGATAGATAAATAGGCAGGAATAAAATAACCAAAAAGAAAAAAATGAATAATAAATGAACAAGAAGAATCAGCTAGACTCTGAAAACCTCACCACATGCCTTGCAGTTATCAGAAGCAGAGGTTGTCACAACTTTCAATACAATCTAATGATGGTTATGTTCCAACATAAGGGCTCTTAGAAAACAACAGCCCAACAGCCCTCACCTTCTTATTTCTTTTCAGTTAAAGGATTTTGTTTTCAGATTTACAGATCAGTACCTGGGCCATGTGCATGCCACAGAAACATTCTCACCACTAAGCTTAATCATCAACCCCTGACAGAAAGGTTGAAGGCCAATCTGAACAGGTGGAAAATTCCTCCCTAAAATTTTGGATTCCAACATGTTCATCGTTAAACTGGGTCAAAATGAACTCACCTTCTGTCATCCAGAACTTATTTTGCACCCACACTCATACTCACAAACCCATCTATCCTCATACATAGCACAACACACACACACACACACACACACACACACACACACACACACACACACACACACACGGAGGGTCTTTCAAGACAGGGCTTCACTTCATACCCATGGTTGTCCTGGCACTAACTCTGTAGACCTGGTTGGCCTCGAACTGAGGTTAGCCTGCAGATGCCTTCCAAGTGCTCAGATAAAAGGTAAGAACTATCACTGCCCTGTGAACACACCCACCGACTTTTCATTCATATTTTATCTGGTTTTGGTTGCTGGATTCAACGGCATGGCCCACAAGGTCAGGTATTTCCTTTTATATGCGTACTAATACTAACTTTGAGGCATGACTAAGCACTTGATCTCTGAATATAGGACAAGCAGGGGTTTAAATCATCAGATCAGAAGCTTAATATTTATAGTGTTGGGTGGGGTCTGTTTGTCGTGGTATCTTCAGTTGTTGTCTCCCCCGTGCTGCAACAGTCAGATCACTGGTCAAGATAAATGAATATAGGAGGCAAACTGTCATGGAGAGGACGCTGGGGAGAGTGGGGGCTATGGAGGCTGAAATGCACCTGAAATAGCAGAGGTAGTGGCTGTAGGGAGGTTTTCAGAGTCCTTTGGAGGGTTTTTGATTTTTGTTGTTGTTCTTTAGTTTTTAAAGTTTTTCGAGACAGGGTTTCCACTGTTTAACATCCCTGCCTGACTTGGAGCTCTGTAGAGCAGGCAACCTCAAACTCAGAGATCTGTCTGCCTCTGACTCCTCCGTGCTAGGATTAAAGGCATCTGTTATTTATTTATTTATTTATTTATTTATTTATTTATTTATTTATTTATTTAAAGCAAGGGGCTCATATGGCCCTAGCTGTCCTAGAATTCATTCACAGTATTAGTAGTCACATTGGGTAATGATGTCTGGGGTTTTACTTTTGTTTCAGCTACTAAGTACTTTTATCAACACATTTAAAGTCCTATGGGTAAAAAGGGAGAGTAGCTTTAGCTGGCTCTTGCTGTTTTAAACTAATTTTCCCCTCAGAAGACAAAGTATTCCTATAGAGCTCAGAACATGCTATGTAGCCTACACTGACCTCAGAAGTGTAATTTTCCGGTTCCAGCTTCTGACACATTAGAATTTACAGTCCTCTCTTACCTCATCCATATATTCGCATATATGTTCCTCCACCTGCCCGGTGACAGGATCAGAGGAGATCACTTTACCTTAACAGATCTGGATCTTTTCAATAGATACATGTGTGTGAGAGAGTCAGGTATTTCTGTGCTTTCCCAGAAGAAAGCTGCGTGTAATAGAATGAAAACATCAGAAGGTCAGTATTTCTCTTCTCATTCAAAATGTTTTGGACCAGAAATGTGTCATCATTTGCAGTTTTCTGGACTGGGGGATACTGGCTTGACTTTGCTAATGGAACAATGCTAATCTGAAAGCTTAAAGCTGTAATTGATCATATTTGAAGGGTTTTCAAGAAGCTTTACATTCTGGGTCATTTGAGATCTTGGAGTGTGATTCTCTTGTGCTTGCTTCATATGATGGCTTGGAGTACTCTGCAAGACAGCACTGGTTAATAAATGATACCCAGCTTCATCTGTGCCCTCAAAAATACAATGCACTGATTATGAATTTCCTGGCTGTGCCTTGCTCTTGATCCAAATTCTGTCCTCAGTACAGAGGACTGGCAAACAGAGCTGGAGGTGGTGGATCAAGGAGAACATGTAAAGCCAGCATCTGTCAGGTCATTTGGTTATTTATTGTTTGGGTCTAGGCTAGTGTTGTCACCATGTCATGTATGTGGAGGTGAGAAGATAACTTACAATAGTTCCTTCTCTTTAATTATATAACTAATCAGTAACAATAGTGCACCACCTGAACCATGGCTCCAGCTCCACCGACTTAGCTTTCAATCAGTCCCTCCAAATGAAAAGGCCTCACTAACTCCCTCCTCTCCACTCTCCCCACCACCACCTTACTCTCTCCCTCACTACATTCATCCTCCCCATCCTTGGCTCCACCCTCCAGGCAGGGCTGATTTCTCACCATCTGTGGCTTGGTGGAGATCAGGTCTTTGCAGAGCCCAGGAGCGCTGCACATGCATAGTTAGGTGTGGGCAGGTACCTGTGGAAAAGACAGTTGGGACTGTTGGGATTCTGGCCTCTGAGGTTCTGAAACCTGTGTTTCAGTGTGCTGTCATCTGCCTTCCCTGATCTAGCAGAAGGAGAAAAGTGCCACTTATTCCCAATTCAGAGGCAGTGGATCCAGACCTGCATTTGGTTATTCTGACAGCCTGAATTTCCCAAGTCAGTTGTTTGCACTCAAACACAGCACATCCCCTCTTTCTTTTAGATGGGAGAGTCGGCAGGTATCCATAGGTTCTGTTCTGACTTTCAGGCTGTGTAAAGCGGTGGCAATTTCCTTGTCCCGTTTTCATTTTTTTCTTTGTTCTGTTCCTCCCTCCCCTTCTCTCTCTTTCTGTCGGTTTCTATTTCTCTCCTATCTTCCTGGATTATCCTCAAATATAATACAGTTAAGTGAACAAATGCTTCCGTTTACTTTTGTAAACAATTATTTGAAGTAGTTCTGCTTCAAAATAGTACAAATGCATTTCATGTTTCTATATTTCTGTTTCTATGGATGTGTGAGAATTTACCCCCATATTATTAGCTTGGGGATTTTAGTTTTTCTATTTTGAATAATTTTCACATTTTGTTTCAGCTTGATACATTTCATGGAACTACAAAGTACAATGAACACAAATTCATTCCAGGTGTAAGGTTACTGCTCTCCAGTGCCTTGTTGTTTGCTTCAGCTTCACCAATCTGCTGTTTCTTCTTAAATACTCATCTCTGGCATCCCTATTCTTAGAGAATTTACATTAAGAATCTGTAAATCTTAAATTATTCTCTGCTGCTTTAAGATGTACTCCTCCTAGGCTTTTAGCACTTCTATAGCACAGAACTTTATCAAGACCCATATTGTCCTGTCTGAAATATAACACTCAGAAATGGTGAGCACCTGTAGTTCCCTATCTCTGTAGAGTGTCTGCCTTCTCTAACTGCTGCCAAGTCAGCAAATGCAAATACAGGTATTCCAATGGCATGTTGCATTCTCTATCCTGAAATCCTCCAGCTCCTTTTCCCTGGGTGCTGTGAAGGTTAATCTTGGTTGCCAACTTCACACCCAATTAAGAAACTGCCTCTTTCATGTTGGCCCCTGGGCATGTCTGTGGGACATTTTCTTGTTTCACAATTGATATAGGAGTGCCTGCCCTCTGTAGGTGGTACTGTTACTCCTAGGCAGGAGGGCCTGGGGTGTGCAAAAAATTTAGCTGAGCTTCAGCCAGGGAGGAAGCCAGTGAGCAGTGAGCTTCCTTGGTTTCTGTTTCAAGCTCCTCCCTTGAGCTGCTGCATTGGTTTCCCTGGGTGCTGAAGCATAAACTGTTACATGAAGTAAACCTTGACTTCCCGATGTTGGTTCTACTCATGTTTTAACAGCAATAGACAGCAATTTTAAGGTGTGTAATTGCTCCAGCCTTTGATTTGGATCACGTAAGTTCTGTCTCCTTCCTTATGTAATTGTTTATTTTATTACAATTTTTCTTTATATTGATTTTTCAATTGATTTATTGTAACTGAAAGATTTATTGCATATAGGGTGGAAAAATGATTTGTAATGCAAAGCAATTCTGTTTCCAACTCTTTCCCTCCTGTATTGTCCACAGGAGTGTTCTATGACAATTTTGTGATAGTGAACTTGGAGAAGCTATCTGTGAAGAGGCTATGCTTGTTATCTGGGAAAATAATGATGCATGGGGGTGGAAACTGGGGAAGGTCAGCTAGTAGCCTATTGGGTAACACGGGTCCTTGCCCAGATGTGTCACAAGCCCATTGTATGCCTAGTGTCTTGGTTGACACAATTGTTTCTTCCTTCCTCCTTGTATGTGATTCTTCTCCATAGAGACCCTGTTGGTATGAGTGATCACTACTCAGTCTTTGGTAATGTACCAACCCATCAGCCAGTGTGCTTCTGGTATATGAGTAGTTGCTCATGGGCATTGAACAGACTCTGTTCCCCGAAACAATCTCGGTAGTGGTTCATCTGCCTGCCCTTTACTGAATCACAGGCAGTACAGTCTGGGGAGGGCAAACAAGGATTCTAATGATACTTTTTAGGGAAGGAAGTCTGTGGTTGGGATTATAGCACAGTCATTGGAAAGACATTCTAGTTTTATTTTTCAATGTCTACCTGCCATATGTCAACCAGAGGCAGAGATGTTTCATATTTCAATTTTCTTTATGGGAACCTGAGCAATGAGAATATAGGAAACCCTTATGTATTTTATTTTACTATAATTTCATAGGTGTAAAAACAAGTGACTTTTTCTGACAGATAATTATGTTGATAGCACTGTAGGTGTGTGATGTGTACTGAGTATCAAAGATAAATTTTCCCAAGACTATCTGCTAACAGATGTTAGCTGGTAAAATATCTACATAAATACTCTATTATCAGCTCTCTGTGCAGAAAGACATGACCTGAATTCATAACAAACTAGAGCCTCCTCCATGAGCCCGTGTCTTCAGTGTTAGTACAGGAAAAAAAACTCTATGGCATCATTATTTGTTTGAGGAAGGCATTTTTATTTTAGTGTGACTTTAGTCTTATATAGGCAGTACAACGACATTACAGAGACCTTTTCAAATGGCACACTGGGGTGACTTCCCACAGTTAACTCTGTGTTTTATACTGAATGTGTTACACATGGTTAGGAAATGAAATCAACATTCCACTCACATTAGACTTTACGCACAGCTCCCTTTCTTTTTACAGGTGAAAGTGTGAGTGCAGCCTTCACTTTCACAAACTGTGTGCTTGAGTTTGCCTCATGTGTGGGAACTCCAGAAATGAGCATGTCAGAGAGCAGTGGATGAGCCTCTCCATGAGAAAGCCACTTTTTTTAAGAAAATATTTTTTCTTTATTTATTATTTTCTCTTATTTTACATATCAATCCCCAGTGTCTCCTATCACCTTTATCCCCCACTTCAGTCCCATTCTCCCCTTCCCACACACAGGTGAGTGATGCATTCCAGGAGGAATCATCAAAATCTGTCAAGTCATTTGGAGTAGCGACTAAGCCCTTGCTCCTGCCTCTAGGGTAAGGAGTATACCTCCATGGGGAATGTGCTCGCAAAGTTTTTTCCAACAGCAGGGATACATCTTGGTTCCACTGTCAGAGGTCCCTAAGACTGCCCACACCTTCTAACTGAGACCCATGTTCAAGGGATCTGAGTTGGTCCAATGCTGATTTCCGAGCTATAAGTCTGGGGGTCTATTAGCTCATTCTTGTTCAGGTCAGCTGTCTCTGTGGGTTTCTGTAGCCTGGTCTTGTCCCCATTTTCTTATCACTCATCCCTCTCTACATCTGGATTCCAGTTAGATTCATTGTTTAGCTCTGGGTGTCTGCTTCTGTTTCCATCAGCGACAAGATCAGGGTTCTATGATGGCAGATAAGTTACTTATAAATCTCATTATGAGGAAAGGGCATTTAAGTTTGCCTTTTCTCTGTTGCTCAGATTGTTAGTTGGGGCCATCATTGTTGGTCTCTGAACATGTATAGTCAGTTTTCTCTTCAAACCTACAAAATCTCCCTCTTTTATGGTACCCTTTATTTTTGATCTGTTTTCCTCCCCTGAGTCAATCTTCCTAGTCCCACATGCTCTGCCCTCCTCCCCTTCTCTTTCTCCAAGCTCCCTCTCCACTCACTTTCCCCCTCTCTCTATATGCTCAGGAGATATTGTTCTTTTCCCCTTCTGTGAGGGACCTTGTATGAATCTCTTCAGTTCCTCCTTGTATCCTACTTTCTCTGGCAGTGTGAATTATAGGACGGGGATCCTTTTCTCTGGTCTAAAGTCCATATATGAGTGAGGACATACCATGTTCCTCTTTTTGTGACTGGGTTACCTCACTCAGGTTGGTTACTTCAAGTTCCTTCCATTTTTCTGCGAATTTCCAGCTTCCATCCCTCCCCCACTGAGTAGAATTCCACTGTGTAAATGTACCACATCTTCCTTTTCCTTTCTTCAGTTGAGGGGCATCTAGGTTGCTTCCAGGTTCTGGCTGTTATGAATAATGCTGCTATGAACACAGTTGAACAGATGCCCTTGGATGTGGATCATTTGGGAATATGCCTAAGAGCAGAATTGCTGGAGCCTGTGGTAGATTGAATCCCATTTACCTGAGGAACCGCCATACTGATCTCTGAAATCGCTGTACAAGTTTGCACTCCCACCGGCAGTGGAGGAATGTTTACCTTTCTCCATATCCTCTCCAGCATAAGCTGCCATTGCTGTTTCTAATTTTAACCATTCTGGCATGAGTAAGATGGAATCTCAGAGTTGTTTTTGTTTGTATTTCTCGGATGGCTAAGGATGTTGATCACATTCCTAAGTGTTTTTCAGCCATTTTGAATTCCTCTATTGAGAATTCTCTATTCAGTTCTGTACCAAATTTTTAATAGGGGTATTTGGTGTTTTGGTGAGTAGTTTCTTGAGTTCTTTGTATACTCTGGAGAACAGCCCTCTGTTTGATGTGGGGTTGGTGAAGATATTTTGCCAGTCTTTGGGCTGCCATTTGTTCTTGTCAACTGTGTCCTTTGCCTTACAGAAGCTTCTCAGTTTGAGAATGTCCCATTTATTAATTATTGATCTCAGTGACTGTGCTACTGTTCTCATGTTCAGGAAGCGGTCACTACTGTACCAATTCATTCATGGGTACCTCCCACTTTCTCCTCTAAGAGGCTCAGTGTTACTGGATTTATGTTGAGGTCTTTGATCCATTTAAATTTACATTTTGTACATGGCAATAGATATTGATCTATCTGGAGTCTTCTACGGGTCACCATCCTATTATGCAAGCACCATTTGTTGAAAATGCTTTCTTTTTTCCATTGTACAATTTTAGCTGTTTTGTTAAAAATTGGGTGTTCGTAGGTATGTGGGTTAATAACAGTAATTACAGTCCTATGAATTACAGGTTCATCTTCATGACTTGGTCTGTGCATTTAGAGAAAGGAGCAATTGTTACACCTGGGAATGGTGTATCTTCCTGATTTCGCAGTTGCCTTTTCAGTACTGTCTTATCATCAATCTCTGTAAGTAGATTGTACAGTGGGCATAAAATACAGTTTATGTGATTCCCAACTCAAAAGATTAGAAGGTTGAAATATATCATTATGCCTTGTTTTTATGGGTTTTCTTGTTGTTGGTGGGTTTTTTTCCCACATCCCCATACAGTTTAGTTAAACTTACATAATTTTTTCTTATTAGAATTGATTGACAGCTACTATAGATTTATTTTTGTATTCTTTGGCATGGAGTCTGCCTTGTTATGTGAAAAGCTACATTTATATGCTAAGGAAAAGAATTTGTCAATGATTCATTTTAGGATGGCAGCTTTATTAAATGAGTATCATAAGGACACTCACAGTTTATAGTAAACTCTGGTAACACATGATTTTTCTAGTGTTCCTTAAGATTTATTTTATTTGAGTGTGTGTGTATGTGTGTTTGTGTGTGTGTGTGTGTGTGAATGTGCTATGTGTTTGTCCATTGAGGTCAGAGGAAGGTGTTATATCTCCTTGATCTGCAGTTACAGGTGGTTGTTAAGTGTCTACCTTGGGTGCTGGGAACTTAGTTCTAGTTTTCTGGAAGACCAAGGAGCATTCTTAATCACCAGTTATCTCTTCATCAGCTTGAGTGTTATTTCATGTGTCCATTAGCTTGATATTTTCTTAGGATGACTTTGAACTGTAGCCATGCATTTACACATTTTAAAACATGTAGAAGAGTATTAAATTTAGAACACCTCCTAAACAAACATCATAATAAACTGTGTTTTAAAGGAATGAGTAAAGAAATTAATAAGTTCCTTGTAAAAGGCTGGTACCAGTTCTGAACACAATTGACAAGCAGAAACCCATGGGATACTTTAATAATTAATTTTCATATGAAGTTTGTTGTTAGGCTCTCTTCATGCAAATATGTAATGTACTTTGTATTTATCCCCTCCATCTCTCACAAATTCCCTTTTCCCTTTCTCTCCTTTGTGTTACAGCCGGGTTTTCCTGCCTGCCGCCAGCCCACCAGCCTGCCAGTCTGGGCCCTCAGCCGCGTGTGCCCCAAATAACACTCTGAGACTCTGTATTTGATACAATCCTGTTGGCCAGTTACCATTACTGTTTATGGGCTAGCTCTGCCTTAATTATTAACCCATTTCTACTTATCTAAGTATTTCCACGTGGTCGTGTTATCTGGAAGACGCAGCAGGTGTCCTGCTTCTTCCCTGGGCTACATCTAGACTCCTCCTACCCACTTCCTCTTTCCTCCTTGTATCCTAGCCCCGCCTATCTTGCTATCTCATTGGCCACAGAGCTTTATTAACCAGTATGAGAAACATATATACAGAATAACATCTCCATCACCTTTGTTCCCAAACAGTTTTGCTTCTCCTCTCATAGCATTACACATGCAGCGTTTTATGTACATATTACGTCTGGGACCCATAAATGAAAGAAAACATTCAGTAATTGCCCTTCTGTGACTGACTTAATTTGTTTTATAAATTATCTCCAGTTGTATACATTTTATTTAGAATGAAATAACTCCTTCTTTCTGTAGAAACAAATTCCACTGTGTATAAACCACATTTTCTTTTTCCATTCCTCAGTTGATAGGCAGTGTTGCAATAAACATTAAAGTGAAGCTATCTCTGTTACTTTTTTAAATACTCAGGAGTGGTATAGCCAGGTCTTGACATAGATGTGCAGAAGGCTGTGCAGCAGCTGTGTGCAAACACTTGGCTGCTTTCTAGTAGACACTTGACTCAGATTCTGGTATGCAAACCTGCAGTTACTGGGGGACAGCTGTGCATTGATAAATTTTTAGTCAATCTTAAAAGTTGCCTCTCAAGAGTTCTTCAGTGTGCCATCTCCGTCTGTCTTATATATTGAAAACCATCTCAGAGAACTACTACTATTGAAGCTTGATAGTTATTTGTTTATGACTCTTTCAGGATATCTGAGTTTCTTTAAATGGCAGATATTCATTTTTCTACCACTCTCCAAACAGATAAACTGGCAACATTTGTTTCTGATTTGTCACTGATTTGAATTAAGGTTGGTAGGCTTGATGCCTAGTGGAAGCTTGCTAGGCCTTTGTACTAGTGTTAGATTATTTGTGGTTTTGAAATTTGTGGTCTGTTTAATTCACTTCCTAGGAATCATTTCTCATGAAATCATTCAGAGGTCAAGAAACAGAACTACTCAGCACTGATAGTAAAAATCACAGCCATCCTATCATAACCCTGTACCTAACAATGCTCAGAGTGTCAATGTAAGGATGAATATATACTGAATATTTATAAAGGTGAATAAGAAAAGATGATAAGAGAAAGGATGGAGAATGCTGGGAAAGATCACATGAGCCATGGCAGGATATTGAGCTTTCTCAACTTTTAAACCTATCTTAAATCCCAACCCCTTACAGACACACACACACACACACACACACACACACACACACACACTCACAGAGGGGATAAAAGTATATAAAATGTAATTGATAGCACATACATAAAAGGGAAAGCAAAGCTCCACAACTTCCTAATGGCTGTTATAACGATATAGAATTTCATTGAAATATTTGGATATTGGATCTAGGTAAATGCATGGTGAGTGGCTGCATTAATCTAGATAGCTCCCTGGCATATTTATTTATTTAGATGTTCTTTACAATAAAGTAATTATTAATAAATTTACAATGAAAAAAAGTAGTAAACATATGTATGCTTATTTAAGAATATTGTGAAGCATCGAGTAATAGGAAAGGGAAAATTATTACTAATTTTCTTAGTGTAGATAAAATAAATGACTTCTATATGAAAGTGAAAGGTTTTAATTTGGGAATGGCACCTGGAGGGATGCCAGGTAGTTCAAGCCTAGCTGTAAACAAGCCTTATTTGGAAGTGCTTGACAGATCTGGTGTGCTTCCTCCTTCTGTGACCTATCGGGGATCGACACGTGGCATGAGCTGATTGGGCTGTGAGAGCACATTTATGGGCTTGCTGGGACTGGCAGAAAAGGAAGCTGATGGGAACAGAAGAAGGTTGTACAATGATCCTGAATAAAACTGCTTGAAGAAGAGTCGTGGTTGCTCATTTCCTTGCCAGCCGAGGTAAAGATGCGTTACAACTGGTGGCCCATATGGGGAACCTTTCTGTGGGTGAACGGCTCAGAACTTCTTGCAGTCAGGGCAGTCGACTGGTAAGTCCCAGGTAAGTTGAGACCAAGTTAAGGCCCTCGGTAAAGAGGCGATAAGGTCTCCAGTAAGGAGCAATAAAGTTCCGGGTTGGGACAAAGTTGAAGAAGCATAAAATGAAAATATGGGGAATACAACATCGCAACCGATTTATCTCACACTTCAAGAGCTGTTAAACTAAAGAAAAGCACATTAGAAAGATTTCTTAGGGAAGTTGAGACAGTAGCTCCCTGGTTTGCCATCGCGGGCAATGTAACTACCAGCTGCTGGGACAAACTTGGGAAGGATCTAGATTTTTGCCTGGACACAGGGAACATTGAAGTCAGGGACAAGGCCTATTTGGAAACTTGTTCGCAGCTGCCTAGAGGATCAAAAATGCTACAAGGCTGTTGAAAACTTTTCTGATTTTGTGGCCAGAATGGTGGAGGCAGCTGGGAGAGTATTTGGAGACCCTGATAAGGCCATCTTGATAAAACATCTTGTCTCAGAAAAGGTCCAGCTGGGTAGTGTCATTAATTATTTAGGGGCTATAATAAATAAGGACTGTGTCATGCCACAGGTGGCAGGGAAGGTAAAGGTAAATAGCCCTATTCAGCCATATATAATACAGCTGCAAGAGTTAATATGGAGGCATTTACAGACCTTTTACATTCAACACATTAGGGCACATTGCGGGTTGATTCACCTGATGCTGATGATGGTGATGCCGATTGACGAGATGAAAGCGGATCAGTGGTGGGGAATCCTGTCAGTGTTCCCAAAGCTCATGCAGATTAGACACTCGGCCTAAGTTTTTACTAGGTTTTTTAGTAGCAATTGGTACTGAATCAAAGCATTGATCTTGTTCAGGAACAGGTCAATGGTCTGTGGCAGTTGGCACACCTGGGCTGTAAATGGAAGATGACTGGCTTGTGCATTACAGCAGTATCCTACCCTACCAGAATTACTCTTTAGCAGCCAATATGTCTAAACAGCTCTTACAGTATGTTTTAGGTAATTGGTCTGACAACTTCAATAAGTTGATGCACAACGTGAGGCTCTCTATCATGAATGTGAATTCCACCCAGGTCGATGTCTCTGTTGCTGAGGGACTGTCTACATGGATCACCCAAGCCACGAATCATCTGAAAGAATGGGTGGGAATGGGTGCCCTGGGAGGGGTGCTTATCCTAGTCAGTCTCATTGCCTTATGGTGTATCTGCAGGATGAGGGTTACACAGAGGAGAAGTAATGCCATGATTGTATAAGCCTTCGCAGCCCTGGAGGCAGGGCAGTCACCTCAGGCTTGGTTAACTGTGTTAAACAGCTAAGCAGTTATCACGCCCAGAATGTGAGATGAAGTACTGCACTTGAGGCTAGCTTCTAGCAGCTCCATGGAGGGCAAGTCTGATTGCATATGGGTTGGTATCCTAATCCCATCTCTGAGAAAAGATACCCGACGGGTGTGGCACCAGCCTGGCTGATAACTGGGTGTGGGGTCATTACAATGTCCCTTGTTCATCAGGGATCAGACCTCTACCCTTGCCTGTTGCATTTAAAACATAAAAGGGGGAACTGTGGAAAGCCACAGCCCCAAGATGGCGCCTGGCTGGATGCCAGGTATTTCAAGCTTAGCTGAAAACAAGGCTTATTTGGAAGTGCTTGATGGATCTGGTGTGCTTCTGTGGCCTATCTGGGATCGCCAGGTGGCATGAGCTGATTTGGTGGTAAGAGCACAATTAAGGGCTTGCTGGGGCTGGGAGAAAAAGAAGCTGTTGGGAGAAGCTGAAGCTGTTGTTTATATGTAAGTGCATATAGAACTGCGTTTGTAGAGAAGATCAGTTATTTTCAAAAGTATTCTTATCTGTAAATGCACCAAGAATGAGACTTAAAAATACGTGCCAAAGTATTATGTTGGGATTGCTGTGCTATGGTTTTGGTTTGTTTTGTTTTTGATGTTTTGTTTTGTTTTGTTTTTTTGCTTGCATTTTCAAAGCTTTATTTTATCTTTGATCTTTATCCATGTATTTCTTTACATTTGCAAATTTTCTACAGGAATGTGTCTTTTATTATGAAAAGTGGTTTCTGATTATAGTTATTTGATGTCTCTGTGCTTTTGAAAAACTTCTCTCATTAACTTTTGAAAAACTTCTCATTAAAAAGTATGAGAAACATATTTATAGAATAACATCTCCCATCACATATAAGTCATCTTGCTTATTACAAGGCACCATTGTTTGCATGATGATACTCTACCTTGTGTGCTATGAATAGTTTTTAAGTGTTGGCAGCATTGTTGTAAATTATGAATTGTCAATGACATCACAATTTTAGGTGAGTTAAAATGTGAGCAAAGAGAAGATTTTTGTTTTGTTTTGTTTTACTAGCTGGATAACCCAACCTAATTTACCAGGATTTATAATCCTTTATTCCTTTTCTCCTTCCTTCCTGCCTTCCTTCCTTCCTTCCTTCCTCCCTCCCTCCCTCAATCCCTCCCTCCCTACCTTCCTTCCTTTCTTCCTCCCTTCCTTCCTTCCTTATCTTTCCTTTCTTTCATTTTTTTTCTTTGTTAAGAAGCCAAACTATACATCCATCTCCCAGTTTTTGAGCATAGTAAGTTTCTTGGGTTAAAGTTTTCCTAGCAGGACTTTCTGTAGGTCTGGATTTGTAGACACATATTGTGAAAATCTGGCTTTGTCATGGAATATCTTGTTTTCTCCATCTGCAATGATTGAGAGTTTTGCTGGGTATAGTACTCTGGGCTGGCATCTGTGGATCCTTATGACCTTATGACCATCTATCCAGGAACTACTGACGTTGAGAGTTTCCATGGAAATGTCAGGTTTAATTTTGAGAGGTTTTCCTTTATATGTTACCTGCCCATTTTCCTTCAATACTCTTAATATTGTTTCTTCATTCTGTGTGTTAGATGTTTTGGTTATTGAGTGTTGAAGGGTCTTTTTTCTTTGGTCCATCTCTTTGGTGTTTGGTATGCTTCTTGTACTTTCATAGACATGTACTTCTCCAGATTGGGAAAGTTTTCTTCTATGATTTCATTGAATATGTTTTCTGTACCTTTGAGCTGGGCTTCCTCAACTTCCTCTATGCCTACTATTCTTAGGTTGTCCTTTTCACAGTGTCTCACGTTTCCTGGATTTTTTTGTTTTAAGGATTTGTTGGATTTTAGAGTTTCTTTAGTTGATGAATCTATTTCCTCTAGTTTATCTTCAGTGCCTGAGATTCTCTTTCATCTCTTGCATTCTTTTGGTTATGCTTGCATCTGTAGTTCCTGATTCTTTGTCCGTTTTTTCTATTTCCAGCATTCCCTCAGTTTGTGTTTTTTTATTGTCTCTATTCCAGTTTTAAAGTCTTGAACTGTGTGAGTTGTTTCCTACAATTATGTGATTGTTTTTTCTTGGTTTTCCTTGCTTATTTTTTTAAGTGATTTGTTCATATCTTGCATGTTTTGCTTGGCCTTTTCCTCTTTTTCTTCCAATTATAGTTAGATGACAATTAAAATAATAAAACCTTGAGCTTGTGACTGAACAGCAGGTAGTCAGTGCTCATTTAGCTTATCAGAACTTTATTAAATGTTAAGCTCTGAATGTTTATTTTTTAAATTTTATATTTTTATGTTTCATATTTTTAAGACTGACATGCAGTTTATATTTTTAGATCCTTATTTAGGAGCCATACCAAGGCTGCCTAATACTGCCAAGCTGACAGAATTATGGCTAGATCAGACATCAATACTACCTGAGACCTGAAAAGGATTAATTTTATGTAACTTTTGAATCTATTAAACAATGACAGGGACTAGTCCATATACAGTTAGCCATACTCAAGTCTTTATAGCTTTGGGGGCAGAAGTAATCTTTGCCAGGTCCATAAATGAGTTTTTTTCTCTCTCTGTTGAAGAGGGATATAGAAGACTGACCTTATTTTGTCTAGGCAATCAGTTTTCCAGTGCCCTGCAGCTTGTCCACAGACGGAGCTGGGTCCTGCCTGGCAGCAGACATTCCATTTGAGCATCTTGCTCACTGGTCAGAGTCGTCCCAATCCTAAGTGCCCCATAATCTTCTCTAGAGACCTTGGGTCATTGTTAGGATCTGGGATCCTCTGTCTGATGTTATAAGCTATTTAGTTTCCATTTTAAATGCCATATTATACAGATCTCTGTAGTATTAGAAGTCTGCCTAGGAAGATCTGAATACATCACTTTGTTTTTAGTTACTTGTTTTAAGCTTGACCTTTGAAAACATATACATATAAGTGAGTAAGGTTATCCCCGTTATTAATAATTAATACTTAGCTCGATTATAACCAACAGTTTATTTATAAAGATGGCTAGTCACTGGTATTTCTTAACATTTTAGAATAGGTTAACAGCTTTTATAAAACTAGAACTTTACATTGTTAGGCTTACCTTTAAAAATAATGATTTTAAATTGAAGCTCTCTTTAGGGATACATGAAACATCCATGTGACTCCGTTTATCTAAATAGCTTAAGCTTACCAAATTTAGCAAAAACAAGAATACATTGCCTTACTGTATCATAAAAAATGAGCACCTCAACTTTTGGTTAGCATATGGAGCTTATAGCTGTGCCCTTAAAATTCAGCCCTTTGATTAAGTACAAACACTAACAATATAATATAAGCACAAATATCCTCTAATCTTATAAATTGAAACAATTTAAAAACTGTTTTTAACAACAATTAAAATCCTTTAATGCCTTTTTGTAATATCAGAAATAAAGCTCCCTTTATGGCCTTAAAACCATTATCACCTGGGTGACTGTTAAACTTACTTTATTAATTTCCAGTGTTACTAGTTTTAATCATTTAACTAGTTTTAATTCTTAATAGATTTAAACATAAAACAGTTTTATCTAAATAAATGACCAGAGCTCAGAGATAAATTTTGACCTATGTCCATAAATAACTTAGTGCTATTAGCATTAGACAGCAGAAATATTTAAAGCATTTTGTTTTACCTCTACGTTTGTAACAAAACTTATATAGAACATTTTACAAGTACAGTT
>JANBXA010000275.1:0-170737 GCA_030556225.1 Cricetiscus sungorus
AAGAAAAGAAAAAGTAGAATAGCCTTCAGATCAGAACAATTCCACCTTTAGGTTATCAGATTAACACTGTTTAATCAAAATCCCCATGTCCAAACATTTTTGATAAGATGTAAGATACTCTCACTCTCTGCTATCTCATGACATTACACACTGAGGTGTCTTGTGATAAAGAAAAAATGACCTGCCTTTCTTCTCTCACATCTATGTATCCATTGAAAAGAACCAGAACTGGACATGGTGGTGATCTCTTATAATCCTGTAACAGCACAGGCTGATGAAAATATATGCATGTGTGTATATACCTTTCATACAATGAATGGTATAAAAGAGTAATGAAATAAAAGAATGATGAAACTTAGTAGATTACAACTCTCATGAACCCTTTGGTTCTTATTGCATACTTGGAGATGATTCCTTTCTAACAAGTAATTTTGTAAGTGGTGACAGGAAACTAATGAGAGATGTCATTCTGTGAACATGTTTCTCTTATTGGTTAATGAATAAAGCACTGCTGGCCAATAAGAAAGCAATAAAGACAGGACTAGGAGACAGGTAGGTTTCAGACAGAGGTAGTAAGACTTTCAAAGTATAGGATCAAGAAGGGTTTAACTCTGGTAGGATAAGACCATATGAAAACACTTAAGATTGATAGAAACAGGTTAACATTTAAAACAGAACTAACCAATAAGAAAGGATAGTAACAGACCAACAGCATTGTATCCAATGCATAGTCTCTGTGTGTTATCTGGGGCTGGCATGGATGTGGAACCACGCTGGGCAGGGGGAACACTCATAACAGGAAAGTCCAGTAGAAAAGAAAGTAATTCCCACTGTCAGTAGCAGGCATTAGACAAATGGATTTCTTTCACTTAATGGAACACATGAATCTCCAATCTGCATAACAAGCTTGGCATTTGAGCACTTGTTCCCTTACTGGTGGTACTATTTGTGAGGCTTTGAAACCTACAAGAAGTCCAGCCTTCTTGGCAGAGTGAATAATTAAGAGTGACCTTCAAGGTTACAGACTAGACATACTTCTTGCTAGTCAGATGTTCCTGGTCAGCAATGAAATTAACTGCCACAGCCACACATTTCCACTGCCATGAACTGAGGCACTCCACTATGCCCACTCTGATGAGATATGCCAGAATACTGACCATGAGTCAAAATAGAACTTTCCACCCTTGTTTCTGTAGATACTATGTCATAGCAACAAGATGGTTCTGTGGGTGCACTGACTAGATTTCTGTCACCTTGACATGAGTTAAAGTTACCTGAGAGCAGGGGAAAGTGAGGTTTCAATCAAGAAAATGCCTCCAGATGGTCAGGTTGAAAGCAAATATGCAGAATATTTTCTTAAATAGTTATTTACAAGGGAGGGCCCAGCCCATTGTGGCTGTTGCCACTCCTGGGCCAGTTGTCCTTGGTTCTGTAAGAACACAGAATAACAACAAATAAAAGCATCACTCCTCATTGTCTCTGCATCACCTCCTACACCAAGAGTTCTTCCCAGATAGAGTTCCTGCCTTGGCTTCCCTCAATGAACTGAACCTCTGGATATAAAAGAAATAAATCCCTGCCTGTTAAAGTTGCTTTGGATCAAAGTGTTTCATCACACCAATAGAATCCTAAATAAGACAGTGGGTAAATATATTTACTGCCAACACTGATGACAGGGCTTTGATCCCAGGGACACACACAGTGGATGAACGAAAATGACTCCTTCCCTGGTCCTTAGACTTCACCCATGTGCAACAGTACGCACATGCCAATATGCACAGACATACATGATGACTGTTGTTACTTCAGGTTTTTCATGCTAGCCTCTGGGTCCTGCCGCCATGGTCCTGCAACCACGTGTGCCCCAAATAACACTCTGAGACTCTGTATTTGATACAATCCTGTTGGCCAGTTACCATTACTGTTTATGGGCTAGCTCTGTCTTAATTATTAACCCATTTCTACTTATCTAAGTATTTCCATGTGGTCGTCTTATCGGGGAGCCATGGCGGGCGTCCTCCTTCCTCCCGGGGCTACATCTTGACTCCTCCGTCCCACTTCCTGTTTCCTCCTTGTCTCCTAGCCCTGCCTATCTTGCTATCTCATTGGCCCAACGGTGCTTTATTAATAAGTATGAGAAACATGTTTACAGGATAACATCTCCCATCATCTCCTCTTTTCTGTCTAAAGTAAAAGAAGGGGTTTAACCTTAACATAGCAAAATATACCATTCAACAGTTATCAAATAAGAATCACAGTTAACAATATTTAGTCCATTAACATTTTGTAAGACTTAAAGAAAATATCATCTATCCTATCTTTGTGAGGCTGGAGCTGGCAGGAAGGAACAACCTGCCGTAACAAAATGGTGTCAGAAGTGGAACTGAGAACTTTCACTTAAAACTTAACAAAAGCTTATAAAATAGTTTTTAGAAAAAAGGGAACAGAGACTAGCAAGACTTCTTGGTAGCAGCATTTTCTCAGTTGGATTTGTTTTGCTGTAGACAGAGAATTGCGAGGCTCCTTTAAGGGAGGTTTCCAAAATTAGCATAAGCTTTTAAAGAGCTCTGCTAACAATTCACTGGTGTGTACAAGAGCTTCAATGAAGGTTTACACTGTGTTTTAAAAAAATACGCTGGCTTGGGAGAGAACAAGAAACAGGGTACAATGGTTTAAAAAAGAAAAAAGAAAGTAAAATGGATGAATGTAGTGGCACACAGCAGACAGAGGCAAGCAGATCTCTGTGATTTCAAAGTAAACCTGGTATGCAGTAAATTCCGGGACAGATAAAAGTTACACAGAGAAACCTTGTCTCAAAATATGTAAAAATAGAATAGAAAAAATAGAGTAATAAAAAAGCCACGTAAAAATGGAAAGCACAGAGAAATTTTGGATACTATACATGCTTCTGTTGTCTTTAAATTATTTGATTGCTGAGAAAGTAACAACTACTGATAAAAGAAATGCTGCTGGATTAATTCCATTTATATATTTTAAAAATGCTTTGATTCCAAAATTTAAGCCTAAGGACAAGTTACTGGGGAAAAGGATTTCTATTTTTGTTTCCACAGAAAATGAAAAGCTATGGATTCTTTCCAGACTTATATGGTTTGATCAAGCCAGACCCCCTGAAACAGTGCCCCAGATGATCCAACATTCAAAGCAATTGAGATAAATCCTTGCAGACTATAGCCAAGATTTCTGCGTCTTCTTTGGAACCCCATGACAGCGCCCTCTACCAGCAGGAAGTAGTTTGGAAAGAACGATGCCCAAATTCCCAAATATTGTTTATAAATGTTTGTTTTTATTTAAATTGGCTTGGTTATAAATGGTTAATGACCACAAGCAATCTTTTTAAAGGTAAAAAGGGAATTATGGTATAGATATGAATACTTTGCTTTGGAATGGATTTTCTTTATTGATACAATTTAAGGTCAATTTTGTGATATGTATATTTCTCTTCTTGTTTAGGTATTGTGTTTATATAGCTCATTGGAAAATGTAATGTATAATTTAGTACAGATTATAGAGAGTTACCTATGATAGTCAAAACTTGGAGTTAAGTTAGTTAGGATTTCTAGATATGCAGAGATGTATTTGAGATGAATAGGCATTCTTCAAACCTTTCAAAGACCTACAGAATATGGCATTTAAAATGGTTTAGGGATTTTCTTGCCAGTGAGGCACAACTGCTCCTGGTAACACCACCTGCATCAGAAAGGAAGATGGACATCGAGGAAAAACATTATGGAGTTTGCTTCTAATATGGCAAGACTAGCCATTTGAGCAAGATACTTCTCTCGTCTAGACTGTTTGACTTTATGTTGTAGAAACTGGACATGCAGGACCCACAAAAAGGTGACTGCTGATGCAAGATGGACATTGCTACAGGATGCCTGCTTCATGGAAGAGGCTGCCAGACAGCCAGACAGTGTATAGGACACAGAGAAAAGTTTCCTGCTTTGTTGAGGATGTCTGGACACACACTATGGCCTATGGGCTGAAGATGGAACATTACAGAAGAACTTCGGGTGACTGACCAGGCAATGAATTGTTTCTGCCATTTCTAGAGTTTATATATTATCATTCTGTGGTCTTTGAAGGAGTTGAAGACAGATAGTTATGGTTATAGTTTTCCTTAGTTAGGTTTAAAGATAAGTTACATATAGGACTTTAGACTCACAAAGATAGGATAGATGATATTTTCTTTAAGTCTTACAAAATGTTAATGGACTAAATATTGTTTACTGTGATTCTTATTTGATAACTGTTGTATGATATATTTTGCTATGTTAAGGTTAAACCCCTTCTTTTTATTTTAGACAGAAAAGAGGAGATGATGGGAGATGTTATTCTGTATATATGTTTCTCATACTGGTTAATAAAGCTCTGTGGCCAATAGGAAACAAGATAGGCGGGGCTAGGAGACCAGGAGGAGGAAAGAGGAAGTAGTAGGGAGGAGTCGAGATGTAGCCCGGGGAGGAAGGACGATGCCCGCCATGGCTCCCTGATAAGACGACCATGTGGAAATACTTAGATAAGTAGAAATGGGTTAATATTTAAGACAGAGCTAGCCCATAGACAATAATGGTAACTGGCCAACAGGATTGTGCCACACCAGCCCCAGTGGAGACAGTGTAGCAATGCTGAGAGAAATCTCAATGGCTATCTGTCCAGAGGTTCGCACCACACGTGGTTACCCCTCCTGGGGAAAAGTGGTTCAGGTCCCTGCAGCTGCTGGCGTGGCTGGCTGTTTGGAATGGGTGCTAAATGTGTTTTGTGCTATGATAACAATATTGCCTTTTATTCAAGGGATATTTTAGCCTGTAAGCTCCACTAGTAATTCAGAGATGCCTAAAGAACAATTAGATATAGTTCCAGGAACTGAAAGAGATACAGATCAGCAGTCAATAGGTGGGTATTGCACTCTGTGCCTTCAGGCACAGATCCTAGGTGCCAATTGTGACTTCAGATGTCAGCCAGGGCCTGATAAATCAATTAGGGCTAAGGCTATAGGAAGCAGCCCACAATGAGACCCTGCCAGTAATTAACCTGCCCACAATAAACATGCTGGGGTATTCACAACAATACTCTAATTTGGGATCTATAGGGCCCCTAAATCAACACTATAAAAGTTTACTATCTAAAGACAAAGATTAGCCTCTAAACTCAACAAATCAAATCTCTGGTATGCTGACCACAAGCAGGCCAAAATAAACAGAGGTTCCTAATTATGCACTTGCTGAGAAACTTCAAAGGGAATTGTTAACACCTATAGAATGCCTGTTTATCTTTAAACTGTGACCAAAGATCTGTTCTTTGAGCTTTCTGTATAAAAACCCAATACTTTGAAGTAAACTTTGCAGCAGTTCGCAAACCTCCTCAGGTGTGTTTGTGTCTGTTTGTCAAGCCGAAGCCACTCCTGACCTGGTCATCCCAGTCTTGGTCTCCACACAGACCTGCAACCCACTGAGCAGTCTGTGGCAGCTGGTGCCCGAAACAGGGACCCTCAGACAGGTAACTCTTTCTTTCTTTTAAAGGAGTGGATAGGCTCTCACCAAGGGAACTGCAGTCCCGCCAGTGAAGATAGGCTGGTTAAGGGTGAGTAATCTGGGAAATTAAGATGGGAAACTCGGGCTCAAAGGAACAGAAAACGCTCATATTAATCTTGAAACATATGCTAGCAGAAAGAGGTTTAATGTCTGATGCCACTTCCAAAGAGTTTTACTTATTTCTTATGACAACAAATGCAATGTTGGTTTGGAGGGCTATTCCTCCTCCAGGAACCAAGGGGAATACTCTAGCAGGGATTCAGCAAGGCAATGAGGAATCCTACACTTCTTTTATTTCTAGATTGGAGGAAGTAATTAATAGGATGCTCCCTGCAGGAGAAGGAACCTCTATTCTGTTAAAACAACTAGCATGGGAAAATGCTAATACATTATGTAAAGATTTAATCAGGCCCATAAGGAAAACTGGCTCAATACAGGATTACATAAAATTATGTGCAGATGCCTCACCTGCTGTAGTACAAGGGATGGCTTATGCAGCAGCTATGCAGGGGAAGAAATTCTCTGCTTTTGTGAAACAGACATATGGTGGAGGCAATGGTAAGAATCCTGCCCCCACTTGTTTTAATTGTGGAGAATCAGGTCATATGAAGAAAGACTGTAAAAAGAGAGACCAGGGTGGAAGTCCTAAAAGGTCCCCTGGCATCTGCCCAAGATGTAAAAAGGGAAGGCATTGGAGGAGTGAGTGCCATTCCAAGTTTACCAAGGATGGAACTCGAATTGAAGATATTCCCAGGGAGGAATCAAAAAACTAGTAAAGGGGCATCCTCTCAGCCCCGAAAAAAGAGAGGAAAAAACATTACAGGAGGTTCAGTCAGATTTAAACCCTAAAGCTCCAGAGTTTACAATACATGATATCCCAAGAGCAACTCCAGGGAATGAAGGACTTGATCTTGCTTCAACTCAGGATTTAATCTTTTCAAAGGAAGATGGGGTGCAATTAGTACCTACTTCTGTAAAGGGAACTTTGCCCTCAGGGATTACAGGATTGCTCTTGGGAAGGAGTTCCAATTATAAGAATGGGTTGGAAGTATTACCTGGAGTAATAGATTCAGATTCCCAAGGAGAAATCAAAGTCATGGTTAAAAGTACAAAGCAAACTACAGTTATAAAGAAAGGGCAAAGAATAGCACAATTACTGCTGTTACCATATTTGAAGTTACCTAACCCTGAGCTACAGGCTGAAAGGGGGGAAGGTCAATTTGGCTCCTCAGATGTTGTAGCCTGGGTTACAGAAATAGGAAAAGAGAGGCCTTTTAAGGTCATAAGAATTAATGGACGACCCTTTAAGGGGATTTTGGACACAGGCGCAGACAAGACCTGCATAGCAGGAAAAGACTGGCCTAAATCATGGCCTGTATGCCAAACCTCCTCTTCCTTACAAGGTCTGGGGATGGTATCCAATGTTGCAAGGGCCGCAGAGACTGTACATTGGAATTGTGAAGCAAAAGAGGGATTTATTCATCCTTATGTAATTCCCTCACTACCTTTCTCCCTATGGGGAAGGGACATAATGGAACATATGTCTGTAAGACTGATAACAGATGAAGAAATTTTTTCCTAGGGGCCATTGTGAGCTCTTTATATGCAAAAAAATCTCATGGAAGAATGATGAGCCTGTATGGCTTAATCAATGGCCTCTAACAACTGCCTCTGTTATAGTATGACTTCTTTGAAACTCTCTATACATATATATTTTAGGATGCTTCTACAATAGGTTTCCATGTTCCCTGTCATTTCCTCCCCTACACCACTGATTCTTGTTTCATTATTCTCCTTTGCCCGGGTGTGATTACATTCTACATTCTCTCTTTTGAAAGAGTTCCTCGTCCCCATAGCCTCTTACCTGTTGCCTAACTATATATTCCCAATGAAACATACATATTTAAGATAAAGCTACTGATTGTCTTTCCATGTCTGGGTTACCTGTCCTCAGAATGATTGCTACTTGTTCAAGCCATTTACCTTGCAAATTTTATTTTCTTAACAGCTAAATAATATCCCATTGTGCACATGTACTACATGTTTTTATTATCCATTCATCAGTTAATGGACATCTAATACTAATTATGCACCATGACTACTCTAAATACAGCAGCAATGAACGGGGTTGAGCATGTATCTCTGTAGTAGGATAAAGACTCTATTGGGTGCATTCAAAAAACAAAAAAATGCTAAAGCTGAGCCATAAGCTTGTGTGTATTTCCAGCTTATTAAGGAACTTCCACACTTTTTCCATAGTGTCTATAGCTGTTTACATACAAACTAAATTAGTGTTCCCTTTCCCTGAATCCTCATCAGTGTCTGTCTGCTGCCAATTGATTTTGATATTTGACATTCTGGCTGGAGAAAGAAGAAATCTCAGTGTAGTTTTGATTTGCAGTTCCCTGTTTGCTAAGGAACATTAAAAGAGAAAAAAAGATTCTTTTAATCCCTTTTTATTTCACCTTTTATGCAATACAGCTAGTTACTGTTCCAGTTTTTTTCCAGGCTTTCCTCATGTGTCCCTACCTGGCTTGGAGTACACATAGATCTCTATAACTCTACAACTAAATGCCGGGTCTGGAGGCATTTATCATCATGCCCCAGTGTCTCAGTTTTAAGTGGGGTTGTTAGCTTTCTTGATGTGTAGTAGTTTGAGTTCATGTGTATTCTGGATAATAACACTTTGTTCAAATTGCATTGAGTAAAGATTGTCCCACTCTGTGGCAACCTTTGCACTTGATTGAAGGTGACCACCGCACAGAAGCTTTTCAGTTTTACATGGTCTCATTGGTTAGTTATTGGTCTTAGTGACCATGCTACAAGTGTCCTGTTCAGAAAGCCCTTTCCCATGTCTATAAGTTGTAGTGTATAGTGCACACTCTCTTCTATTGGGTTTAGGGAATCAGGTCTTATGTTGAGGTTACTGCTGCAGTCTTCAGACTGGTGGTTATCAAAGCTCATCCATTCATTCTTTGGAGCAGTGGTTCTGGAACCATGGGCTGAAACCCCATAGTGGGAGTAGATCAACACTTTCACAGGGATCATATATCAGACATCCTGTTTATCATATATATATATATATATATATATATATATATATATATATTGTATCATTAACAAAATTAGAGTTATGAGGCAGCAAGGAAAATTTATGGTGTGGCTCAACACAACATGAACAACCGCATTAACATGGTCTCAGCAGTAGGAAGAATGAGGACCACTGCATTACAGGACAGAGGACATAGTTATTGTCTGGCTAGTAAATTTATAGTTCGCTCTTCCCACCCTGAATTCATTGTGATGGAGCTGACCTCAGGCCAGTTCTTTCTTTGGAATTTTCCCTTGGGTGGGTACAGTAAAAGGGGATTTGTATGGAGATGGTGGGTAGAATGTTTTGTCCCAGCCATGTCTGTGAGGAGATACTTTCTTTAGGTACTGTGGTCTGCTTTTCTCTTGAACATTGCCTTGTTTTGAGCACCTGGATTTTCAGTGGGCAGTGTTTGCATAGTCCAAACTCAGATGCAATCAGTTAGAACCACAGTGAGTTTTTCTTACTCTGCTTTTACCGTAGCCTAATGCTGTCCCCAGGTGCAGTAGTGAGGAATTTCTGCAGGAAGCACAGACACAGAACAGAGCGAGGTGATGGTGATTTGCCAAATAGGTTAGTGTTCCCTGCCCTTACCATCAAAGCCTTCAATTCTACTGTTGGTATATGGCCCTTTGGTGTGTTGGTCAGAAGTAGTATCTAGTTACTTTTCGTCTCTGAGCTACTTCATTCAACCTCTAATAATGTCAACTAACCCTCTGATTTTGTGTCATAGTTTAGTAGGGTGCCTTCCATTAAATATGCATTAATTCACCTGTACTTTGATATCCAGGAAGCTGCTGAAGTACTTGGTAATGTGACAGACATCGTGTAAAAACAGCTAGAAGCGGGACATAGAGGCACATGCCTTTACTCCCACCACTTGGGAGGCAGGCAGAAGCAGGTATTCCTCTGTGACTTTGAGGCCAGCATGTTCTACATAGTGAGGACCACTATCTACTTCCTGTCCCTGCAGTTGGGAAGCTGAAGAGCAAGGAGCTGTACTGCTGTCTTGGCAGACACTTTCATGCCTGGTGTCAGTCACCTCTAGCACACACACCTTCCTGATAAAGAAACTCCTTTGGAAAAGATGGTAAGGCAGGGCTGCATGCAGGGGCTGCAGATTAGCTGAGGTAAAGTGAAATCTCAGGAGCTTGGGGCAGGGACATGAGGAAGGGCCAACTGAGGGCAGGCAGGTTGCAGGGATACCAGAACTCCACCTAGATGCTGCCTTCTGCCATGTCTTGTTGGGGATGCCCCCACTCCTTTGACCTACTTGGCTCTTTAGCACATGATGGCATGTCCCTCACATTTCCCTGGTGTGAACCCGAAAGGCTTTCCCAAGTGCTTGCTGCTGGGAGCAGGCATTGAAATGAGCTCTGTAGGAGGTGGCCAGGTGCTGTTGTGCCTGGTACTGGGAGCTGAGGCCATAGCAACCCGGGCCTTTGCCTGAAGGTTCTCTTAGCTGCCTGCATGTCACCGCTGAGGCTCCAAGACCAATGTCAGTGCTAAGCCTTTCTGGTGGTGCTTCTGTCCTCCCAAAGATCTCTTATGACTTTCTCAGGCTGGCACCTGCTCCTGGGGCTACCAGCCAGGAGGTCGGGGATGGGAACACAACCTGGTGCTGTGTGCCCATGCTCCAGAAGAAATAAACACTCAAGGATGGAGTCCTACTGGCCAGACAGGGACCTCAGCCTTGAGAACATGAGCTACAACGTGCAGCACATCAGCTCAAGGTGAGTGGTATTGCCTGTTGCTCCCCTATGCAGAGTGTCTTGGAGCATTTCAGATCCCTTGCAGGGGACTGGACCTACAGGGTGGGCTGGAAATTTTGCTAGCAACAGGGCTGTGGCTTACATGTACAGGGAGGAGCATGTCGTTATGCATGTGCTGCCTGGAGGGAACAGGGGAGGCTTCAGGTAGGGTGACTTTGTACTTTTAGGATGGTGGTGGTATTTGTCCTCGCCAAAAGGAAGGGAATTTTCATAACGGTGAGTTTTTACCCGTCTGTAATTTGGCTGCAGTGCTCTGCAATAATGTACCCATCCAGTGCTCAGACTTTCCCTTGAGGTATCAAAATGATGCCACAATTCCATCATATGTAGAATGCTGTCCTAATGACTTGTCTAGCTCTGACATTTCAGTGTGTGTATAGCCTTGGGCAATGCAATAAACATGTGAGCTTATGAAGTTAGTGGAGAGGCTGGGCATGGTGACACACACCCATTATTACTGCACTCAAAGGGCTGACTGGAGAACTGTTAGTCAGGGTCAGCCTGGGCTGCATAATGAGACCCTGTTTGATAAAATAAAATAGTGCAGAAAATTCCCTAAAACTGGAATCAACTAGGGAAAACATACATATGACAAAGTACAATTAAATTTTAAAATGAAAAAAGCTGGTACCAGTATAAATGTGTGCATGTTCCTGTTGTTTATATGTAAGTGCGTATACAACTGCGTTTGTAGAGAAGATCAGTTATTTTCAAAAGTATTCTTATCTGTAAATGCACCAAGAATGAGACTTAAAAATACGTGCCAAAGTATTATGTTGGGATTGCTGTGCTATGGTTTTGGTTTGTTTTGTTTTTGATGTTTTGTTTTGTTGTGTGTGTGTTTTTTTTTTTTTGCTTGCATTTTCAAAGCTTTATTTTATCTTTGATCTTTGTCCATGTATTTCTTTACATTTCCAAATTTTCTACAGGAATGTGTCTTTTATTATGAAAAGTGGTTTCTGATTATAGTTATTTGATGTCTCTGTGTTTTTGAAAAACTTCTCTCATTAACTTTTGAAAAACTTCTCATTAACCAGTATGAGAAACATATTTATAGAATAACATCTCCCATCACATATAAGTCACATCTTGCTTATTACAAGGCACCATTTTTTTCATGATGATACTCTACCTCGTGTGCTAAGAATAGTTTTTAAGTGTTGGCAGTCATTGTTGTAAATTATGAATTGTCAATGACATCACAATTTTAGGTGAGTTAAAATGTGAGCAAAGAAAAGCTTTTTGTTTTGTTTTGTTTTACTAGCTGGATAACCCAACCTAATTTACAAGGATTTATAATCCTTTTTTCCTTTTTTCCTTCCTTCCTTCCTTCCTTATTTTTCCTTTCTTTCATTTTTTTTCTTTGTTAAGAAGACAAACTATACATCCATCTGCCAGTATTTTGGTGACTGGTTTCAGAAGCCCTAAAAATACCCAAATCTGCTGATTCTCAAGTGCTCATACAAAACCGTATATATACGTGACTTATACAACCTTCCACAGTCTTTATATCTTATTTAGAGTCTCAGAACACATCATACAATGTAAATTTTTTGCCTTAGCTTGGCTTGCAAAAGAGAATCTTAAGATGAGCACCGTGTCATGTTAAGAGCATTAATTAATGTAGTTTTCTTAATAAAGCAGACCCTGTTTCAAATTAAATGAAAATAAACAAACAGCATTTTAGGCTCTCTGAAGTATATAAATAATCTTGGAAATCTTTGCAAAGTAATGGATTGTCATTTACTTGAAATGTTCATTGCACTGTAATAGTAATAATTTAAATGACTACCATGTGGAGCAAAAATCCCATCCAGTGTGGTAGCAAAGATATCATTGACATATCATAATACACTGGGAGAGGAATTGTTTTGATTCCCATTTCAAGGATGAGGGAATCACTTCACTTATGGACTAAGGGATAGCTGGTGGTAATGCAGCTTAGAGCAGAATGCAAAGTCAGTAGGAGTTCCATAGAGAGGCTCTCTGTTCAAAAAGGCCACTTTGGGCCAGAGCCTTGGCTTTAGATAGAATTAAATTAGTGACATAGGACTAATTTAGCCTGCAGCAGCCATGGGTTATCTTTCCATTGCCACAAGAGTTCTGGATGGTGAGATATTCTAATTCAGTGAATAATGAGGGAATATGAAAAATATTGTCTTGTTATGAGTCAGAGAAATTCCATGTTATGTAATGGTTGCAAAACAATGTGAGTGATTTTACATGCTGTCATAATGGCCTACAGTTTCAATAAAAAATGCCTCTTCATCACATGGGACAGCTCTGCACTTCACAGCATACCATGGACGCATTGCATTAGTTCACTTTTTTGTGCTCTCAGGCTGCAACATTTATGCAGTGGACAATAAGGGAATGACACCTTTGATCAAGGTAGTTCAGATACATCATAGTCAAATCTGTGAAAGGCCTATGTTGAATTCTTTGAATAGACTGTGTTTTTCTTTTCTCCAATATCCACAGGCTATTCAGAGAGGGCAAATTGAAATAGTATCATTTGTGCTCTTTCAGCATGCTGGTAGTACTTTGAAAGACCTAAATGGTTTAACACACTGTGAAATATGATACAAATAAAATAACTGAAGCCCTCCTGAAATTTCATGGCAATGTAGACAAGAGCTCCAAAGTAAATATTACCTAAATTGAATTACAAAGTATTCAAAGTATTGGAAATGGGTTCTTCAAAAGTTTGTATATAGGGTCACAACTTTCTGTGTTCAGAAGCTCAAGTTTTCCCTGACTGACATTTAGAAATCATATCATTGGTATTCATGTAAACATTTGTCGTTGTAGTTTTTAATGAAACAAGTAAGTCTAATTTGCATAGCCTATATACTCTTGTGTGTATGACCATCCACAGGAGTTTGGTCAGCCTACTAGGGGCCACACAACAAATAAAACTGACTGTCTCTCTCTTACAGCTTATACTTGCCAGTAGCTCTGCAGCTAGAGGTAGGACTTCATCCTGACTTCTTGCTTCACACAGAGAGTTTGGCTGGCTTTAGTTTGCATGGGTTGGTCTGTGAGTGCTGTCACAGTGGCTGTGAATTCATGTGTATAT
The DNA here is from genome assembly GCA_030556225.1 of Cricetiscus sungorus. Classification (NCBI taxonomy): domain Eukaryota; kingdom Metazoa; phylum Chordata; class Mammalia; order Rodentia; family Cricetidae; genus Cricetiscus; species Cricetiscus sungorus. Next base: position 13,495 of record JANBXA010000275.1, read on the forward strand.
GTGCCCTGTTGTGTCCAGAAGACACTGTTTTCTTGTGGTCAATCCAATTTCTTTGGCTCTTAGAGTCTTTTGTAATGATCCTTGAGACTTATGAGTGGGGCTTTATCAGTGAGGACAGAAAGTTACATGGGTGGAGGAGGTGGGTGGATCAGGGAAGGCATAGACAGAGAAGGGTGGGGTAGTCAAAATAATTGTATAGAACTTTCAAAAAAAAGTACAATTTTAAAATATGGTAGAAAATCATGTTGGTTTAATGAAAGATATTTTCTTGTTTGTAGGAGTAGAAAATATTCATGAGAACACTTGAAGTGTTAAAAGTTAAATGCCATCTACTTTATCAATGTTTTTCAACACTCTTTTCTAACCAGTTTAAAACAATAAAGGAAAGACAAACTCGCCTTGGAAATACTCTTTATCTGGGAACTCAAACAAAACACTTTTTGAAAACTGCATTTGCAGTGTTGGGATAGTTATGTGTGCTGTTTATTTTGCCAGAATAAGATTGAAGCAACAAAAATAGGAGAGTAAAATTGGTCAAAGCTTCAGGATGTAGGCCAACTTGGAAGATGTATAAGCACATGGCAATATCAAGAACAGGTTATCATTTTGGAATATTTTTCCACTTTCTGTGTTGATATGATGCTCTTCAATTTGTGGCATAATAATTCTTGAAGAAAAGTAATGAGAAGCTTAGTTGGAGGCTAGTTTTCATAGGAATCTGAAGCCATCAGACTACACAATATGAGACAGATGCTCTTCTTGACAACCAGCGAGTAACACCTCTTGCAAAGGTAGTTTAAAGGTAGTTTAAGCCAGTGATTTCAGCAAGAACACTTCTTTAAATGCTTGAACTAAAGATATCTGATTGGGAAAAGATGTGGGAAGTTTCTATTGAATTGAGAGAGGTATTCAAATGTAATTCTAGTGCCTAGTCCTATTCCTGCTGATGTAACTCCTCAGGTGAGAGTCTAAATTCTGCTCTCCAATTCACAGTGCATTTCTCAGAGGAGAGATATTTCACATTTTTTGGATGACGAGAACTAGTTCCACTTTTATTAACTGGTGCATTCCTAGAGAAATTAAATGAAGTTTCAGTAAGTGGCTGTCTCTGGCTTCTTCTTCCTACTTCTTCCAAGTCTCCAAATGAAAAAGGGATATGATTGAATGGATGTAAAAAGAGACAAAAGCTAAGCTGTATGATTCTTTAGTCCTAAGCTATATTTGGGTATCACGTTGATGAACGTTTTGAAAATGTGGAAATGAAGACTTTTCTGAGATGCCATGTTTCATAAATGTAACAAGGCTTAAAAATGAATACTTAAAACATGTCTGAGGTCCTAATGTAGCTACTCAGTAATACTAACTGAATAGGTAAGAGTCAATGCCCAGTCAATGGCTATGCCATCTTTACAAGACTTAGAGCTCAATTAGGTATCATTTCTTTCTGTTCCCTCCCTTCAAATGATTTTAGCCTAGCACTCCTCTTCCTCTGTCTTTCTGACTGAGACGTTAGAGTATATTCTCAGTGACAATTAAGAGTACAATCAAAACTAATTCACTCTAATTCAGAATGCTTTAACAAATTACTTATGCAGAGTCTTTTAAAAAAAATTAAGATGTCTCCTTCAAGTATTTTCAAGTTTCCTGGTTATTACTCAGCATACAAGACAAACAAATGTCAATTTCAAGTAGGTTTTTGTTTTGTGGTTTCTGTTTTTGCTTTTGCTTTTGTTTCTTTTTCCTATCAGAAGAGCAAAATGACAACCCTCATGCCAGTTTAAGGTCAGTAGAAGATATCAGTGTTTCTCTTAAAATTATAGAGTCTTGGTACCACAAGACTACCAGCAGTAAAATCTGGAAAACAGAAAATAAGAATAAAGAACACTTCCTCTCACTATCTTAGCCTACTCATTCCTGTTCAATGAGTTGTGTATTTCCTCCACATATAAATAGAGTTTTGGAGGACCAGTTAAAAATAATATCTGTCTGTATTATGAATGTTATAGTTTCCTTACTGTTGATGTGGTAATATGTTCTGGCACAAAACAACAAAAGGGAGGAAAGGTTCATCTGACTTAGTGTTCCAAGTTCTTGACCATTACTGGGGAAGTGACAGAGTCAGGAGCTTGAGACAGCTCATCCTTCACAGACAAGAGCAGAAAGACATGAGTTTAGAGTTACCCTCTCTACTGTTACACAACCCACATCCCCAACTGGGCTGTGGTACCAACCACAATGGTCTGGATCCTTCTCATCAGTTTCAAATCCCCCACAGACATATCCACAGGCCTGCCTAATTGAGACAATTTCACAGTGGGAACATTCTTTCTAAGTCATTCTAGTTGGTGTCCTTGATAAGTGAAACTATCACAATGACTTTATTACACTTTCGGGTCCATATTGGTTACTTTTTTCATTATTGTAACTTTCTACTTGAACCATTAGGAGGAAAGGATTTGCTCTGGTTCATGCAGTAGAGACTTGACTTAGCTGAGAAACCACAGCAGTTCAGTCTAGCAGGTCCATCTTGTCAGGAACATATATCTCCTCTTCTTCACATCTTGACAGCATGGAGAGCAAAAGGTGCTAGAGAGACTGGGACTAGATGTACCCCCAACATTGCCAATATGACAATATCTCAGTCAGCAATGATCGGTGTCAAAATGGTTCCTCAAGCTCATGCCAAAATAGTAACTATCTGGTTAACAGATCAATCATTGAATCTGAGGGTCACATTTCTCATTCAGACTGTATCTGGAACTGATTTATTTTGGAGAAAATGCAGTTGCTTGTACTGAAACACATATTTTGTACAGATACATTGGTAAGCATGCCACAAAGATTTTTAAAATGTCAGAAGACTATAGAGTGTACTCCATTTACACTACCTGTTTTCTCCAGGAACAAAGGACACAATCTCCAGGAGAATTCAGAATCTGGATTTCATCCTGTTCTTAAAGATTCAAATCCTCTGTCCTCTGAGCCTATTTGATTAAATTATTCCCTTCAGTGAACACTTCCGATATTCATAGTCGAGAGTGTTAACCATTACACCACAGAACCTCCTCTAAAACTTCCAATATTCACCATCAAGTGTGTTCCATTTGCTGACCAGCCCCAGCAGTATTTCCTCATATGTGGTGTTATATTATTTATGGTTTATTAAAGCTTACCTGAGGATTCAGAAAGCAAAGCAGCCAAGAAAGAAGATTTTACCTCTACCAGGCTTAAATGGCAATCCTGTCCTAACACACCCTCAGAAGCAAAGGCTTTCAGTTCCTATCTTTTATTCCTTTCTCTGGCCAGCCATATCATTCTTGTCTCCACCTCCCCAGTGCTGGGATTAAAGGCTTGTGATCTTAGGTGCTTGAGGTCACCTTTGTGTGAGCTATTTCTTTTAGGACTGGATCAATTTTGTGTAGCCAGTGTGGCCTTGAATTAACAGAGGCCCATCTACCCTACCTCTTACTCCTGAGTCCTGGGATTAAAGGTGTGTGCCACCACTGCCTGACCTCTATAGCTTGCAGCTGACTTTGCTTTCTGAAACCTCTACTGGCGTGGCTGCTTTGTTTCTGAATCCTCAGGCAGTTTTAACAAATCATAAACAGCTATCATCACACTCGTATCACCTGCTTTGCCTATATAAATGTTTGTACCTATGATTCTTGTTTTCTGGTGCATTTTTAAATAGCTTCAGGATGTGTAAAGGCTTTCATGAATTTAATGGGCATTTTAAAATTATTTGTCAATTTCAGGCTATAGCTTAGTAACTAAATATTGCCTACTATGCTCAAGTATGTGAGTTCAATATCTAACACCTCAAAAATTACTTTCAATATAAATAATAATAATGTTCTGATTAGATAACGTGTTACATTTATCAAGTTAATCCTGTTTGTAATTAGACATGCTGTGCACATTACAAAGAGTATCCATTTTTTTCCCTAAATGCAAGCTGCTAAGCGATTTTAGTGTACTAAAACTGGTACATACAGATATTATTGAGTTTTCACTGATAGGTAAGGCATTGCTTAATTTCTGATTTATATTTTGCCTAGAACAGTAACTTAACAGTAATTTATGCAAAGGCATTTAAAAGAATACATGATTGAGATGTGATGGCAAATCTGTAATCCCAGGAGGAGGGTGGAAGGTTCTGCTTCAGAACCATCATGACTTTTAGATTAACCTGGCTTATAGATTGAGACCTTAACCTTTAAAAAGCAATATCAGTGATCTACCATACTCATGGACTTATTATATCAGTGAGATTAAAATTATAGATTACAATTGAAGTGGCGTTAAGAACTGGATGAAATGGTCTTCCCCAAATCAATAAAGTGTTTAACAAAGTAATGTCAGGAAAGGGAACCTGCCCCTGGAATTTATGTTGAGTCGAATCTAAAAGATTATCACTAATGAAATAAGGTATTACCACTTCCCTTGGTTCCCTTCAATAATGTGAACATAAGATTCTATTGCTGACTAGCTAGCCCCAACTGGTGGAAAGCACATCCCTAAGACTCTGGGAACATCATGAAGGAGGTGTCACTGACCTCTAAGGACCAAAGGACCATTATGCCTGTTGCAAGGAAAGGTTCCCTAGATATTGAACTCAGGAAATCCCAATCTTATTTTTGCCTAAATAAGACCCACACCACATCATGACAACACCAGGTGACTTGCCAACATTGATGGGTAACGTTCATGGTTCTATCACTGGTAAAACAATAGGAGATGAGAGAAGAATCTGTTTTCTGTGGAGACAAACTGTGATAGATTACCCAATCCCAAATCATCTACTATTAGCACATATACAATATAAACAAAACTAAATGCATTCAAAAGGTTATACACATATACATACATAGTTTAGTGTATCTAACAACAATGGTTAAAGAAGAGATCATTAAATGGAGAGGGAGTAGGTAGATAATGAGAGGAATTGGGAGAGAGGAAGAACAAGGAGGGGTTGAAATGTTGTAAATACCATAGCTATGTATGAAATTATCCAAACTTAATTTGAGTAATTTTTAAAAACATGGCTTTCTAAGGCTATGACACTTTTCTTCATATAACATGAGTTTCAATTGATCAAATTTTATATGAGGTCTTGGCCATATTGAATCTATTTCTTTGGTGAACTTTTAAGAACAATGGGTTGGGGGCTGACATTGCTATCTTGCATCTTCTGAAACAAGTTCTGCAGATGCCAGTGTCTGCTCCAGAAGTGGTTGTTCATAGAATTTTAAAAATGAACATGTTTTGGTTTTTGGAAATTGAACAATTTCACAGTTTTGTCATATTCCTTTAAGAGTCACTGATCAGTGGTTGGGAAATGGTACATCTGGCAAACAAATATCTTTTGAAATGCAGAATGAAATTCTGATCTAGAAAAGAAAATTTAATAAACTCATTCAACAAAATACTGAAAATCTTTGGTAACGTTACTTGGGGTTTATCCATTTAAGATAAGCTCTCCAGAAGCTTGAATCTCATAAGTCTACATCTACATCACAGGTTTTGCTTCTGTGGCTCAGAGCATATTGAGGAAGAGGACATGGAAAGAAAGTAATAGCCAGAATAATCAGAAAGTCTTCTATGGAGTAGTCTGTCCTAGAAATGGCTGCATAAAAAGACTTGGATTATAATAATATCAATGGGCATATTAGTGTATAACAGAAAAGCTTTCATGATTTTACCTGAGGGGTGCATTTGCAGGCAAGTGCTGATTGCTGGGAGACTGAGAATTTGCCTCTCCCAGAGGTGAACCCCATTATTGGTTACCCAATACAAGATGATCATCCTAACAACCATATACATGAAACAAAAATGGACACAGTAGGTTTTATTTATACATATGTATATACATACACACACACACACACATACACACACACACACGAGAGAGAGAGAGAGAGAGAGAGAGAGAGAGAGATAACAAAGATAATCAAAGATAAAGAGGATATCAACTTCAAGGGGCCTGGGATGAGTTCAAGGGAGAGGAACTGTGATGAAGGGTGGGGTTGTCTAGAGGGAGGAAGGGAGTCTAATTCTATTTCAATTAAAAATAACTTTAAATAGATTTTCAACTTAAAAGAGAGCAAACACTCAAATGACTCCAATATATCATGATAAATGCTGTCACAGGAGAAGAAATTCATGGGACAAAAGTGTGTCACATGAGGTTTGAAAAGGACTAGATGTCTTGGGAGTGCAGGGAGGGAGGAAACATTGCAGCACCAACAGGAGAATGAGCAGTGGCCTGAGAAGAAAATTTCTGTTGCTTATAGTCTACAGGAACATTATGTTCACAGCGCTCATTAAGTAGTTTTCAGTTCGTTGGTGGAATACACAGTATTATGCATTATCATTTAGTATCATTACAAGATGGCTTTACTCCTCTAATCCTTGCCCTTATTCATGAGAATATTTGGTGGCGACACTATTAATAAAAAAGGGGCAAGCATACACAGCCATGATCAATGTCAGAAGTATGTACCTTGACTTTTTAAATATGAGTTTCATCTTAAAATACTAACAGTCACTCAAATAAGAAATATTATGGTCATAAACTCAAAAATATAAACATGTCAAGTTTATACCCATGTCAGGTTAAAAAATGATAAGAAACAAGTAATGTAAAAATGGTATAGAATCAGGTTTATATCTCCCATAAGTACTGATGTCTTATTTAGAATCTCATTTTAATAGTCATATGATTTCACATGAGTTAATAGGCTTCATATCATTTAGTTCAATTATTGATTGATTTTGGTAGCTTATCCACTGTATAATGTTGACTCTTTTAGTAAGGTATATTAAGCATGAATTGAAGTTGAAATTGTAGTCGTATCTGATGAAGTCCTTGAATTATTCTTATGTCAGGTTACACATCACCAGATGTTGTTTAGGTTGTTTAGTGTTTTGTCTCAAGTAATGTATGATGCTTTAATTTTGGGGGGCATTTTATAATTTTACTGACCTACAAAATCTCTAAATTCATAGACATATAAGAAATAGTTATATGTCAAGTCAGAACTATGTCATATTTACATTAACTGAACCATGAATTATTATCAAAAGGGTTTTTTGTACTAATTTTTAAAAAACATACAAACACACACACACCAAACATCCATCATGAGTTTTTTGCTTATTTTCTCTTTTTAGTCTAGGATACAGCACTGAACACTTGTGCTACCAAGAAATTTGTCTCGTTAGTAAATGGTCAACTGTACACACACCAGCAAGACAACAAAATGGTAAAGTACATTCAATTATTGTTTCAATATGCTAATCTTCTCTCTATCATTCTAGAACCACTCCCATGTACGCAGTGAAATATGACAGCCAGGACCTTGTTTACCTGTTACTCACAAAAGGGGTAGATTTGTATTAGCAGAACCAATATGGATATGATGCGTTAGATTATGCAATATCAGGACATTGCAGTGTGTAATTATACACATTAAAAAGCTAATTATCACTACATTTAAATACAGAATAATTACAACTGTTGTATTTCAAATCAGTTAAACGTTCATAGTTTCACTTGTTTAAGAATTTTTGGAATGGAAGTGTTTTAGCCAAATCCATGTTCCAAGGATGCATAATACATCTTGCAGGCCCAGGGAGTCAAACTAACACAATAGGCAGTATTCCGAGCATAACAGACCCCAAAGCTAGTCCCCACAGTGACACACTTTCTCTAACAAGGCCAAACTCACTCAATCAAAGGCATACTACCAAATAGTGCCACTCCCTATGTGATTATGGGGGCCAAATATATTTAAACTACCACAGTGTTAATTATGAAATTGACAGAGTCTAGGATCACCTGGGTGATGGGCATACCAGTGAAAAACCATCTTGATTACTTTAATTGATCTGGGAAGACCTGCCCATTGTGGGTGCCAGTGTTCCCTGAAGCAGTGCTGGACTGTAGACAGGGAGAAGGGGCTGAGCAGTGGTTTAAGTCTCTCTCTGTTTCCTCACTGTGGTGCAATGGACCAGCACCCTCATGCTCCTGTAGCTCTGACTTTCCCTCAGGCAACACTCCTAGTCACAAGTGGTGAGAGCTGGTTTAGAACTCCCAATGCAGCTGCCTCAAACCCTTTGTGCTCCAGTTAGAAGACAAAGACCTGGGTGAGCTGGGATCTCCTTGCTATCCAGATTTTAACAACTATCCTTGATGTCAACATCCATTCTAATGTAAGGATGGAAAAATTCAGCCTAACTCTCCACTGACCCCAGGGAGCTAGAAGTTTAAATTCCAGACTTTGTCCCCTGGCAGAAAGTAGGCAAAAGGTCACATTCTTTGCTGTTTGTGACAGGGTTGTTTATGACAAGACCTGTGAGTAAGTGAGAAAAGGAAATGAGCTTTGTCACCCCACCCAGGGGCCCTCACAAATGCAGACTTCTGGGGCTGTAGAAAACTGATTGGTCTGTAAATCATGGGCTTGGTTGGTTTAAATTTATTGGTCCATACCACATGGGTTCTGGGTGTTATGAGATTATTGGTTTAGGATTCGAGGGCTTTATTGTAACCCTATAAAGGCTGTCTCAAATCTGTACTCAGTGTCCCCAGTCCTCTACCCCTGTGTGGCCTATGGCTGTGGGCCCCATTGCACTTGGAATATAAAGGATCTCATGATTTTACATCAAGACTGCACTTCCTGAGTGATTTGGGGGAGGGGCGTCTTTCCTGAGTTGGGTTGTAAGGGTTCAAGCTCTCTGGGTCTTTTACTATCACCCACTCTGATTTAATTTTCTTTTCCATCATTTCCATTTGTAGTGTTGTCTACTGACCCACTACACTCAGTGGTGCTCTGTATCTGAAGGTCTAAGGAAATCTAGCTCTGAGTTTCAGAACTATGAATGAAGTCACATTGGAAGCTGAAGAATTATATATTACCTGTTGTAAACAAGGGTCAAATCATGTAGTTCTCTCTCTCTCTCTCTCTCTCTCTCTCTCTCTCTCTCTCTCTCTCTCTCTCTCTCTCTCTCTCTCTCTCTCACACACACACACAGAAAATGTCAGACATACTGTGTGGGGAGGGGCACATACTTACATGCACAAACATACACACAGAGTATACAGTTCTGTGCTGCTCGTTTTTAATGTCAACTTGATACAGGCCAGTGCTACCTGGGAGCAAGGACAACAGAGCAAATGTCCCCTCCAGATTGGCATGTTGGCAAGCCTGTGGAGTATTTTCTTCGTTAATGATTAATATTGAGTGGTCAAAACCACAGGGAATGTTGACATTACTGGGCTGCTGCTCCTGGGTTCTAAACGAAAGCAGGCTGAATCAGCCAGGAGAAGTAAGCCAGTAAGATGCATTCCTCCAGAGTTTCCTTATCAGCTCCTGCCTTGAGGTCTTGTATTAGCTTTACTGGATGATGGGCTCTAAATTGAAAGAGCTTTCCTGTCCATATTTGTTTTTGGCAGTGTTTTATCACAGCAATGGGATCCCTAAGGCAATGCTGTCCCTAATATAATTCAAAGTGTCTTTGACCCCTGATCAGTATAGATTTGGGGACCTTCTTTGCTATTTGTTGTTGTTTTATGACCATTTTATTTTATTATTTAGGCTTTAATATCCCTCTTTCTTCTTAAGTTTCCCCATGCCTGAACCCCAGTGAAACACTTTCTGAATTCTTTGTCATTTGGCAACCAGTTGTGACTGCTCAGTGTCCTTGAACCTACACTGTAAACCTGTTAGACCCTCAGAATGAGGAGTCTGCCTGTTTTGGTTGATACCCCCAAGAACTCAAAGTCCAGTCCATTTGATGCAACACGCAAGAGGCTTTAATGAACAGGATACATTTGCACAAACAGACCTCTCTCAGCACACACGCTAGAGAAGCAACAATTTTCTGGTTTAAGGTATTTTTAAAGAAAAAACTAAAAGCTTAGGGTGGGGCTGTGACTCCCTGTTGCTGAGTATGTGACCAGTCATGGGTTTTCCTTGAAGCTGGATGGTCTCACCTTAGGGCCTCAGGTGTGCTAATTAATCTTGCCTGGGCAAACCTGAGTTGCAGCTATCACTGGCAGGAGCGACATTGTGGATTCTTGGTATCCTGCTATCTTAGGGCCCTGTGAGGGAAGTTGCTGGTGTTTGTCTAGGTCAGACTGTCCTTCATTTTCAGTGAGGGGTTTCCTTAACTTTGCTTTTGGTCTTTCAAACCTAACCATTTAGTGGAGATTTGTGAACAAATGTATTGGATTTGCAATCGTGCACTTTCCTCTTACTCGGGAAGAACCTTGATGGCTGTAGAACTCTCTGAGCTCTCATAAGCAGGCAGCAGAAATGCACCAGCTGCAATGGATAGGAGAAGAAAATGAGCTGTAAGGGACTTCTTCTGGCTTCTGTGTGCATTGATCTAATACTGAAACAGTTAACACTTGTGGGTATTTCCCATAAGGATCCTACAATCTGGCAGAAAGGCATGTCCCCATTAAGGCAATACATGGCTGCCTGAATTTTTAAGATTCATTAGTTGAAATCAACGGACAGATATCTTTGTTATTTAATTTTACATTTCTCCAATGAGATCATATGTGTGATCTTTGACAGGCAAGGACACTTGTCAAATCAGCCAAATCTGCATTATGATAAACATGGTAACTAAATGTAGACCAGGTGAACTGACATCCCAAATGATTGGCAGCATTTGTTCAAATAGATTTCTTTCTTCTTTTTTGTATTTATTTATTTATTTATTTATTTATTTATTTATTTATTCATTCATTCATTCATTTATTTATTCAATCATTCATTGTTTACATTATTGAGTTTACAGTGAAAGAGAGCATATGGATCAAGAGGAAGTGATGTGGCATGGACCACCACTTGGTGACCTTTGCCATTTGACAAAGTTACAACTTGACAATATTTCAGAAAAACCACACATTTCCAGCATTTTTAAGTTTCATTCTACCTAATGTTTCTCGACATTTCCCTTTGTGAAATTTTGTAGAGGACAAAAACTCATATGTCAGTAGCCTAGGCTCTTTAAACAAAATAATTCTTTGTTGGGGTGGGGGTCGGGAGCAAAATCCCCAACAGCAGGGGATCTGAGTATCCACCTTGCCCTCCCAAAGGACACCAAGAACAGGACACGTTAGAGATGTACTAGACACACCTGAGGCCTACAATTCAGATACAGAGGAGCCCGAGAGAGCCTGAGCCCATGAAAGGCAAGATTTCAGTTCATTAATACAGAGAAATCATGTTGGTACTTTATCCTTGAAGAAGACTGAGATGTCAGTAGCTTCCCTTTTGGGCCTGTCAGGAGAGTGGAGAGAAACAGCATAGTCCTTAAGATAAGCAAACCTCTGCTTTCTCCCCAGGAGTTCTGTTCCCCTGAGATCATGCATTTGCATAAAGTCTTCATTCATTCCCTTGGGAAGAGCAGGTCTTTCATTGACATATGAATGGCTTTGCCAGGAAAGATAGTGCAAGCCTTTAATCCCAGCCTCACTCACTCACTCACTCACTCACTCACTCACTCACTCACTCACTCACTGGGAAATTCAGAGCCAGGTGTATCCTAATGAGTTCTAGGCCAGCCAGCCTGGGAAAATACAGTGAGTTCCAGGACAGCCAAGGCTACACCACAGAGAAACCGCCATCTCAAAGCAAAACAAACAAACAAACAAACGAAAACCAACCACAAAACCCCAAAGACAAAGGCATATGATGAGGGGTCTCTATGTCTGTTGTTAAACTCATCAATACCCTGACCTCCAGTCACACCCCAGCTCATATTCCCTTTTGTCTCTCACTTAATCCTAGGTGCAACTATAAAGTGAAACCTTCTCTCAGTGAAATGCTACTGGCATAATCCTGATTCGCCCTCAGATCATGACATTCTCCTCCTCTCCCCACATCCTCTTAGAACCTATATCACCCTAGCAAAGCAGGAAGTTATCCTTCTTTTGCATATTGCAGATGGGCTGGTGTATATATAGTCCCAGAGGCCAGTGGCTCTCTCTTAAAAAAGAGAGGCCTAGCATGTTCTTCTTGGCCAGATATGTTTCCAGGAGAGCCAGGCAGCGCTAGGTGAACACCTCCTTTTGAAAGCTCAAAGAGATTTCTAAGTACAAGAAATGACCCTGTTATTAAACAATGGGCCACATTAATAAAATAAATACATATATGTTCTGTTTCTGTAAGTCTGTCTTCATACTCCAGGATGAGTCTAAGGATGTGGAGGTTTTTATGTCAGAGTCTAGTAGTTGCTGCCCACACTTGCTATTGCTTTGTCTGATCATGCTGAACTAAGGCCATATTCACATGGTGTTGTTAGGGTAGAAATTATTTCAGCTGATATTGAATAAAATGATAGCAAATGCCTTCCATATTTGAGAGCAGGATCACTAATGACAAGGGGAGTGTGGTGGAGTGAGTTTAAGTGCTGTGTCTGAGTGAAGGAAGTAAGCATTCTGATACTAAAGGGCACTTAGAGAACACAGTCTCAGACTAGTGATCCTGAAATGGAGAGTGGGAGAGCAGAAGTTATTTGCACCCTAGGGTACTGTATTATTTATAATCATTCAGGAGACAGAGATTTTTACAACAGAAATTCAGTTTTTAATTTGGAAAGCTTTCAAAAGCTTTTGTGTTTGTTCATTTGCATAAAATTCTCTGTGGATTTCATTGTGATTGTGTTGTTTAATGTGATATCTCTGTCACTGGGGAGAACAAGACCGTTTTCATTTTTGTACAGTATGGAATTAAATGAAGCAGCATCCATCATCCCTTCTTCCTGGCTGAAGCGATCATGGCATAAGCTTTAGAGATTGTCAGATTTATCTTAGAATACCCCATTGAGTTAGAAGATTGCTACCTTGAGTCTCAATCTACCTTCCCCCACTCCCCAACTTCCTGAGAGTAGAATTTAGGGCTTACAGGAATGCAGTTAGGTAACCCCTCCTTATGCAGTTATTTAGCAACTCCAAAGACCTCTTCCTCTGCTAACAAGTTATTTATCTGCATATCCTGCTAACCTTCAGTGACATATAATGAAGAACACCAGGTGGACCAGTTACCAGGCAAAGATCTTCCCCCCTCCCACTCCCCGATTTCCCACCTTACCTAGCTTTTCTGCCCTAACTACTATATAACATGCTTGAGAAAAATAAAAGTTTGCAGCTTGATCAGAAAGCCTGTCTTTCTGCCAGATTCTCCTGTCTCCTGTCCCTTGTCCCTTCATTCCAGGTCCTTTGGGGTTCAGGCCTTCCTTGCTGCCCCAGTGGTCAGTGCACCTTCCCTTCATCTTGTTATATTCTTTAAATAGTCAACAAAATGGGTGTTTCAACCATAAGGTTTGAAACAAAATTTGGAAATTAGTTAAAAATGGGAATGAAGCAGGCTGGAGTTTGGGAAAACATTTAGAACCAGTGGGCTGATATCACTGTGTTGGATGGGGGAGATAAAGAAAAGAAACTCATGGGGCACTTGTCCCACCCCTGTAAACATCACATTATTTTCCTCTGCCATTTACTTCTGAATTTTAAAGTCTTTAAATACATTGAACAAAGAGTAGCATTCTCTTGGGATGTAATTTTCACCATTCCTTCTCCACACCATGTACACACATTTATCCATCACAATGATTGTTGCCAATTTTTCTAGGCACTAAGAACATAGCCATGAAATACAGACACCCATGCACACAAAGCTTGACTTCACTAAGCAGATGCACATCTCTGAGTCTAAGGAAGTAACAACAATGATAACGGTGGGTAACAATAGGAGGGATGTTGCTGATTCTACAGCTTGTTTATTTATGAGATCTTGGAAATCTTAGGTGCTAAGTGAAATATGTTAGTGGGCCCTGTGATTTAGGGGAGAGGATGGTGGTGGGGCAAATGGCTTAATAAATGCTGACAGCATGATATTTTTCTCATGAGCTAAACACAGTATTAACAGCATCTAAAATCAACAGTACAATGGTTCAGTATATGTTAAGAATCTATCCACACTCCCACATATACTAGCTCCAACCTCCTTCAGACAGCTTATAATATACAATGCAATTTAAACACCAACTAACTATTGTGCCACGTTGATAAGGGAATAGCTGGAAAAATAATCTGCAGATGTTGAGGTCAACACCAATTTAAAATGTTAAATATTACTGTGGGTATGTGTCTTTGATGTGTGCAGGCATGTACCACAGTATGCACAGTGATGTCAGAAACAGTGTTATGGATGTGATTCTCTCCTTGCAGCTTTACATAGGGTGTTTCAAAAGTCAATCTTGCAGTACTCCTGTTTCTTTAAAAAACAACATTTATTTATTGGTGTGTATGTGTATGTTTGTGTGCTAGTTATCCGTAACTTCTAGATGCTACTGCTACTATTTTTTTTTAAGTTTTTTTATATACTCAATCATTCAAAACCAAAAGTGTGACTATATAGAACAGCAAGATCCAGGGTAGAAAAATAGGACAAAACTGAACATAGCAGGAACTGAAGTCATCCATATTCATCTCCACCCCCTGTTGTGTCACTAGCAAGGACACCTCTAATACCACAGTCTTAGACATATTTGAAAGTTATATATGAAGCATATGATATACTACTTATTGATTTACTTAGTTATTTTTTGGTTTTTCGAGATAGGGTTTCTCTGTGGCTTTGGAGGCCATCCTCATAGACGAGGCTGGTCTTGATCTCAAAGAAATTTACCTGCCTCTGGCTGAGTGCTGAGAGTAAAGGCATGCACCACCACTGTCCGGCATCATATCCCTTTTAAACAAATCCCACCAAAAATATCGGAGGTCTATTTAGACAGAATATCCACAGGGTTAATTATCTAGCTTCATGCTGGTGAGAATTTCAATTTTTCAGGTCTGAACATCTTACCATGCATATTTCAGGAAAATATCATTGAGCATATTTCAGGAAATAAAGTCATGCAACCATTAAACATACACTCAGTAGTGAGATTTCTGTGTTCTAAGATATGTCAGGGCCCATTAAAGCTGTGCAGAAGCACTGGTTTCCTTCTTAGAAATTAACTTTCACATTCTATAATGAGTTTAATTTAAAGAAATTAAACGTAGACTTAATCATTTCCTGTTTCATGTGTGAGTGTTTTGCCTGCATGTGTCTGTGTAACACATGCATGACTAGTGCCTGCAAAGGTCAGAAGAAGGCATCAGATCCCTTGGAACTAGAGTTATAGAATGCTGTGAATCACCATGTAGGTACCGAAAATTGAACTCTGATCTTCTGGAAGGTCAACAAGTACTTTTAGCAGCCCAGTGTTTTAACCTTTTAAAAATTATTTACTTATTGATTTGTATTTGTGTGCTACAGGATGCATGTGGAGCAAAAGAGGACAATTTGTGGAAGTCGGTTCTTTCCTTTCTTCATGTGGGTCCTGGGTGAAGAACCCAGCTGTATGGTGGGAACAAGTGCCTTAATCCACTGATGCTGCTAGCATCTGGAAAGAGGAGCCCACCCACGCTCTCATCCTACAATTTACAGGACAGCCCCAGTGGAGAATGGTCAGCAAAGGACACTAGTGGTGACAAGCTGGCCAGACTCCATGTGTACAGTTAGCTGACAGGTGATGGGGGACTTAGTTCATTCCTTCCTTGATGTGGCTGAATCAACGTTGACCTTTACTGGAATACATGGTGGCACAGCTGGGATGCTTCAGGTGATTATACAACACCAAGAAGACCAACTCGTCAACTCGTCAAAATGGGTGTCTTCCACCTGGAAGACATGGGCTTGCTTACTGCTTTGGAGCACAGAGCACACATCTTGCCAACAGATGAGCAGCTTTTCCCTGTAACAGTGGAGGAAGGAAGACATTCCATTTTTGATATGTTAATTTAAGGAGCTGGAGAGATGGCTCCTTATTCCACAGTATCTGCTGTTCTTGAACATAACCCAAGTTCAGTTTCCAGTCCTCACATGGTGGATCATAACCATCCACAAGTACAATTCCAGAGCAATTCCACCTCTTCTGGCCACCATGGGCACTGTATGTACATGATGCACATGTAGGCATGTAGGCAAAACATTCCTACACACAAAATAAAAATAAATGAATAGTAAAACTGCCAGTGCTTTTAAAGTCTACTTATTTAAAAAACAGGTAAGGTAAGCCATTCACATTGCATAAAAGCAGCAGCAAACTGACTCCCAGAATGGAGTAAGGGTAGATTAATTCATGCTTCCAGTTTATAGCTAGACACTGCCCAACCAAGGTCTGTGGGTTTTTATAGCTTGAGGGTGGAGGTACAGCTCATATTTATTGGGTAAAGGCTGGAGGTGTTTCTGAGAATCCTATGCAGTGGGAACCAATGGGGATATCTTGCTTGTACAAATAAAGCCTGTATGAATAAAGCTTGCTAATAGCTAACCATAGGGGTCTGGAGGTCTGTACAGATAGACAGGAAGTGAGATAGCTGGGTGGAAACAGGATATAAGCAGGGAGAAACAGGTACTCACTCTCCCATCTGCTGAGAGACAAAGGAGGTAAGCTGGGCTGGTGGCTGGCTCCTTCTCTCTGATCTCTCAGCATTTTCCTCTATATTTGACTTCAGGATTTTATTATCTAGACCAAGTAAAGAAGTCCATTTACAGTTTGGGACTTTCACCTGCACTCTTTGCTCACATGGCAGGACAGACAATCCCGATGGCTTCCCAGGACTGAGATTGAGAAACTTGCCCTAGATAACTTGCTGGTTTTAGAATGAGAAAGAGTTAGCATGCCAGAGCCATCAGGTGAAAAGCTAGAGAAAGCATCTACTTGGCTCAGGCTTAGCTGCAGCTACTTGCTTGATCAACAATCTAGGATTATACACTTGACTTCTTGGCCCACTTTCATTTTCCATAACAGGATAATTGAAATTGCCTTCTAATAGTTCTTACTGTGTGCCTGTGTGTAGTGGGTGGGTGTGTAGGCCAAAGGACAATCTGGAGGAATCAATTTTCTTAACATAGGATTTATGGAACTGAATTTAGGTCATCATCTTTGAGTTTAGTCACCTTGAGTGTAGTCAACCAACAGAATATAAGAGATGGAACAGAGAATCTCAGGCACTGAAGATAAACTAGAGGAAATAGATTCATCAACTACAAAAATTCTTAAATTCAACAAATCCTTAACATAAAACATCCAGGAAATGTGGGACACTGTGAAAAGGCCAAACCTAAGAATAATAGGCATAGACGAATGCGAAGAAGCTCGGTTCAAAGATGCAGAAAACATATTCAACAAAATAATTGAAGAAAAGTTTTCCAATCTGAAGAAGGATATGCCCATAAAAGTATAAGAAGCATACCAAACACCAAATAGACTGGACCAAAGAAAAAAGACCTTTTGACACACTATAATCAAAACTCCTAACATACAGTATAAACAAAGAATATTAAGAGCAGCGAAGGAAAAAGGCCAGGTAACATATAAAGGCTGACCAATTAAATTATACCATACTTCTCCATGGAAGCTCTTAAGGCAAGAACATTCTGGATAGATGTTCTACAAGTACTAAGAGTCCACGGATGCCAGTCCAGGCTACTATACCCAGCAGAACTCTCAATCACTATAGACTGAGAAAACAAGAGATTTAATAACAAAGTCAGATTTTCATAATACATATCCACAAATGCAGCCCTACAGAAAGTTCTGGAAGGAAAACTCTGAACCACAGAAGTTAACTATGCTCACAAAGACATAGGCAATACATAATCACACTTCACCAGAATCCAAGGGTAAATCAGGGCAAATATAATCACAATACCACTGCCAAAAACGAATCTAAAACAAACAAGGATTAATAGTCGATGGTCCTTACTTTTCCTCAACATTAATGGTCTTAACTCACCTATAAAAAGACACAGACTAACAGAATGGATACAAAGACAGAATCTGTCCTTCTGCTGCATACAAGAAACACATCTAAACTTCAAAGACAGACATTAACTCAGGGGAAAGAGTTAGGCAAAGATCTTCCAATCAAATAGACCCAAAAAGCAAGCAGGTGTGGCTATCCTAATATCTAACAATTTAGATTTCAAACCAAAATCAATCAAAAGAGATGAAGACAGTTATTTCACATCCATCACAGGAGAAATCTTTCAGCACAAAGTCTCAATTCTGAACGTTTATGCCCCAAATACAAAGGCACCAACATTTGCAAAATAAGCGGTTCTGAAACTCAAAGGTCACATAGAATCTCACACACTCATAGTGGGAAACTTCAACACCCCATTCTCACTGCAAGACATGACCACCAGTAGGAAACTCAACAAATAAGCAAAAGAAAAAACAAAAGTTATGTCTCAATTGGGTTTAACACAGACATCTATAAAACATTCCATCCAAACACAAAATAATATACCATCTTCTTTGCTCCACATGGTACCTTCTCTAAAATTGACCACATACTAGGCAACATAGCAAACCTCAACAGATACAAAAATAACAGAAAAGTCCCTTGTATTTTATCAGACCACCATGCTTTAAAGTTGGAATTCAACAATAACACAAATAACCCTACAAAATCATGGAAACTGAACAATGCCCAAATGCACCATACCTGTGTCAAAGAAGAAATAAAGAAATAAATTAAGGACTTCTTAAAATCAATGAGAATGAACACCCTACATACCCAAACTTATGGGACACCTTGAAAGCAGTGCTACGAGGAAAGGACATTGCACTAAGTGCCCATATGAAGAAAATGGAGGATAGTCACATTAGAGTATTGACAGCACAACTGAAAACCTTACAACAAAAAGAAGGTCATCATATTTGAGTGTAGTCACCTTTAACAGTTGCTGAGCCATCTTGCCAGCTCCCCGCACATGATTTCTGAGTATGAGTCAATTAACATGTTTTTGTTTGTACATATTTATGAGCGCATTCACACGTGTGTGTGTGTGTGTGTGTGTGTGTGTGTGTGTGTGTGTGTGTGTGTGTACTTGCATGTCTTTGCCTCCCCAGTGCTGAGAATGTAGTAATATGCTACTAGACAGAGCTTTAAAAAAAAAATCACCGAGGTTCCTGGTGATGACAGTGGAGTTCTTATACTTGTGGAACAAATTCATCTTATTTTTTTTGAGACAGGGTTTTTCAATGTCCTTGCCCTCCTGAAAATCACTCTGTAGTCCAGGCTGGACTGGAACTCAGAGATCTGCCTACTTCTGCTTGTCTACTGCTAGGAATGAAAGTGTGCGATGCCACCACCCTGTAACATTTAACTTTTAAAAGGCACTTAGCAGTGAGAAGATCAAGAAAGCCTGATGTGGAGGGGAAAAGGAATCTGAGAGTGATGCTCATATATCAGTAAACACACAGGAAACAGACTATCACACTCCATGTTCACATTATGGTGGGTTAATGCCATTACGGCTTTCAGAAGAGGTCACTATAAGAAGAAAAAGTAAAAGTATCAAGGATAAATTCTAGGGCTCCTGGATTCTAACCCTAGAATGGGAAAAAAAAGAGCCAAGAGACCACAAATTATACAGGTGTGGTTTGGTTGTTTGCTCTTTTTTCTTTTTTGAGACATGATCTCACTCTTTAGACCAGAGAGACCTTGAACCTTCTATGTACATAGTCCACACAGTGTGTGGTTTCTTGTCAGTTGCCTCTGGTATGAAACATGCTTAAAATGACTGAATTCATCCTGGGATTTTCTGATTCAGAAACTCCTGAATTGGGATTTTGATTTATTTGGATCAATCTTGGCTCAGCATCTTCTTCAAATTAGCTTGGTTTATCTTTGAGTGTCCTGAGTTAATGAACACACACACACACACACACACACACACACACACACACACAAAACCCACAACATATTAAAGTTATAACATCACCTATATATGATCTGACTTTGATATTTTAATTCTCAGGATGTATGCTTAAAAAAGCATTCATTTTTAATTATATTCATTTTTAATTATGTGTGTGTGAAGACAAGAGAAGTTGAATCCCCTCTCCCCCTGGAGCTGGGATTACAGCAGGCCATAAGCCATCCCTCATGGGTGCTGGGAACAGAACTAAAGTCCTCTACAATAGCACGGCATACTCCTAACCACTGAGTCATTCCTTCAGCCTGCTTATGATGTATGATTTTTAGGGTTTTGTAGGCTAGGGGCCCAGAACAACTCTGGTTAATGTTAGATTTTCAATAGCCCTTGAGCACAGCTTGCGTTTATGTGTATAATGAATATCACTGTTAAACTGTCATGCGCTATTTCAGAAGCTGGCCCTGGAAGTAGGGTGGTCCTTCTTCACCATTTCAGGCCCAAACATCTCAAGTGCCTTCTGTGAGTTCTTGTATGGGAATGGGCTGACCCCCAACTCTGTAACAGGAAGAGGAAGAAAATAAAAGACCTCAAAAGTAAAAACACCACATCCTGGAGAACGGCCAGAATGTGAATCATTTCTAGCAGATATTGTGACCGTTTACCTTATGATATAAAAGTGCCTGAAGTGGGGGAAAAGAAGCCTGAACTAGAACTGGGGCAAACTTAGCCATGGTGAGACAGCTCTACTTGGAGCTCTGACTGACTCCAGCTGGTCCTGCTGGGTGTTGTGAGGGCACGGTTTGACCACATAACCTTTCTACCATTATTTGCTTGTTTTTAATGAAAATTTTTAAAATTTATTTTACATACTAACCATGGTAACCTCTCCTTCCTCTCCACACCTTGCCCCCTCACCCCCTTTCTACCACTCCCCATCCTCAGAAAGGAGAAAGATTCCCATGGGAATCAACAGAGCAATGCATATCAAGTTGAGCAAGATCAAGCTCCTCCCCACTTCACCAAGAATGAGGGAGCCATCCCACCATGAGGAATAGGTTTGAAAAAGCCAGCTCATGCACCAGGGACAGATCCTGGTCCCACCACTAGGAGCACCACAAAGAGACAAAGCTACACAACTGTCATCCACCTGCAGAGGGCTTAGGTTAGTCCTATGTAGGCTCTCCAGCTGTAGGTCTAGAGACCATGAGCTCCCACAAGCTTGTGTCAGCTGTCCCTGTGCTTTTCAGACATCATGATCTCATACATTCCTCCTCCCTCTCTTCAAGTAGACTCCTGGAGTTTGGCCCAGTGCTTGGCTGTGGATCTCTATCTGCTTCCATCAGTTACTGGATAAACACACTGTGATGACATTTAGAGTAGTCACTAATCTGATTAACCAATGCTGCCCATTCAGGCACCCTCTCAGCTATTGATAGGAGTCTTATCTGGGGTCATTCTTATGATTTCCTGGGAGTCCATCCATCTTTATTCTTCTCACCATTTTGCAATATTTGATAACACATAGTTAATAAAGTCTAAGCGTGTCTGAAAACATGGATGCTTCTTAGTGGCTGTCTTAGAGTGTTGGAGTTTGAAACTAAACAGTCCCTGATCCTCTGGCAGTTCTGGTCAGGAGCAATGTTTATGACATATCTACACTTGGCCTCATTCTCAGTACAGCTAACATCTAAAAGAACTGTATTTCATTCCATGATCCTAAAAGTCAAAAATATCACAGTGCAGAAAGTAGGAAACTTAAAGATCATATCTAGGATCCCCTAAGTTAAATTCAGGAATCCATACTTTTTGGAAATGTGATCTAAAAACATCCTTTATCTAAGTTCCAAAAATCAGACCTATGATTCATCCTTTATTCCTCAGATAGCTTCCATAGACACCTACATGCAAGTATACAAGGATCTACATACACACACACACACACACACACACACACACACACACACACACAAATAATGAATATCTAGAAATTGAAGATTTTACTTATTAACTGCTAGTCCCTATTCCATTTGCTGTAAATCACAACGAAGAAGTCAGTCCTTTTACACAGTATTGTAAATAATCTACAGGAATAGTGCTCAATTGGAGGTAACACCCACTATGGGGCTTGCACATCAATTACCCTACCTATAAGATATATACATAGTTATGAAGTAGCAATGAAATAATTTTATTGTTGGGGCTCACCAACACATGAACAGTATTAAAGAGTTGCAGCATTAAGGAACTAAATAACTGCTATATGATTAAAGTTTTCCTTTATGAAAATATTTCCTTTATGGATATGTACCAACTGTGTGTATGTGTACTCCTAGAAATCAAGAGGGCTTATGATCCATACTCCTGGAAATCAAGAGGGCTTATGATCCCTGGAACCTTAGTTACATGTGATTATGATCTGCCAATGGAACCCCTGCAAAGCAATGAAATGAATACTCTTAATATCTAAGCTATTTCTTCTACCATTATATTAATTTTTAGATCTATAAATAATATTCCTAGTTCAGTTCAACTTTCCTAATAGAAATAACTGGATTTTCCCACCCTAATAATTCATCTTCAGCTTAATGCATGCAATTAGTGCAGTACACATTTCTTCATTGACCTACTCTTTCATTTCCTTTCAAATTATTTGTATAAATGCACATGACTAATGATACCTGTGGAAGCCCGCAGACAGCACTGGATCTCTAGGAGTTGGAGTTAAAGGCAGCTGTGAGGGCCTGGTGTGGGTACAGGCTAAATTCCATCTTCTTTCAAAGTCACAATGCTATCGACTGCTGACCTGCTGCTACAGTCTTACCTGTTTTGACTAGAAAAGTGTTGAGAATTTGTGTGTTTCTTCAAATATTCAGGTCAGAAAAGCACATCCTTTTCTCCCCCAAACCCCGTCAATATCATTAATTTCATGATTGTAGTTGTATAAAAGGGACAATAAATTGAGGTTTTATTATAAATAATTTAGCTTGCAGTTCCGTTTTGGAGACTAGGTTTAGATAGGTCTAGTCTATACTCTATCAAGTTTTGTAACGATTATAATGCTCTGAGTTTTATGTTGTGGGACAACTTAAAAGGATAGTATTTTAAAAATAAAAACTTTGTTGTAATAAAACACTAACCAAAGCAACATGGGGAGGAAGGTTTTATTAGGCTCATGAGTCATTCATAAGGGAAAATCGGGGCAAAAACTGAAGTAGAGACCTTGAAGAAAGATGCTTACTAGTTTTCTCCCTGTATCTTTCTACTCATGGCTTGCTCAGATTCTTTTGTAATGTACATGCCAAAGACAATTCCACAAAGATGGCAGCCCCTTCAGCAGGCAGGGCTCTACTACAGCCAATCTGATGGGGGCGTTTTCACAACTGAGATTTCCAGGTTTTGGGTAATTAATTTGCTTTCAGATGAGTAAACATACATCAAAACAAGCATAGATACTTGAAGTATCAGGAGCTAACAATAAGAGTTCTTGAAATGTTTATAATCTTCCAACCAGACAGCTGGGGAGTGGTTGTGCATGATTTTAATCCTAGCACTCAGGAGGCAGAGGCAGGCAGATCTCTGAGTTCAAGGCCAGACTGTCTAAAGATTGAATTTCAAAAATGCCAGGTCTATACTAAGAAACACTCTCTTGGATAGAGGTGAAACAACAGTTTTCCAACCAGGGTAGGAGACCAGATTCCAGCCTTGACATCTCTTGAATGACATTGTCAAAGGCTTCACTTTGAGCCACAGGGAAGTGACTCTTTTAGTCCCCACATATGCCTATCACAAACAGAAAGAAAACCACCATGAAAATGAGGAAAATATTGGAAGTGTGCAGCTAAGCCTCTCACAGGCTCATCACATCAATCCACTTGCTTTTTTACCATGTACACAATGAGTCATCCTAAAACTTTCTACTTCATAGCAACTGACAGCTGTCCAAACTACATTAGCACAAAAGAGACAGGACTTGAGATGATTTCAGTTTGGTGGCTGTGGACATCAGAAACATCGTGTTGTAAATCCAAGTCTTGAAACTTGAAGGAACACCTGTTGGAGTTCACATAACTTAATCTCAGTCCCAACCAAATGTGAAAAACAAAACAAAACAAAACAAAAAAACAACAACAAAAATGACAACCATGTGAGAGAGAAACAGATTGTAGAACTGGCACTAATAGTTTGAGTGTTTAAACTATTTCTCCTACGAATGTTGTATTACAGTTAAGGGGATTTTACACAATTCTATGATAAGAAAAAAAAATCTTCCCTAGAGATATGGATGTATTCAATATCACCTTTCTCCTTATGGGATTGTTTATTGTAAGAAATTTTTACTACATTACACAAAATGACCACCACCACAACACCCCCATCCTCCTTTTTCAGACAATATGAAGCATGATGTCCCTCCATCCAGAAATAAACAATTGCAATATGAACTCTATCTTCTACCACTACACTAACAGATAAATTCAGAGGTAACAACAAAAAACTTCAAAAGGTTCACATGGAACTCAGATCTGATTAGAAAAGTTCCTATTTCACATAATTGTGTAGTTTCATGTATACATATGCAAAATGAATTTGGTTAATTGAATTTAAATCAAATCCAGCGTATCTGCGAGCAGACCAAGACAGACACTGAAACAATGTTCCCTTCACTCCATGGCAACTGTATCCTAAGAAACTGCCATGTTTATTTGTGTGATTAACTCATCTGTGTCCAAAATCATTTTTTATCTTCTAAAATGCAAGTTCTATCAGATAAATAAGAAGACCCCTTCCCTGTTAAAACAATTAGTCTACATTCTATCCAGAGGAAATTCTTTAAATCCAAATTTTTCATTTATTGATTTAGAGACAGCAATTCACTGTATAGACCTGGTTGGCTTGGACTGAGATTTCCTTCCTGACTTGTAATCTCTGTTGGGATTAAAGGTGTATGTCACCACATCCAGTCATAATATTCTTTAAAATTGGTACATATTCTTGCATGTAATAATGAGACTCAGAGAATGTTTTCATATTAGTATATATTGTACTTTACCCTGTTCCACATCACACTATCCAATTTTACTATGTTCTCTTTACTGTTTTTACCCTTAGATCATTTCCTTTTTTAAAATACCATAACCATATATAAATTGCCATAAAATATATTTCTATACTAACATATATTTGCATGTGTACATGTATTTGTATTTTTTATTTAAATTAAAAACCATCTTATTTTACATACCAATCTCATTTCCCTCTCCCTCCTGTCTTCCCATTTCCCCAACAACCTCCCATCGCACCTCCCATTGGGGATCATCAAAGTCTGTCACATCATTTGGGGCAGGACCAAGATCTTCCCCTATGTATCTAGGCTGAGAGTATCCCTCCATAGCGAATGGGCTCCCAAGTCCATTTGTGCACTGATTTCATTGCCATGGTCCCATATACTGCCCAGGCCTCCCAAATGACACCCATGTTCAGAGGGCCCTGTTTGTTCCTATGGTCACTTCCCCAGTTGTAAAACTGGTGTATGTGAGCTCCCACTTGCTCAGGTCAGCTGCTTCTATGGATTTCCCCAGCATGGTCATCCCACTTCTGACACCAAATATTGTGGTTTAATAAGGATCAAGATAAACAGATAGACCAAAAGATGTTTATTCAGGGAGAAATAACTTACAACCGAAACAAATGAACACCAGCAAGTTCCACTGAGTGCTCTCCTCTCCCCATCCCATCAGACAAAAGATGACGGGAGATGTCATTCTCTAAATATGTTTCTTGTATTGGTCAATGAATAAAACACTGTTGGCCAATAGTAAAGCAAGATAGGTGGGACTAGGAGACTAGGAGGAAAGAAGTAGTTGGGAGGAGTCAACATGGAGAGACTGGAGAGAGGAGAATGCCGACAGCCTCTCCCATAAGAAGAGACAACGTGGAAATACTTAGATTAATAGAAATGGTTTAATCATTAAGACAGAGCTAGCCGATATGAAATTAGTAACTGCCCAACAGCATTTATATCAATTACAGAGTCTCTGTGTTATTGGGCTCTGGCATGGTGGTGGGACAAGACCAGCATGGAAAAACCTGCTCTTAACAATGGCCTTGACCCCTTTGCTCATGACTCCTCCCCTCCATCTCTGCTACTGGATTCCAGGAGTTTGGCTCTGTTCTTAGCTATGAATCTCGGCTTCTACTTCCACCAGCTACTGGGTCAAGGCTTTATGATAGTATTTAAAGTAATCATTAATCTCATTATAGGTGGAAAGCATTTAAGATAGCCTCCCCACTATTGCTTAGATTCTTAGTTGGGGTCATCTTTGTGGATCCTGGGAGATCTCCCTAGTTTCAGATTTCCCTTTAAACCTATAATGGCTCTCTCTATTTGGGAGTCTCTTATCTTGTTCTCCTTCTCTGTTCTTCTCCTGAATCAATCTTCCTGATCCCTCATTTACTTCCCCCCTCTCTCCTCTCATCTTTATCCCTTTCCCACTGTGCTCCCAATTTGCTCAGGAGATCTTGTCCCTTTCCCTGTCTATGGGGATTCATATATGTCTCTCTTAGAGTTACTATGTTACGAAATGAAGACAAAAATCCCGAGAAGCTTTTGTGGTTATTTTCTCTTCAAACTCCAATAGCGATAATGAAGGGGGTCACCAGGCATCTCAGAGAAATAATAATTTAAAAGTTTAGGGGTGGGCAGGTAAAGTGTGACCTTGCCTGCACAATAAAGTTATGAAGTTCACTGGCTAAAAAAAAATCCCAAGATCAACGTGGTGGTCTCACTATGTATATCTTTCTGGTTTGGATCTCACTAGATAGAGTAGGCTAGCCTCGAACTCCCACATGTCCACAGCCCCTGTGTCACAAGTAGTTAAAATTTAAGAATACATTTCAATATCACTCCAAAGAAAATCTGAATCCACTGAGGCAGAAATGAATGCTTACATGAGAGAAACATAAAGTTGTTATATACAGTAAAATACTGAAAGGAGCTCATTTTCCATTCATTACAGCATATAAAATACAGATAACAAACAACTTCATAGTTGTACAATGCAGTCTTATAAAGATAAATATGTGGCCAGAGATTTGGGTGGAAACCTGGCAGGGTCCTTCCCTCAAAAGAGAAAGAGAACCCTGCCTTTGTGTGACAATTTCACTACCTAGAATTCATTCCCAAGTTACACTGCATGCTCAAAATTACATTTGCATAAATTAATATTCCAGAGTTTTAAATAATGTTTTTAAAAACCCAAACTTTAATACCTGAAATATGAGAATAGTCAAATAATGGTTCAATGATTTTTTTTTTTACAATTAAATACACCAGAAATTAAAGGTTACTGGGACACAGAAGGCTTTCACATTCCTGTCAGAGACCAAATGGGAGTCCTAATGTGCTAGGTCATCATCACTGTGTATCTTTCAACCACGGGTAGGAGAATGAAGATTGTACAAGTTCACTTGTTGAGTAAAACTTTTCATTATATACTAACACTCACTATAGCACTGTTCACTGTAAGCTAAGAACTGGGAGTGGCTACATACCCATCAAAGAGTGAGTAAATCAACATATTTTATTGCAACACATAGGTATTATTTGTCCTCCAATGGGAAAGTGGTGTGGGCATGTGCTAGCATGGACAGACCTATAGAGGATGGTAAATGAATATCATCTATTTATAAGTTTTCATATCACATTCATTGGAGTTACTTAGATCAATTTCTTAGGTCTGCAAGGTAGAGCCTAGGGAGTGGAGGAAGAAAAGGAGAATGACAGGCTGGTTTCTGATATCTTCACTGAAGTAACAGGATTTCCAACAGATGTGTCAGATTCCTGATGTTTAATCATTTCTACTCTCATACTGCATCCTACAGTCCCCGTGGAGGTTCTGAAAACTGTATGGAACCGTCATGCTTATTTTAGGGTCACACAAGAGCCCAATTTCATGTCTGTCCTCCTGCTCCCCCTTCACTGTGAGCCGGCTTCCCGAGCACTGATATGACATATACTTCAGGACTCACTCACTCCTTCCCTTTCTTTGCTCTGTTCAGCAGCTTTTAACCACCAGAGCTCTCTCTTGTTGAAATTCCCGCTGGAAAATCCTCTGTGCCCAAGAAACAATGTAAGCACAGTGTACACACACTTGCTGCAGGGACATCAATGGACCAGGACTGGATTTAGGCTTTGGCGCTTTCTATGACGTCATCAGGTCACGTTGGCCTCCTGCTGGACATGTGCCTTGGGTTTAGAGCCTGTGCTGAGGGAGGGGCAGCAATGTGGCCGCTTCTGTGGCGGTTGGAGTCGGTTACTCTTGGTGTCTTTAGTTGTCTCCCTCTGGCTGCCAACAGTCGGGTTGCTGGTCAGGATAAAAGAATTTAGGAGGCAAGCTGTCATGGTGAGGACACTGGGAAGAGTGGGGACTAGGGAGGTCGAAATGCACCTGAAATAGTGGAGGAAATGGCTGTAGGGAGGTTTTAGGAATCCGTTGTTGGTGTTCTGTTTGTTTGCTTTTTTATTTTTTTCCAGATAGGGTTTCCACAGTTTAACAGCTTTGTGGTACCTAGAACTCACTCTGTAGACCAGGTGATCTTAAACTCAGAGATCTGCCTGCCTCTGTCTTCTAGGTGCAGGGATTAAAGGCATCTGACACAACCCTTCCTTATTTCTTTTTTTAGGGAAGGGACTCATATGGCCCTGGCTGTCCTAGAATTCATTCACAATATTACTAGTCAGGTTGTGTAAAGATGAAGGGGATTTACTTCTGTTTCAGATGCTAAGTACTTTTATCACTTCATTTTAGGCTCTCTTTTCTAAGAATAAGACAGAAGAGTAGTGTTAGCTGACTTTGCTTTTTTAAATTATTTTTCCCCTCTGAAGACAGAGTGTCCCTGTGCAGCCCAAACACTTGCCTTCTCTTAGGCTGAGCTAGGAAATGTCATATTCATATCTCAGCTTATGGTGTATTAGAATTTACAGGCCTCTCTCATTGCATCCAACCCAGAAAGCATCCTTGAGACTGGAATCATTAGTTTCTGTCAGTCAGATAAAAGACAAAAGTGATTCTCATGGCTGTAGACCTGGGACCCAAAGTACAAGCCCAGCCTGCTCAGGTTGCATGAGTTCTCTCCAGACACTGCCTTTAATCTCTGAGGATTGTGAGGACTGCTGGATCTAACTTGGGTGAGGGAAAGCAGTGTTTTTGTTTGGTTGTTAGTTTTTTTTCTTTTCTTTTTTAATAGTGAGCAGTATGAAACCTTTAAAGGGAAAAAAAAGTTCTCAGAAAATCTTGAGCAAACAGCATCACATCCTTCTTTAAGAAATATAGGGTTAGTTTTTCTTTGATCATTGTGGCCATTTTAAGCAGTACAGGACATGGCAATGCACATAGCATTTAGAGTTTGAGGCCAGCCCGATAACACCAGGATGGATACGAAATATGTTTTATTTATAATGACCTGCAAGTAGTTTAGCATCTATCACAGTGTGTTTGAGAAAGTGCCCTTGTGGACTCACAACATGTAAACTCAATAATGTACACATGATCTCTTCATTGAGACACATTCTCCCTGTATAGACCTGGCTGTCAAGGAACTGGCTGTGTACCTAAAGTGGCTTTAAACTCACAGGCATCCACCTGCCTCTATCTCAAGACGGCTGGAATTAAAATATTTTACAGATTGCTTGACAAAAATTGTATATGGTTATGGCATTTAAAATGACACTTTGAAAGTATACAGTTTGAAATGGTGAAATCAGGCTAGTTACACAATAATCTCATATAATTGTTTTTTGTGGCAACATATTTAACATTTTAGTGAATTTTTTTAAGGAAAGGATGTTATTTCAGTTACTATGTCACACATTAGATTACTATATGTGAACGTTTGGTCTTCAATTCTTTGGCACTTTGGATCAAGCAAGAGTGTCTGTACCACTGAGCTATCCTCCCTTACAATTATGAACTTAGATAAGAATAAGACAGTAGTGGACTAGGGGTGTATTACAGCGAATGAACACTTGCACAGTGAGGCCCTGAGTTTTGTACTCATAGCTGCAGGGAGTGGGGGTTGGGGACAACAGAAACTATGGGAGTCATTTTACGGGTTGTAGATTCAAAAGTAGCATGACTCTTGTGCTTATAGTAACACAGGAAATGCCAGCCTGTTACTGGTTATTAGCGGTATTCTTTTTTAAAAAGAATCATTTTTCCGTGTAACAGCCCTGGCTGTCCTGGAAATGACTGTGTAGAATACACAGGTCTCGATCTCGCAGAGATCATCTTGATTGTCTCCCCTGTCATGGGATTACATGTGTGTGCTAACATGCCCAGATCTATTTTATAGGGTTTGAATGCATGTAGGTATGTGCACTTTGTATGTGGCTAGTTTTTGCAGAGTCCAGAAGAAAGCGCCATATTCTTTGGAACTGGACTTACACAGATGGTTGTAAGCCATTCTGTGTTCAATGTGTATTAAATTCTTATAAGAATACCAGGTGCTTTTAGCTGCTGAGCCATCTCTCTAGCCCAGTTATTGGAAATCTCTTAATATAGTTGTTTTCAGATACCTAGCATAGTTTTTGGTATCTGTCAGTGGTTCTCAGAATAAAGTAGGATGACATGTTCCTTAGAGAGACAGTGCTTACTAAACTATACTTTGTAGGAAGGAGGTGCCCCCACTTTATCATCTTCAGAAAACAATATATTAAGAGAGATACCTATTAGACTATTATTTATAATGGCAAAGTATTCACAAAAATATTTGACATGGATGGATTGAGCACATGAAATGTGTGCTGATAATTTTGGTAAATTAAATGTATTACCTGGGTGATACAGTGCATGCCTATAAACCCAGTACTCAGATACCTGGGCCAAGAAGGTAAATATATTGAGGCTCTCTTAGAACACACAATGAGTAAATAAAATTAATGGTTTTAAAATTTCTGACTCTAGCTGGGTCTTGTTGGTGCATGCCTTTAATCCCAACAGTCAGGAGGCAGAGGAAGGCAGATCTTTGTGAGTTCAAGGCCAGCCTGATCTACAGTACTTTTCTAGTTAAAAAAAATTTTGATTCCTAGGCATGTCTTAGTACAATTACCTCACAGATGAGTACTCAGTATCTATGTTTTTTAAACAACAACAAAAATAATTTTTAAAACAATATTATGGGAGTAGTTGTCCTCATACATATCCAGAGGCAAAGATAGATAAATGCATCTCAACCAAGTTGTTATTCTCTGTTTGTTCTATGCTTGTAGCCTGAGGCAAGGCCAGGAATTCTGAAAAACTGGGTATGGGGTCAGTCCAAGATCTGCACCCATGAACAGATGTTATCCTCATCTGGGAATCCTAGGTGAAGGATTTGCAGAGAACTACCCTGCAGCAGAAGGTGAATCTGACCTGAAGTGCCAATCCATTTGCAGCACTGAAATGAGTCAAGGAAGAAGTCAGGGCCTGGTAAGTGAGCTGTTCACCTCCTTTCAGTGCACCTCTCCACTTAGGTCCCTACAGCAGTGGGGCCAGGATCCCCATGATCTCTGCTCAATCAGCAGCTTTCCAAAAGTAAAAGAAAAGTATCTGAATTGATCTTCAGTTCTAAACACACACAGTTAAGAGTTCTGAGATTTTTGTAAGTACCAATCCATACCTTGATTTTCACACGGCCTCTTCATCAAATTATGCTTGGAAACTTGGAAATCCACATGCTCAGCACAAATCTGACTTTGTCATCATGGTGGAACAGTCTTTACATCCCAGAACTCTTGAGGCAGAAGCACAAGCAGAGGCCTAGGAAGAGGCATAGAGAGGCAGTCATATTAATGTGAGTTCAAGGCTACCCTGATGAAACATAGTTAGTTAAGAACATTATTCAAGAAAATAAAAGCCAGTTAATAAATAATTGGCTTCTTCTTACTCTGTTTTACCCTGTAAACCATCAATGCCAAATGCCTGAGATGTCAATATGTAACAAACTCCAAAACTCTTAGATACCAGATAGCACAGACTTAAAAGTTCAGGGACAGGACAGAATTGAGGAAAACACCAATCACTCCAGAAATCCTGGAGTGGAAAAATGATCTCTCGTGGAAGTAAAGAGTTCACTGCCAGCAAAAGGAGTTATCTGAGAGTATGTCTTATAGAACTGGATGAAATCCTTGCTATTGATACCTCAGTTGGGGATTTATATTTGGATAATTTAAGCTTAGATAAGATATGTAAATCATGAGAAAGAAGTCAACAAACTTACTAAAGGAACAACAACAAAAAAAAAGACATTTCCTCACAGATTTACACTGTGAAGCTTGGAGATGGACACTCCTTGTGAGCAGTACTCTCTGGTCTCTGAGCATTGCCCCGGGTGTGAGCCGCCCATTAGCCATCATTTGGCTCATCCAGCAGTGATATGGTGGCTGGGCCTGTCCTGGGATCTTTGTTGATCTGATGTTTAGCAGAGCCTGGGAGGACGAGATGCTCATTTTATTCTCACTCTTCTTTCCCAGTACGTGAAAGACCTGCATGTCCTCCAGTATATGCATGTGGAGGTGAGTTCCAGGCTTTTTAAAGCAGTCCTGTCTGAGCCCAGGTGGATGCCTCTTCCTCTTGGTCTTCAAGATGCTGAGCTTCTACCTTGGCTCTGGGACAAGATGGCGTCAGCTCTCCAGTTTTCTTGGTTTTGTTTTCTCTGGTCCTCTTGGTCTTGTTTTGGCCCTGTGCCCTAGATATGGGGCCCTGCTGTGTGCAGATTTCTGAGCTGTGCCATCCAAGTGCTAGCCCATGTGATCAATAATTATTGCACTGGCTGTAGCAATGCCCACACCCTCTTCTCCCTCCAACAGGACCTGGCACTGGATTCTGACCTGGGGAGCTCCATGATGGAGATCAGAGGCTTTCCGGTCTTTCTTGTGCACCCTTTTGTTGATGTTGTGCTGTTGCTGCTAGAACTTTCCTGGACCTGATCCCTGACAAAAACTCTGAAGTCTTGTGATTGTGTTGCTATGGGATCTTCCAATTGGACTAGGTCTGCGAGGGAGTTTAAGTGTCGAGGAAAGTGAATATCTGACACAAGTGTAGACATATCATCAAGATCAATGCTGGACTCCATGACTACCTGCAGAGCCTCTGACTCTTCCAGAGCAAGGCTAGTGCTTCCCAAGTTGGAATTATCAGAATCCGCCTTCTGCCTGAGGCTCCCATCATCAATGTAGTTCAGGGGCTGCTGCATGCCAGGGTGTGCTAAAGGGAGGATCCGTGCATCTTATTATTCTGTTATGCACTCATAGGCCTTCATGAGTGTTGATGGCTCAGCAGCCATCTGATCCATAGTGTTATTTTCTGTTTGTTCTAGGCTTGGAGCTGGAGACACTGTCAGGAATTGTGAAGGAGTGTTGATGCGGGCAGTTAAAGAGCTGTCCCCAGACACAGGTGGTGTCTTCTCTGGGCATCCCACGTGCAGGCATTGAAGGGGTCTGTACTCTGCAGCACTCAGAGTGTCTGGCCTGAAAGTGTCAATGCTAGGGATGTCTCCATTGCTACGACTGAAAAGAAGTGAAGGAGGAAGTCAGAGCCTGGTGAGTGAGACGCTGCCCTCCTTTCAGTACAGCTCAGCACTAAGGCTCCAACAACATTGGGGCAGGCCTTCCTATGAGCTCTGCTTGAATGGCAAGTGTATCACCTCTCTTTGAAGACACATAGTATGGCTGAGTTTTTTCTGGTGACTATGTGATATCATGTTTTCTCTGATATTTGTGTGTTCCTTTGTGTCTGTGTGTTGTTTGCATGTATAAAGGTCACTGGGTAGTTAAAGAATTCCCTTAGTGTGTGCTCCCAATTTGCCCTTCCCTTTGACTCTGAAAAGTACCTCTCATTGACTTGGAATTTTGCTATTACACAGGTTGTATATAGGCTCCAAAACTTACATATATCTTTTAACTCATTTCAGGTTTCTGTCATTAATACGATGCCCCAAGAAACTCACATTTTATTTCAGGTGATGTAACCCGCCTGATTCCTCCCTGTTGACTGGCCACCATTCTAGAACTCTGAATTTTCTCCATGTTTATGTTTCAGAGATTTCGTATGAGTGACATGGAAATTAGTTTGAAGACTCCCCATGTAAGGTCTCACTCTCCTTAGGGAGCAGAAAGGGCATGGCATGGTGGTTGGTGGGGGAACAGGGTAGGATAGGAGGGAGCTGGAACTGGGAATGATATGGAAAGCAAGCTTGTTTCAAATTTAAATTACAAAATTAAGTACGTACATACAAGTATATGTACATATATAAAATGACATTAATAAGGTGAAATCTTTGGGCTGGCTGTTGACATTCTCTCATTATTGAGAGTGAATACGGGTATGGTGAGCCCTAGGCAAGGCTAGCCTCTGTGTGGGCATCCCCTACTAAAAGGTAGAGCAGGATCTCCTTTGAGTGCAGATCTCACTCCTCGCCCTCCTGACTTTACTCTCCTTGAAGACTTGTGTTTGGCCTGGCTTGAACAGAACTGGGATAGTAGATGGCTCATAATATACTATAGGAAGAGTTACATAGCACATGAAGAATGTTGCAAAAGATGGGCTGCATGGAGTGTACAATCCAGGATCCACAGGTGGATTGTTTCCTATATATGACAGGAAACCTATATCCAGAATACTCTTAATAGTGTGGTTGCCTAAATTTGTTTTGGGAAATGGCAATGCCTTGTGTCTTTTGATTTAAATCTGGTTGTCTGCAACTTTCTATTGCAAACTATGTTTGTGTACCTCCAGGGTCATCTCTGCAGTGTGCCTTTTTGTTTTTCTATATTTTCTAACCCTTGTTTTCTCCTTGCTCACATTTATTGTTGGTCTGCCTACCATGGAAGGGCCTCAATATTTCTTTGACTACACTGCCTGCCTTCTCAGATCCCACAGCCCAGATAGCCTCTCTGACTTTCCTTTGTGTTGATGTAGAGAAGTCTTTAACTCAAAATATGGCAGTCATTCTTTTAATATTTTTAATATGTATATGGTGAGTGTGAACACAGGCTGGTGTAGAGCATGTTAGAGTGAAATGTTCTTCATCCAGTGAAGCTCTACATGCTGGGATTATAGATTTGTGCCAGCCTAACTGGTGTGAGTATTACATTTAAACAGTTGGTACAATAGGGGTAAATAGGAAGCTTTTCCAGTTCATGGTATTGGGGGCTAGATCTCTGCACACATTCTTCAAGTTCTTATATCTCTTGAGGCCAATAACATCAAGAAGGTCCTGCCTTTATTCCCTGTCCACTTGCCTCAAAGCATGGTGACATTGTTTTCCCTCAGCTGTATGGAAAGCACTTGAGAGTAACTTGTCTGTGAGAACTCACATAACAAGTATGAACCTAAGGTAAATGTGGCATTCACCTCAAGGTATCTATGTCAGCATTTATAACATTCCCTTTCATGAAACATTTAAATGTATATTAAAATAACGTAAGAAGTAATCAAAAGAAATCAATGTCAGGTCTTTCATTACCTGACATTGTCTGGGGGAGTGTATCGTCAACTCACAGTAAAATGGATCAAGATAATTGGTAGTCCTTGCCTGATGAGCAGACCCCAGTGGCAAGAGTGTCCAGTATGAGAGAGTGCTCAATGGTCACTGGTCACTGGTTACAGGAGAACTGTTAGGATCTTAACTTGTTTACAGGCATCACCATGGAAACACCAAGATTCTACCAGGCAACATCCAATAGGAAGTTGCCATTCCCACCTAATGAATAGGGTTGGTTGATGAAGATGCCAGGAGACCATCAGTACCCATGGAGTCTGTGGTGTGTGCCAAGTGAAAGGAGGCATTATGACTTGGAATTCTCACTTCTCATGATATTTAGCCTGAGTTATCATGACAGTGCTTTTATAAGGTTAATGATGAAGCTGTGCATAGTGTGTATGTGATGTGCCCCATCAGCATATGCTGTAGTTTCTTTGGCTAGAAGTAAGGACCATATAGATTGAGGGAACTCAGTTGAGAATCCCTTTCAGATGGTCTGAATTATGAGCTGTCAGCATGTGTCCATGACCCAAGGGAGAGATCAAAGGGATCTTTGCTTTCTGTGCTGAGTTCATTGAGTGCACCTAAAATATTGGATTTCAAGATTCTCCTTTTTGGTTTATATCTCCTAGAAGTTCTCCTTCCTCTGTGCTTCCACAGGCTGAACTTAAACTTCCATGCTCTGCTTTCTATCCCCTCTTGGAAGAGTCTCATTCTTGGACCATTTATACCTTGCCATTGTCACTAGTGTGTGATATCACTGTGAAAGTTCAGAAGCAGTGGTCTCATGTTCCTTGTGGATATGCTTGTGTTTGGATGCTTCTTGTAGAATACACAGCAGAGGGGCTGATATTGAGTCTGGCTGCACATGTTTCCTCTCTCAAACTTTTGTTGCTCTTCTACCTGACAGACATAGCTACCTCTGGATCTTTTTGCACTATCTCATCTTTTGTTTTCCTGAGATAGGCCTGTCTTGTATCTTTAGCTTCTGTTGTGTAAGTCAGTGTATATCAGCTACATGGACTTTCTTTTTTTTTCTGTTCGTTCTTCTCTTCTTATAGTATCAAAGTTGTGAGCTTGTGAATCTGGCTGCCTTCTCTCTTAATCCACAATACAATGAGTGAGACTGTCAGAGAAACCTCTTTCACATTGCAGCTAATTCTGTAGAATCTTAGACTTCCAGCATCCTATTCCATGCTTGGGTCTGAGGCCAGGATAATTACAGTGTGGAAAACCCAGAGAAAGAAGTCCTTTGTGGTACTGAGTGCTGGGTTCCATGAAAGGAACATAATAGATGTTTTGCATCACATGAGAAAAAGCAATGACCCATTTCCCACCTCAGTGCATCTTCACAGACTGGAAAGTCTTTCATGTTTTGTTGAAATATGTGACAATCTTATGTATTTTTCCATTTGTTTTCTGTCATGTCATCCCTTTCTGTCACTCCTTGGTAGTTTTTTAGACTGTATTATAGTAGTGCTATTGGAGACATTCATATTGATTCCTCATTTTAACTGCCAAACAAAGCTCTAGCTAATGTGCCAATGCTGAAAGTCTTTGTTAAAAGTGGCCAAAAAGCCACATCAGTTGTCTGCCACATCAGTTCACAAGAGCTGTCAGAGCTTTAACTCAGGACTTCTTTCACATTGTGCTCGTGCTGTGGCAGTCAGCTACATGTCAAGCTCACTAGCACTATTCCATAATGCTGATCGATAGTGTAATGTTTTGTAGTGCTGGACAAAACTCTGCCGTTAGAATGTCCTTTTCCATAGGAGAACAGAATGCCCCTGTCTTTCCCCCTGCTAGATTCCCTTATACCTCACCAATTTTCATATACTGTGACACATTCTCAGTGGCAATGACTGAAAGTAGGATGGTTCTTTCATGCTCCTGGTTGTAGACATTTAAGAAGGAAGATGTTCCTCCGGTAGCAAAGAAGACCCCTCGGAGCAGAACATTAGTGGGACTGTGTTATTGAAAAATCTGAGGACAGAAGGACAATAACGATGAGTGGGTTGATGGATGGATGGATGGATGGATGGATAGTTGCATGTATGTATGTATGTATAAAAGATTGGATGAAAGGATGGATAGTGGGATAGTTGTATGTATAGAGTCTTGATTTGTTTTTAAATGCCATCATTTTTTTGTGTTTCAAAAAATTTAATTATTAGGTTATTATTTTCCTTTATGGTAAGAAATTATTTTCTTTAACTACCTATACTAATTTTATTTTGTCTACCATCTCCTCCTTGTAATTGCTACCTCAATACCCACCTCTCAGTACTTAACCCCTTTATGGTACAGTTTTTAAATGAACAGACTTTCAAGTGTTTAAAACCAAATATGACAAAAGGGTGTATATTTAGATGTACAGACATTTATTACAACCAATTTCAAGATGGCTATCCCAATGGCTGGCATAAGAGTCTGAGTCCCAGTGTTCTTAATTCAGACAATGAGGAAATTCTAAGCATATACATATAATATATACATGGAAGCACTGTATGGACATAAGTGAGCATATGATGCTTCAGCATTTGTGAGATTACATGAGCAGCGATTTGTTGATTAATGGACTTTTTTCCTTTCTTGTTCTCAAGCCCTGTCCCCTAAAATTATTTCTGCCTTCACTTTCATATAATTGGATTCCATTGATTTTGAGGGAATTGATTTGATGGCCACCTCCAATGTCTGTCACTGGGTCTCTGCATCATTTTCCATCTGTTATCAGATGATGCTAATTTGAATATGGTTGAACACCATATATTTGGGTAACCCTATAATTTTTTTTTTATTTAAGCCATTTTCCAAATTTTCTGGTATCATTCTATTTTAAACTCTGAACCACCTATTGCTTTCTGTTATTAATTGACAGACCTCTACATTTTTCTAATTTCTGGATATAATTAAAATTCCACAAAGTAGTGGTAGGATGAAACATTCTTTGATTCTACATATGTTTACATATATACTGTATATATTGTATTTGGAGGAAGGTGTCCACTGTTAATGCTTGGATTCAAGCCTACCAGTTATTTTGAGATGAATTGAGATGTTATTGTTTTCCTAGTTGCAAGCCCTATCTTCCTTATTAGAGAGGTGATCAAGTCTACAACATTAACAGGAGTATGCATGTATCTCTCTCAGTAAGGGTTTGCCACATCAGCTCTTATAAAGGAAACATTTCATTGTGGTGACAAGCTCACAATACAGACATTAGTTCATCATGTTCAGGAGTATGAAATGATGAAGGCAGGCATGACACTGGAGAAATAGTTATGCCTCCCTTCTGCCAAAAGCCTGTGGTTGATAAATTACCTACAGCTCCTGACATATTTCCTTTTTCACCTTCTACTCCACACCCAAACTTCTGAGACACTTTCAATTTTGCCTACCCATCTCACTTAAACAGTGAAAATGGTGCTTCATGAAATATTTATCTTTAAAATTCTAGGGACACAGAAACATCTGACCTGATCAAGTGGGAACTCATGTACCCCAGTCTGACAGCTGGGGAAGCAACATAGGATAAAACAAGTCCCCCTGAACGTGTGTTTCAGGTAAGAGGACTGGGTAGTCTATGGGGTCTCTGATACTGGAACCACTATATAGCCCTAGTGCAAACAGACTTCTGGAACCCATTTCCAGTGGAGGGATACTTCCTTAACCTAGAGACATGGAAGAGGGCCTAGACCATACCCCAAATGACTTGACAGACTTTGATGATCTCTCACAGAAAGCCTCAACCTCCCTGGGTTGTGCAATGGGTTTGGGATGGAGGGGCAAGTGGTAGGCATGGGAGGATGGAATTGGGAATGCTATGTAAAATAATGTTTTACGTAAAATAGTCTAGGCAAGATTATACAGAGATTGTATATAAGGCCATGAGAACACAGAAAATCTTTACTTTATACCTATTGTATTTCAGGCATTGTGCATACATTTTCTTCAGACTTTTCCTCTGAACATTTAAAAGTATAGCCAGGTTTTAAACAGAAATTTGGCAGGTATGCCATAGATTAGTATACATTTAGATTGTAATCTTCATATCAACAAACAGACATGAGGCAGTTTAAGACTTGAAGCTCAAGTCTCTACCCTTCTACTCTCAATAAGTAATTTCCAGGGCATTCCTTTTCTATGGAAAAGACACCATTTAAGAATTGAGGGATGTGTAATTTTGAACAATATGAATAAAAATAAAGCATGAATTAATAAACTGACCCAGAACTAAGGAGTGAGGGTGGAGCTTATGCCAAGGAGAAGAATAAGGGAAATAGAGGAAGAAGCAATTCATATATTTCAGCTTATTATTCATGTAAAATCACATGAAGAATCTTCTGAATTATGGAGTCTCTAAACTTAACCCATTCTTTGTGAAATGTTCCTTATCCTTGGTGAACATTATACAGGTGTTTTCTTTCTAATGATTATTTTACACAGAATATAATCAAGAAATATCATACATCCCAAGAACTTTAATCTGCAGGTATGTGCTTATTATCAAGTCAGATTTATAGTGAGAGTAGGAATTGCCAGGTGGATCATGGCACATTTGAAACCACAGGAGTTAGAGTTCCAGGCTACAGAGGCTCAAGTCCTTGCTTCAACTTAGAGTGTGTGATTCTATGAAGGCAGTTAAATTAAACTCTCAATTTCCATCACTATGTGGACATATTAATCAGGTAAACCCTTGATTTATAAGCTATGTACTGCATATTCTTCTCTTACTACCCAACCAGAATCACGGTCATTCCCACTTCTACCTCATTCTTTTCCCCATCTTTTTCTAATCCTCCTCTTCCTATTGCTTCTCATTTCTTCTCCTCTTCATTGGCCTCGCCCTCCCTTCTTTCCCTCTGCTCTTCTCTTCCCCCAGCTTCCCATTTTCCTTCTGCTTCTGCATCCTTTACCCATCTTGTTCCCTCCCTTCATAATAGGCTTTCCCCCTTGTGTGCTGCTTATTCCTTATGTCCTCTCTACCTCCTCCATGACCTGTGTATGTAGATCAGTTTCTGTTAGCATTTTGTAAGCAATGGACCACACAGGCTTTCAGCCACAGAAGCTCAGAGGTTTGTATACATCAGTCTAGCAGTTGTGCTATGCTTAGCAGATGCTGTAGGTTTGGGTTCTAATACCCAGGATTATTGTCTTTGCAGTTTCCTCTCAAGTTCCTGCTTATCTTTCCCAAGTTTGCTTCTTAGAGAATTTTCTAACTGGCTTGTATTCTGAAGCTTTTTTTCCTCTTTGTAACCAACTGTCATTGGTGACTATGTTGGAGTCCTTTTGGTGTGGAGAGGGCTTTTTATTTAGCACTGCACCATTATTAACATGTATAACATGGATTAATTTCTGTCTTTCTGTCTTTGTTAAATCTATATAAGACTGTCTATGTATTCTCACAGAGTGTCAGGTAAAAGCTATATCTTGGAGATCCTGATGTAATTGTGATATCAGAAACTTATCACTCTCAGCTGGATGAGGATTTCATCTAGTACTCCCTGTAATTCCAGTTTTGGCTTTGTATGCTCCCAGGGACTCCTGGTACTAGAGCAGAGCTTATCTTTGGTTCTCTGGCTACCCAGCTCCAGTGTGCTTGTGTGGGCTGTGACCTCAGTGCACTGTGGCTCATGAAAAGTCATTTTTTCTTAATTTTTCTCTCATATCTACTTGAATCATGGGGGTGACAGAGCATGAACTTTGATTATGAATCTGGAACTAGAAATCCCTGCTATGAATTTTTAATTTTCTGCATAAAACAAACAAAAATGCAAACGAACAAAGCAAAATCGCCCCTCATTAACACTCTAACTTTTGTTTCTATGGCTGCTTAGGCCTGTCTATTTATGTAATGTCTTACAGAACCATTTAGTTTTTATTTTAACCATTGGGAATTTGATCAATGGCATCACTGACTTAAATTGGACTGCCAAAGCCAGGTCATTGCCCTTTGTATGTGCCTAATATTTAAGGAAATTATTAAAGAATCTTTTCATTTCACGTGTTTTCCCTGTATGTATTTGTACCCTCTCTATCCATTGCTCACAATAAATAGAAGAGGCTATCACATCCCCTGGAACTGGAGTTACAAGTGGCTTGGCTGAGGTCTGCCATTTGCAGACCTCAGTGCTCTGAACAGTTGGGTTATCTCTTCCACATCCAAAGGGCTGGTGAATTTGTTATAACAACATTGTGATATTATCATATTTTAATACCAAGTTAAAGTCAATGTTATTAGAAGATTTAAGCAACTTCTTGAAGTAACCAAGACCATGTTTCCTTCTTGTTTAACACTTTGATACACAACTACCCTGCCATTGTGTAGTGGGAAATATTGGTACTTTCATGGAAATTAATTTAAGAAATCTCTAAATTAAGCATGGTTTTGGTGGAACACATCTTTATTTCCAACACTCAAGAGGCAGAGACAGGCAGATCTCTGTTATTTCAAGGCCAACCTGGTCTACAAAGTGAGTTACAGGACAGTTTCCAGCATAATACAGAGAAACCCTGTCTGAAAAAAACAAACAAACAAAAAAACCAAATATTTGCTTCCTGATATAATCATAATAGACTAACTGTAAGAAACCCTCCAATTAAATCCTTCCTGTCAGAACACATGTCATGGTCATGGTAGATTTTCACTGCAGGAAAACAGTAATTTAGACACTCACCAAGAACATCATTTGTGCATAGATATTCATAAATGTTATGTTTGTGGTGATACCTTTCTCACACAAATAAAGCCTGTGTGAGAGTCAGATATAGATGTCAATGATGAGAGATCAGAGAGAAGGAGCAAGCCACAGCATACCTTAGCCTCCTAAGCATCACAGTAGAGAAGAGAACAATTTCCTGTTTTTCCCTGCTTATATCTTGTTTCAGCCCACTACTTCACTTCCTCTCAGTCTGTGCAGTCCTGCAGACCACTATGGTTAACTAGTGGCAAGCTCAATTCTCTGAATGCAAGACAGATGTTTTTGTGCAAGGAAGATCACACCAAATCAGTTAAAATGACCAACCAGGCTGGATAGGCACCTATGTCTTACTCATGGACCAGAAAGGAAGCTATTGGAAATTGAAGTTAGGCTATTTCTATTAATTCATCAGCTGAATTTTAGGATCAAAAGCCTACAACTATATGAACATAGTGAACATTAACTTAGCAATGAATACATTAATAAAATTTAACATTAGTTATTAGAGATGCAGAGGATTATTTCCTGAATTTTTATTCCTGCTGACAGGTAATTTGTTAAATCCTGGCTCAGAGACCAACAGAGCTCTCCAGAACTCTTTACTGCTTTGGCCCCATATGAGGTAAGTCTCATTCTTGTTGAAAACAAGTTTTTTGACATGCAATCATATATAGAAGTTTAAAGAAATGGTACAATTTTTAACATTATTTCTTGTTTAACTTAAAAACTATCTTATTTTACATACTAAACCAAGGTCCTTTTTTTTTTTCCATTATTCCCATTCCCCCACCCCAACCCATTTAGTACCATATTAAGCAGATACTATACCGGGTTTTTCACTAAATTTATTGAGCTGTATTACTACATGAGGTGTTTTATTTACTCTAATTTTTTTAGTAAGAGCTTTCACACACACACACACACACAACTCACACACAACACACACACACACACACACACACACACACGTGTGTGTGTTGTAGACAGTAGAATGAACTAATGGCAGGATAGTAGGGGGTGGCTTCTAATGTTTCCCTTCTTCTCTTTTCTGTCTTAGAACAAGAGCACCATGCAAAATAATAAAGATGTAACTCTTCTGCCACAAGAGTGGTTCTCATTTTTAATTTCTATTGGGATGAATTTTGAAGTCAGCAACAATGTACGCTTGGAAATGTATATAAAAATGAGGCATGACATCACAGAGATGGTGGCAGACCTCCAACAGAAAGGAATGAAAGAAGAGGCATTTGTGGTATACAACAAATTTTTAACGTGAGAGAATACACTTTCCATCTCCTTTCCTGTGACTAATCCTTCACTAATTCTGTCTTCCTCTTCATGTTTCTAATCTCTGCTGACCCTATGGAACTTGACAAAGACATCACTCAATCAGATTTCTTGTAGCTCACACTCATGCTTTTCTTTGCTGTTCAATATCACGAGGACCACAAATAAGGGAATTCATGAGTAGTTCATGACCATGTTTCCACTAGGCCCAGATTTTAGATAAAAGAGTTGACAGGTAAAGAGGATGTGTCTACAGTGGTGAGTGTGTCAACTGCTCTATCTCTCGCTAGACATC
Organism: Cricetiscus sungorus; assembly: GCA_030556225.1. Lineage (NCBI taxonomy): Eukaryota > Metazoa > Chordata > Mammalia > Rodentia > Cricetidae > Cricetiscus > Cricetiscus sungorus. Next base: position 57,090 of record JANBXA010000275.1, read on the forward strand.
CAGTCACAGGCTTATTGCTATGTGTGGCACAGCCCAGATTCCTCTTTTCTTAATCCTTTAGCATTTTGTTTGGAATAAGAAAGAAGTTAATTGATATTTGCGGAATGTATCAGTGATAGAAGAATTGCGAGATTTTTTCTACAGGCACTGGGAAAGAAAGGGATGTGGCATTTCAGGGTGGAACTCTTCTCACTCCAGGAACTTCTGAAATCATGCATAGAGAGACAAATTTTCTTCAGTGTCTCATTTAGATATTTGTATCTTTTCTGCACTCCTTAATCACCCTGCTTTATTTCTTTAGACTCTTTGTGGAGATACTCAGAAAAGGCCCAGAATACTGAAACTCCCTTTCTGAGGGAACAAGCTCCAAAATCAACAAGGTGGGTCTTCTTTGTCTATGTGGTAGACCTGAATCTCCAGAGCCAGAGGTAGCTTACTGAGAGAAAAGTCACAGGTTCTGTCCCTAGGTGGTAGGGGAGGTGTTGCTGTCTCACTATCACAGTACAAAAGATAGGGATGACAGTAAATTGGGTTCAAGTCATACATAAGATTCTGATATTTTATGGAAACATGATGTATCCCTAGTGAAGAAGTGACATCGAGAACACATTCCCCATTGGGGGATACTCCTTTAGCATGAAGATTGGAGGTTGGCTTGGTGGGTGTCTAGGTCCTACTTCAAAAGACTTGACAGTCTTTGATGATAGCAATGGAAGTCCTCATCCTCCCTGGGGAGTTGAAGTGGGATGAGATGCGATTTTCTGATTGGGGAATGGGCAGAAGGGAAGGAGATATAACTGGGATCAATATGTAAAATAACAAAAAAATAAAAAAAGATTCTGATGTCTCTCCTCACCTGTTTTCTGTCCACCTTTGCTGAAGTAGGTCAGTTCTAATTCTCCATTTCGGTTTTGTGTTGCAGATAATATACAGGTTCTTTGACATAGTAGAGGCACTAAAGAGAAAACTCCTGCAGCAGTACAGCAAGGAGTATTCATAATACCTGGCAGATTAGGTCAGTGTTTGAGTATGAAGACGGGATATTTTTGTATTACTTACTCAGCCTCTGAACTGGGACTGTATTGTACTATGTCAGTGGAATTTGTGAGCCAAGGGATAGGCTCTAAACACACTTGCAAACATGTGCGCTCATACCGATACAAGCCAACACACACACCCATGCATGCACGCACACACACACATACCCAAAGTCATTAGGGTACTCAGGACATTGAGACAGAATTGACACTTAAGAGAGCTATACAGTAACTGAGTAAGAGGGTGGTGGTTGTTTTTCATAGTACAATGGTAATGAAGGGGAGCATGGGATCTATGGTGAGCTGTCATACCTAAACACAACTCAACTTTGTTCATCTCTGTGCTGGCAAGTTTTTTCTTCTGAGTTTCAAGTATTAGACCAATCACATTTCTCCTTCTATAGAAAAAAGAGGAAGAAGAAGAGGCAGAAAATAAGACCTTTTGGGAAGACATTGGCAAATAGAGTGCTCTTTTGGAAAGGCTGGTGGATGGAGTTGATACAAACATGAGTGGAGGGGGGGTTCCCAGCCTGGCATTGACACTTAAAAATGCTGAAGTATCTTCAGATGAAAACACTGTTATTACAACATCAGTTTTGTGCAGTCTACAAAAACCCTTCAAAGACTTCACATGGAACACATCATTAGACAAATATAGTGGAGAGGTTAAGATGGTGGAAAACCCAGGTAAGTCACTACAGGAGCATGACTTTAAAGACTTATATTTAAATGGACCCTATTGCATCTGGTCAGCCACAAACATTTCAGACTGCAACTCAACAGTCAAGTAAGGTGGTGCTGTTGAACAGGTGTCTGAATTTGGGAGCATTGAGAAGCACAAAGAAAACTTCACTCCCTTTTCCATGTCCCCAGTCTTTGTCTTGTCTGATCCACTTTGCTGTGGAAAAGAACCCCGTGTGATTAGTGCTGTCTCTTCATTTACTGCTACCCTGACTTCTTGTAGAAGAAGCCTTTATCTTAGTATAAGCCAGATCAATTTCTTCAAAACTCATCGGATTCAGATCCTCATCTATTCCGAGCTCTGTAGAGAAGAGGAGCACATTAAGGAAATACTGAATCATCTCTCATCAGAAGAAATTTGCTGTGCATTGTTCTTTACTAAAAGTGAGGTACTCAGTTAATCTCATGACTTAATGGAGAGATGTGAAGGAGAGAGAATATTGGTTTTATGAGATTAAATTTTCAGCATTAGGTAGACTTTTGTAGGACATTCTTAAGTAGGGCAGAGAGATAATGGCACTGAGTGAAGTGCTACCAATGACAGTGTCAGAACCTGGGGTGGTCTCTCCAGAATGAACCTGACAACAGGGTATTAATGGTCAACTCTACATTCAAAGTTCTCTTCAGGTGACATGGGACAAGTAGACAGGAGACGACCTGGGTTCTCACAGCACAGCTAGATGTGAAAACACAGAGCACAGAGAGAATCTGTTGGAATAACAGTGCCAGGGAAGGCCAGTACTCTAGGCAGTCTGCTCCCATCTGAAGATGTGTTTAAGCACGTGTGCATCCTTGCTCACACATGAACATGCACATTTTGAAAAATGCACACAGGTCATAGACATGTGCAAACACATAGTTCATATATGAAAATTTTCAAAAGGGGAAATCACAAATATTGCAGAAAAGTTCTCAAATAAGTCAGCTCATTACTTTATTACTTTTATTTTTATATGTATCATCTGGCTTTACAGCCTGACTAGGCCTCACTTGAGATTATGACACCTCACCAAGGAAATGCTGAAAATCCAAATGTGTATACTGTGGGTTTTGATTTTCATGAGTTTCTAAAGTATTGGTTGATTTTTGTCTTGTCTAACATGAGTCAAAATCTCTTTGTGAATGAGAACCTCAAGCCAAACTGCACTTCCCTTCTCAATTAGACACAGATGAGAGGCAGACTTTCCCAGCTGTGGGCCTGTGTATTCAGCAATCCACACATTTCTAGATGTAGGTGAGAGAGCCAGTCTTAGCACCCTTGAGCCTGTGCACTCAGCAATCTAGATATCTGCATAATATAACACAGGAGCATGAGTAAGCAAGTATGTTGCTATTGGAGTGTAGAAACAACCAGGAATGAGTGAGTGGCCCCAGCCAAATTGAGAAACCTTTCCCAGGGACTTTGTTGAGTTTAGTGAACCATCATTAATCAATGTTGGAGTTTAGTGTGCAACTTTTCTATGTTGTGTGTGCCCATGTGTGGCCATGAAGTTCTAGGATCTCATTGGTCTCCCCAATCCCTGTAATACACCTTATTTGGGACTGTTTATGCTGCCATGACTGTGAGAAAGGCTGTGTATGTCTCCATGTAATTGGAAACTCTCAAAATTTGACTTGGTTTCTGGGTCCTCACAGCTCTTGCAGAAAAATGGTCAACATGAATGGTCAACACGTTCGTGCCCTATGTAAGCTTTCTTCTAATTGGAAGTTCTACAATGCTGGTAGTTAGGGTCAGTGTATGTCAGAAAGGCATAGTCCATGAATGCCATTCTTATGAAACTCAGTCTCAAGACAATGAGGACCCAGGGAAATATACCTCCAGACTTGAGAGTGCAGAGGCCACCAGACCTGAAGAGCTGAACAATGGACAAAAAAGACATGTCTGTCTGAGGAGAGTCACGTCTGTAGTTCACCTTTTCTCTGTCTGTCCTGTTTCACTCACAAATAGGTTCATGTTACTTACATGAATTGAGAGGGGACTTTGTCCAAGGAGTCTGTGAAGCCACATAGAAATTTATAACAGTCAACTCAGAGTCACACCCAGAAATATGTTCTTCCATTCATTCACTCTAGCCAACAGTGAAGTCCATGCTCACAGCTACCACTGAGCTGTGGCCAGAGCTTTGAAAAGAAACTCCTCACCTGCTTTGTGGTTCCAGGATAGTGTGGGGGCTCATGGAGATATACCTAATGACTTTGTTAATTTTCCTCCAGACCAATAGGCTGCGATCTACTCAGGGACACCAGGTCCTATAACCTCAGACCTCAGACTTCTCTTCCTTCTCCTTTGCAGGTCAGCACTCCAAAGGCCCTTCCAAGGGACATTGTGATGTGTTTCTATGTTCTGCATGGAAGAACACCAGGAAAGGCATAGAGACATGGTATATTATGTGGTACCATGGTAAATATATGAAAAATCTTTTCTTATCTGAGGGTGTTTCTTCCCCTTTGGTTACCTGTGACTCCCAGAACATATATCCAGGGGCTGTATCCATACATATCACTCAACACAAGAAACTATGTGTGACAATACCCTAGCTAACTTGAATTTGATGACATTGCATTAGGCTGGTTTTCAGAAGTCCTTGAATTGAACAATTCAATTCAATGGCATAGTTAGAAATTTTCATTCTACTCAGGGCTATTGCCTATAATCTCAGTCATTGGCATACTGAGACTGGATGCCACCTACAAGTTCAAATCAGGCTCACAAACAGAGTGAGACACCGAAGTAAAAGCATCCTGGCTGTCAAACAGAAATGTGGGAATGAGACATGAAGACAGAACCTTGATTTATTCTAAGAGAAGAATTAGTCAATAAATTATGTGGCCTGTTCTGAGTAGAGTATCTACTCTGTGCTAAGCCTTTTAATATATATATATATATATATATATATATATATATATATATATATATATATATCACCCTAAAGGTATTTAATATATGCATCTGTCACAAACAGTTTTTTCTGCAATCCTGGTCCCACAGCCACACCAGCTTCAAATTACACACAGATGCTGTATTAGATATAATGTTGTTAGCCTGTTACTAGCATTTCTTATTGGCTATCTCTGCCTTATATATTAACTCATTTCTATTCATCTGATTATTTCTACATGGTCTTATCTTACCAGAGAGAGGGACTGACATTCTGCTCAACCCATTTTACATCTTGAATCTCCTCCCTACTACTTCCTGCATCCTCTTTGTCTCCTAGTCCCGCTTATCTTGGTTTCCTATTGGCCAACAGTGCTTTATTCATTAACCGATATGAGAAACATATTTACAGAATGATATCTCACATCACTTCTAGTGTCCCAGAACAAGTCAGAGTGAAAGTACAGCACAGAGACATTTTTAAAACAATAAACAAAAGACTACAAAGTACAGAATCTCTTGTAGCCACAGACCTCAGATTACCTGAAAATTGCATTTCTGATATCTTATACTAGGATAAATAAATGTGACTCTTAAGACCATGCTATTTAATTAAAAATGACTTTTCCATTTTTCAGTTGTGCTTGTTAATGATGAAAACAGACCCAGCCATGACAAAAAAAAAAAAAAAGAGAAATCTTGTTTCCCAACAGATTACTTTTGTTTCAAGTATATCCATGAAAAGTATCTAGGTGGATGGGAGGAAGGATGCAGAACCCATATATGTTAAGATCAAAGACTAACACTGGGGGTCTTCTTCAGGTACCCTGCATTAAAAAAAAAGGATTTGCTTTAATTTGATGTATATGGGTGCTATTGTCTGCATAAATATATGTATTCCATATGTGTGAAGTGCCCTCAGGAGACAGAAGAGGGCACTATATTTCTGGACACTCGGGTTATGTGATGGTTGTGAACCACCATGTAGGTTCTAGAAACTGACACAGGTCCTCAGAGGGTAGAAGATGTTCTTAAATATTGAGCTATCCCTTCCACCTGCAAGTCAGTTTTTGAGACAGATTTTTTTCATCTGCCAGACAACTTGCCATGTTGAAGGCCGAACTTGCTATGGTGACTGGTTTTTATGTGGTTTCTGAAGTCAGATTTTCATGTTTACAAAGACAGAGCAAACTTCCTCACCCCTGTGCTTTTGCTGTTGTTGACAGCCCAAAACCAGAGCTACCAGGTCACTCTAGAGTTAAGTCTTCAGTTTTGATGCAAGGGTAAAATTACTGATGTCCTAGGTAGAAGTTTATCAATCTATTTGGTTAGGGCATGAAACCTCCATGTATTTAACTTCACAGGTCAGACCTAACATATCTACCTCAGTCAGCCTCTTTCCTCAAGTAGAATCATGTCCCCTATACCTGTCCTATGGAAGTTTGGAATAAACAAGTGTTATCAAAACTATGACACAAACATCATGATAAAAAAGCTTGACCCAACTCACCAGCAATCTCTCCTGCCGCTCTCTCACTGAGATCCTTCCTATTGATATTCTGGGAGCTTCTGAAGGGCACATCTCAGGCTTCTTCTCTATGACACTTCACCAGTAATTTGGCAAGGTGTTCCCATTAGTCTTCTTCATTTTGTTCCAAGGGATCTGTTTCAGTTCATACTACATGACTCCTGCTTGAAGAACTCTTGAACTTCAGGAACTTTGAGAATCTTCATCAGGTATAATTTGACAAATTTAAAAATTCCTTAACTTGGGAGTCACAGGCAGGTGAATCTGTATGAGTTACATCCCAGCAAGGTCTACAGAGTGATTTCAGGACACATGGGACTACACAGAGAATCTTGTTGCAAAAATCAAAGTAAAGAAATGAATAAAATAATTAATAAATAAAGTTACCATGGTCCTGAAGACCATTAATTGCTGCACTCAAGAGGGAGATGCAGGTGGATCTCTGAGATTGATGCAGTCCATGGAATACAAAATGAGACACTGTCTCAAAATAATAAATAAATAGATAACTAGGCAGTGTTGTAATAACCAAAAAAAAAAAAGAATGATAAATGAACAGGAATAATCAGCTAGCAACTGGAAAACTCACAACATGCCCTGCAGTTATCAGAAGCAGAAGTTTTTACAACTTTCATTCCAATATAATGATGTTTTTGTTCCAACCTAAGGCTTCTTACAGGACAACAGCCCTCACCTTCTCATTTCTTTTCATTTAAAGCATTTTGTTTACAGTTTTGCAGATGAGTTCCTGAGCCCAGTGCATGCCACACAAGCATTCTGTTACCCCTGACAGAAAGTTGAAGGCTAATTTTAACAGGTGAATGAAATTCTTCCCTATGACTTTGGATTCTGACATGTTAATCAGTAAACTGGGTCAAAACCAATTCACCTTGTGTCTTCCACATCTATGCTCACAAACTGTTCTGTACTCACACATAGCACAACGGCCACCCCCACACCCACGTACTTGCTGGGGTTGAAGGTAAGAACAACCAGGGCCCTGTGAACACAGCCCCTTTTCATTCAATAGTTTGTCAGGTTTTAGGTGCTGGATTCAATGGCCCATGCCAGAAACTCAGGTATTTCCTTTTATACACATAATATTGACTTTGAGGCATTCCTAGGTACTTGATCTCTGATGAAAGGATATGGCAGGGGTGTAAATCATCAGATAAGAGGCTTAATCTTTACAGTGTTTTCTCTCCCTTCTAATACTGCTCCAGTGGTCACTTCCCTTCCTGGCACATAACTTTTATCCTCACAACCAACGCCTTATGTTTTTGATACTGCACCTAAATAGTTTTTTTTTTTTTTTGAATAACAGGAAGTGTGAAAAGCCAGGCTGTGGAAGGGGGCAGGGCCCTTTGCAGCCCTTATTCAGGCAGGCAGTGGACAGCACAACCTAAAGCCTTGGATGAACTCTTCCAGTTCTCCTGAGCAGCACTAGTTTTTCTGAGATAACACACATACTCACATCTATTCTAGTCTAGAGATTGCGTCAGTAAGAATCACATTCTGGGGCTTGATGTTTGCTTTTGTGTACTCTGAGCCAATTCTCTGGATGTTGTCTTGGGACTCTGTTGTGACAGGTAACCCTGATTCAGCTTCCAGTTCCTGACCCTCTATACTGTCATCCCTTCCAATTTCCTGCCTGTCCTCCTGCTCACCCTTCATTGTTGGCCGGCTTCCCTGGTCTCCCATGATGTCTACTTCAGGCCTCACTCATTCCTCCCCTTTCTTTGCTCTGTTCAGCAGCTTTCAGCCACCAGGGCTCTTTATTGTTGAAATTTTCGCTGGAAAAATCCTCTGTAACAAGAAACAATGTAAGCATAGTACACACACACTTGCTGCAGAGACTTTGGCTTTGGTGTCTTGCTTGATGTCATGGAGCTACTCTGGCCTCTTTGTTTTACATGTCAATCTCAGTTACCTCACCCCCCATCCTGTCCTGCTCCCTCAACCCCCATTCCATGCCCTTTCTGCTCCCCAGATAGGATGAAGCCTTCCATGGGGGATCTTCAAAGTCTGTCCTATCAATTGGATCACAGCCTAGGCCCTCCCATATGTGTCTAGGCTGAGAGAGTATCCCTCTCTTTGGATGGGCTCCCAAAATCTGTCATGTACTAGGGATAATTACTGATCCACTACAAGAGGCCCCTGAGCCTGCCCAGTTGTCATAACTGACAACCCACATTTAGGGGGTCTAGGCTTGTCATATGCTGGTTTTCCCGCTATCAGACTGAGGTCCACAAACTCCACTTTATTCAGGTCTTCGGTTTCTGCTGTTTTATTCAGCCTGGTCTTGACCGATTTGCTCACCACTGCTCCTTCACTGCAACTGTATTCCAGTATTTCATCTCAGTGTTTAGCTATGGGCGTCTGCTTCTGCTTCCATCAGTTACTGGATGAAGGCTCTGAGATGGCATATAAGGTAGTCAGCAATCGCATTATTGGGGGAGGCTTTTCAGGTAGCCTCTCAGCCATTGCTTAGATTGTTATTTGGGGTCATCCTTGCAGATCTCTGGACATTTCGCTAGTACCAGATTTCTCTTAACCCTCCACTGACTCCCTCTATTATGATATCTTTTTTCTTGCTCTCCTCCATTCTTAATCTTCTTGCTGCCTAAAGAACACCTCTCCCGTCCTCTTCTGCCCTTCTCTTTCTCCTAACTCACTCTACCCTCCAGGCATTCTTTCAATTTGCTGTTTACAACTCCCATCATTTTTATGTGTTTTAGAAAAATAAAAATTTGTGTTATGTTTTCCCATATTGAAAAGAACCTATTTTCTCTAACTAAATATTTTCCCAACCCGTATTCCATCTAATTTTTCAACTAATCCCTTTCTATTGTGTTTTTAAATGGACATAACTTTCAAGAGCTAACAACCAAAATAACAAAATACTGTATAGCTTCACGAAGAAATACTTATTACAACTAAGTTGAATATGATCATTCAATTGAAAGAAACATGTCCCAATGAATGTCATAAGACAGATACACATATAGTCCTAGAAGAATACAGTATGAATGTAACATTTTGTTAAATGCTTTAATATGAAATGTATTTTCTGAGCTGTGTTTAATAAGCAATGTTTCTACAAGTCACTTAGTTTGAAAACAATAATATCCACGTTAGAAAATATCCATCCAAACCCATTTTTATCACTTCCAATGTGTAAAGTGAAACACAGTTGTCTCAGGGCAGTGCCCAAATTTGTAGCAAAAGCAGCACACGCAGGGAGATAAAAACAGAGTCCCCCTTATGTTATTGCTTTCTATGTTTCTCTTGTACTGAGAATTGTCCCTGTGAGACTCATTGGATACAGGTGTTGGAATCTTTTCATGGTGGGCTTGTTTACATTTTCTAGATGGTGACACTGGACTGCAAATAGCCCTTGTGTGAATGGGCATTAGCTGAGGGAATACATATAGTTTAAAGAGATGTGATATAAAATATCTAGTGACAACTTGAATGCAAGCCCTCAGTTAAATTCTGATGTTGCATTTCCTTTAAGTAGAAATGCAATGGTATCATTACCACATAAGCACAAACTGCCTTGGATACCATTATCCCCCCTCCTATTAGGTCAGGGCTTGATGTCCTATAACGGGAACAAAGCAGGTTTTCAGAATAATGGATCTAATTTGTACAGAAAGCAACTTAATTCCACAAGATGGTTGGAGCATTTCTTTGGTTTCAGACTCTTGAGGCAATGACATAGGCAGAGGCCGAGGAATAGGCCGATGGGCAGATCTTTGTGAGTTCAAGTCTAGCCTGGTCTACTTAGTTCTAGAACATTCAAAGCTATGGAGAGAGACCTCAAGAAACTAAAAGTAAGTTAATATATAATTGCATTCCATTTCCTACACCTCTGCCTGTAAAATATCAACAGCAAATACATCAAAGGCTAAAGTGTAACAAACTCTGAAACTATTAGAGCACAGAGTGTCATAAAGAGCTGAATGTTCAGGGGATGCCTGTTTCCTTCTCATGCTATTTCTGCAGTGGGTGAGAGCCCTACACAGACTCGCCAAACACATGTTGAGAAGGTTTTGATGCATTTTAAATTTGTCCTGGCTGAGTTTAGGTGGATTCCTCGTCCTATTCGTTTGGGCCATGGTGGGATTTTCTTCTGCCTTGACACAGTTCCAACACATCTTCATACTTTTGTTACTTTGTTATCATTGCTGTGATTCTCCATGAATTGTTTTGCCTTTGAGCTCAAGATTCTGCCCAGTTACCTCACTTCCTGTCTGTCTGAGCAGTCCTGCAGACCACTATGTTTAACTAGTGGCAAGGTCCATTCTCGGAACCCAGACTTTATTCGTGCAAGAAAGATATCCCCTCTTCAGTTAAAATGAGAAAATCATGTGTCAATGATTAATGACTGTATTAATGAGCACTTTTAAAAAATTTGTGACACTGAATTGTCAAATCTGGATTGTATGCATTCAGGTGCCCAGATTGCAGCCATGTAGGGAGGTTCTAGTCTTCCTGCAACACATGGTTTCTAGGATACCATTAGCTTTCACCTGCTTGATGACATCATCCTCCCTCAGCCAATCAACTCCAGATAGAATTTTGAGGTTACCTTGGAAATAACTGACCAAACGCTCCTCAGTGCTGAGCATCCTTGATTGTGTCCAGACGTGGAATTTTTACTGCGAATCCCAAAAACCAAACTACTCATCCCTTTACCCAGATCTACGCCTTTTAGAAACCAACAACCAGTTCTCCCATCCCTTTATCCAGATCTACTCCTTTTCTTTGCAGTTCCTGACTTGAAGATGTCAGGTAGGAAGGAATCATTAATTTTTTTGATTGTTTTTTTAAATGGACATCTCTATAATGGACAACTGGGAGGCATCAAACAGTGAAGGATGAAGGGGAAAGTGCTGAACATCAGGCTGATGGCCTTACTGTTGTCGTAGATTTGATATTTCCTAGAGTTGTAAATTGGACAGAGAATTTCTCCACCATATTGCTAAATGTGTCTTTACTTTTTTTGGTGAGATAACAGGCTAGAAGGGCTCAGGACTCTCTGAAGTATTGATTTTTTAGGAATATAGTATAAAGAAGGAAACCAGACTCTTCATGGGACTGTTTCAGCTGAAGCAGAGAGAGAGCTGGGCATGTAGAAAGGACAAGTAAGGGCCATGATTCTTACCTGCACTGAGTTTGTCACATGAGCATTTCAATATTTGTGCTGTGGAACAGTGGTGTTGAGATATCAGTGGAACTGTCTGCCATATCTGCCACTCCTCCATGAGTAGGGTTCCCTTGGCCAACCAGGCTGGATAGGCAGCTATCTGTTACTTATGGACAGCACTTTTCTTGGACCTGGAGGATGACAGTTAGACATGGAACGTCATAGGAGAGATGGGTCTGTGTTTCATGTCTAGAGAACAGAAGCAATAGTTTTAACTGTTGTGACTCACCTTACAAATTCTAAAAAGTAGTTCATTTCCAGGACTGTTTGTTTAGATATGTTACATGAGTACTTGGGAGCAGTAGTACCTGAGTCACCATAGCAACTGTTATATAACAATTTCCCAGAGAGCATGCCCATAAAATAAAGCCCTGTCCAGCTTTAAGGAACCATTCTTCATGTTAAAATTCATTCACACTAGCTTCTATTTCTTCCAAGGTTTACCCTCCAACCTTTTTGACCATCCCACCAAAATTGTAAAAGACTACAGCATGTCTAATTTGTGTTGTCTGTATAATACCTGGATCATGGTCAAAATCTCACTGGCCCACTTCATAAATATAACTGAGTCCTTCTCCACCACCAACACTCACCACTTCTGTCTGAGTCATCAAAATTTTAGAGCAACACTTCAACATCATTATCCAATTGAAGGACTCTCTTGAGTGGTTTGTGCTCCAGACAGTTTGTTTTTATTTTGAGGGAAGGTAGATGTCTCCTGTAATAGATTCTCATTCTTAATCATGGGTCTGCAGTCATAGCTAGTAAAGGAAGCTTCCTAGGCCATAACAGCCAGTGACTCCACTGATCATTGACATCCACATGGCTTCAGGGGGCAGCATGCACTATAGATACTAAAATGGCATGGAGCTTCAGCACAGTCTATGGAGGTCTTTTGGGGAGGCTCAATTCTAATAAAGCACCATTTTCCATCTCCATTAGTGTGAGGTTCTGCAGCTCTGTTTCTCTTCTCTCTGGCTTGTGCATGGAGATCTGCTCTGCCATCTGCCAGCATCAACTTCTTTTTTTTCAATCCAATAAGAATGCTTTTAAAGGAATCTTCTCATAAGACCTGAAAGTTTAATTGTTTCAGAGTTTTTGTGCTCTCAGCATCCTATGCACTCAGATGTCCCCTCTGTTCCTCCATGGGTCTCTAAGTCTCCTTGGAGCTGCTCTATGGTTCTGCAGATGCCAACAGCCACTGCCATATCATATTGATGCCTCCTCTGAATTCTAAAAAATGAACAGTTTGAAGCAATCCCAGTTTTTTCAATTGATATTGAATTTAGCTCATCAGCTGAATATTAGGATTAAAAGCCTGCAATGCTATGGCCATAGAGGTTATTAACTTAACAATACATAAACCTATACAAATTATCATTAATTATTGGAGAAGCAGAGGATTTGTTTTCACAACTTTTTTATTCCTCTGGCAGGCAAATTTTTAAAATCCTGGCTCAGAGACCAACAGAGCTCTCCAGGACTTTTCACTACTATGGACTCAAATGAGGTAAGTCTCATTCCTGTTGAAAACAATGTTCTTTGACATGCAAAAAAATATATAGAAGTTTAAAGAAATGCTACCATTTTTAAATTTGTTGTTATTTAACTTAAAAGCTATCTTATTTTACATACTAAGGTCAGTTGCCTCTCTCCCCTTTCTTCTAATTCCCCACCTCACACCCTTTAGTATCGTAGTAAAGAGATCCCATAATGGGTTGTTCTTTCAATTCATTGAGCTGTATTACCACATGTGGCCCTATATTTACATTAATTTCTTTAGTAAGAGTTTGTCTGTCTCCTTCCCTCCCTTCTGCCTCCCTCTCTTTGCCTCTCTCTCTCTCTCTCTCTCTCTCTCTCTCTCTCTCTCTCTCTTTTTCTCTCTCTTAAATTCACGTATGTGTGTGTTTCAGATAGTAGAATGACAGAATGGCAGGAGAGTAAGAGTTGGCTTCATATGTTCCCTATTTTGTATTTTCTGTCTTAGAACAAGTGCACCATGCAAAAGAAATATCAAGACGTAACTCTTCCACCACAAGAGCGCTTCCAATTTTTAATTAATGTTGGGCTGAATATTGAAGTCAGCAAAAAAATACACTGGGATACATATGTAAAAATGAGGCATGACATAATAGAGATGGCAGAACACCTGCAAAACAAAGGATTGGACGAAGAAGCATTTGTGTTGTACCACAACTTTTTAACGTGAGAGCCTGCAATTTTCATCTCCTTTCCTGTGACTGATCCCTCTCTAATAATGTCTTCCTCTTTATGCTTCTTGTCTCTGCTGAACCCATGGAACTTGACATATACATCTTTCAATCAGATTTCTGGCAGCTCACACACATACTTTTCCTTGCTATGCAAAGACATGAGGGAATTCATGAGTATTTCATGAGCATGTATCCATGTGGTCCATATTTTAGATAAAAGAGTTGGCAGGTAAAGAGGATATGTCTCTATTTGTGAGTGTGTCAACTGCACTATCTCTGGCCAAGCATCTAGTCACAGGCTTATGGCTATGTGTGGCAGAGCCCGGATTCCCCTTCTCTTAATCCTGTAGCATATTGTTTGGTATAAGAAAGACGTTAGCATTTCCTGTCGCTATACAGGCACCAGAGGACCTTGTACTACCAGAATTCAAAGTAGCTCAGCACATTCCCTGTGCTGTTCATCATAATTAGGTAGGCAGAAGTAATGCAGGATGGCAGAGCTGTCACCAGAGAATACATATATCCTAAATGACAAGAATGTTCTGAGTTTGAGGAAGGGAAAGATGGTAAATATCTCACCACTCATGCCTAGCCCTGATTTTGGAGAACACAACCCAAGGTGTTATATGCAGATGACTGTAAGGAGCCCAGGCACTTAGGAAGAGCTCTTTGGGCCTGACTCCATTGATCATCAGAAGACTGCATGTACTGAGTAGGAACATCTCCATCACAATGCACAGGGGAAAAGAAAGCTCAGACTTAGACATGAACTAAGATACCCCAGTTTACAATTCTCAGCCAAGAACATGACTTGTTTTAATTTTGCATTTTTTGGTATTCTGAATGGTGAAAGTAACCTCTTGAGATTACAGTAAATATCTGTTTCACTTCCTCTCCCTTCAAAATAGAAATAACTTTGTTACTAGAGTACTTACATGGCCCCCCAACATCAGTTTATTACACTCAGTTGTCAATCTGACACTATCCACCTAAAAGTTGTATGAAGTAATTCACTGAGTCCTACACTGAAGGAGTTTGTTGACTCATGATAGCATTTGTCTTTGATGAAGAAGCACTTTGTTTGTGTATACCCAAAGAGCTCCTTTATGCAAAGTTGCATCCACATTTACTTATTTTCCTGACAATAATATACCATGGCAGATGGAATTAGGTTCTGTGAAGCCAGGTCCAGGCAAGAGATAATCCCCAGAGGCTTTTGTTTGCAGAGATTCAGAATACCTGATAAATGGTGAAAATGACAGCAGGAGTTTTGACTTTCTGACAGCTAAAGATATCTAATGGGGACTGTAGGAACACAGTGGGGGCTTCCAGAGACAAAAGGCTGTTGGAGAACTGTTCATGGGATTCCAAGAAGCCACAGAACAGGGAAAGTAAGAGTGAGAATTCAGGATGTGACCCAGGGACACTCTCCATCTGCAAGGGCTTCAGTTCTCATGCTGGAGCTGGAGTTTATTGAGGAGATTGGCCTCTGAGCATTAAGCATGCCATGGTGGTCAAAGGCTGCAATGTTTACCTAATACATAGGAAGATGAGTATACTGGCTGAGTACTGGAATCCTGTCAGAGGAGGTAAGAGTTCTCGATGATGACTTTGGAACCAAAATGTAATAAACAGAAAGAAGTTGGCTTGAAAAAATATGTGCTAAGTTTATGACTATGGGGGAGTCTCAGAGGACTGTCATGTTGTGGCTTCATCAGGGCTATAGATCCTAAGGGAAGAGAGAATGATGAAGCCACTCTATGCAGAACTAGGTTAACAGAGTCTTCAAATGTACAGGAATGGGAAAATGATAAGATCAAATTTGTTTTTTTTTGCTGATTTTACCTTATACTTCGTTTTACAAATATTTTATATCTTAAATATAGCAAACTTTTAAGTATGCATACATGAACAGTGTAATTAATGATTTCTTGAGAAAATATCCATGTGAATAATATTCTTAGAGATGGAAATAGGATATTCCAAGAGCCTGGTCCAGCTTTACAAATTCCTTCTTTTATGATTTATCCTCTTCTTTTTCTAACCATCTCTTCTTCATTTCATTGGACTTTATCTACTAAGTGTGCCTTCCTCCATGCTATCAGCATTTTAGTACTGCTTGTGTCTTGAAATGTAGAGGTTAGGTATTTGGCTTTTACATCTTGCTTGCTTGCCTTAACATCTGCAAAGTCATCCCCATTGTGGCATGCAGTTGTCTGAGTTGTGCTTAAACCTGGTAGGCAATGAAGGAAGGGAGGGAAGAGGCATAAGTTAATGAAACAGTAGTAGTTACATTACCACAAAGTAAGACCAGACTTAGCTTCTCTTCACATAGGAGGAAATCCCACAGTTCTTAGTGGCAGGAATGAAGGCAGGGACTAAAGACCCAGAGAATTGTTAAACTGATGTTTTAAAAAGTTCGGGACTCTTGGTTAAGATGGAATTGAGTCTGCTGTTGGCAGGAGGGAAGAAGATGTAGGGAGAACCTGAAGGACAAAACTTGGAATGGTTACTATTTACACATCAGGCATAACTAGGCATGGATGCATGATCTAGTCCTCATCTAACAAGTAATTGTTCAAAGCACAGCTTCTCCTGATCTTATGGATTAAGTGGACAAAAGAGATCATTTCCTCTTCATTCTTCACCTAGACACAAGAGATGTGTCCCAGCATGACTTGGGAAACCATGGTGGGAGACAGTTGTTGAAACTTCTTGGGAACTGCTGCCTTGAATCATTAATGGAGCTTACTGGGATATCTTGAATTTTTTTTTGTCTCCTTAGTCCCATCCATCCCAGACTGCCTTTTTGTCAAGTGTGGATGTACACACACATTTTTGCTACCAGAAGATGCTGCCAGAATCAATTGCAGTGGTGTGCTCACCCAAATATAAACAGTGAGTGTGTAGAATTTAAGCCTAGAGGGCACAAGAGCAAAATTTTCTATGGCTCAGAACACTGTAAAAACATATTAATATCCTAGGGTCTTAACTGAATGCTATAGAAGCCTCCCTTTAAGGTGCTCATTCTAACTAACACCAGATGTTCTTATCAGATGTGCTGACTTCACTGTTAGTTTTGTAAGACAAACCACCATGAAGAAACCTCAAGAGTCAGAGGTTGAATTAATCTACATTGGACCCTGCCTAAGAGTGTTATTTCCAATGTCACCTTAGTCTGAATTCCTCAGCAGAGCTAGTGTTGGGAAAGCAATGAATTATCCTCTTTCATTGAAATAATTTTTGTACTCTGGATAATGTACTACAGGAATTAGTGGTCTCAGGTTTTAGCACAACACACTTGTTCCTCACAATAAACAGACTTTTTTGCCTTGATTCTTCTTTGTGATAAATTATAATGTTATTTTATTTCTTTAAGTAAAACTATAAGAAATGGATCAAGAGAGACAGACTCACATAAAGAGATACACATAAAGAGTAGATAAAGGAGAGGAAGGAGGGCAAAGAGAGCAAGAGAAGAGAGGGAGGACATTTAGGACTATGATAAAGAAGACAAGGTCTAATAGAACACCAATGATAGTGTTCACTAGGAGTAGAAGGAAGACTTCCACATCATCCATGAGGGAGGAAAAATTGTGCAGATCAGAGGAGAGAAATGAGGATAGGAGGGGGAAGGACTAGAGGCATGAAAGTGAAAGTAGGGAGGTCATAGGAGAGAGCACAGGCAGAAAAGAATGGGAAAGGAGAGAAAAGAGGAGAGAAGTAAGAGTGGAGGGGGAGAGAGGACAGAGAGAGGAATGAGAGTTGCGGGGATAACTGTTTGACTGTGAGTCTGACATTTTCTTTTCAGAACCGGAATTTTCACACTGACAACTTTTGGATTAAAAGAAAAATCGTGTTGCTCCAGGAGGGGCTTTCATCCCCATAATCAAGACTCAGCCCTTTTCTGTGTATGTATCTGTGAACTGGAAACTGAAGCCATGTTCCCAGACAGGACATGGACCTGATAAGGTTTATCATACTTTTTGATCCTCGTGGTTGTTCAGACTAATTAGTCACCTTCAGAGATATCCAGAGACATCTATCTAGAAATAGTAGGGGGTGGATATATGTTTCTCATATCTACAACCTGGTCATTTAGTCTTTGATTTTGCTGAAAATCCTGCCACTTTTTCGTGATACCTCAAGATACTGATACTATGCATTTTATAGGTCATTGGGAGAGAAGGGACTAAGGTCTGGGGTGGATTCAGGAAATGAGTGTGATCTAAGTTTGTCTCATGCCTTGGATTTCATTCCCAGTAATGTAGGGAAAAGAAGTAACCAAGGTAGTAATGAATCCATTAGCTCAATCAGCACCTATTGCATGTTAATTTGTTGTTCAACAATGTCAGCTACTGAGTTTCAGTGGGTGATCTGAATGCCAAAAAAAGATCACGTAAGACAGCTCATTTAAGCATACTCATTATGGAGTTTTGTCTCAAAATAGGTTTCTTATCCGCCAAGGGATATGGTTTCTTCTCCCAGGATGTCATTGATAACACAGTATGTTCAAATCCCAGTTTGAACATTGAACAGCATTCAGTTCTGCCTCAAATCAATAGGATTCTGACACTTTACTTCACATTAGCCTATACTTTTCTATGCTGTTTTATGCAGAAGAAACATAGTAATAGTGTGAGAATACCAAAACCCAATCCCATAAAATTTATGAGAGCCTGGGATGCAGCAATAAAGATTCAAGGCAGCCTATATTCCTGGGATCAGAATGCTAATTCTAGGAGTTAGAACTCTCTGTGTGTGATTATATGCATCATAATAAATATGTATATGCATTTATATACACTTTGGATCACACTCCTGATCCTAACAGGATAATAAGTCGTAGACATTCAGCTCTTCTTTTAAAAACATATATACACTTCTATATTTCATTCTGTTTATTCCTTTAATTCATTGTGTAGCCTTATAAATACAGACCTTGTTTTTGTTTTAATTCTATGTCTCTGAGTATTTGCACATGGGAGTTTAGTGCCTGTGTGGTAGAAGAGGTTTGCAGATGCCCTAGATCTGGGGCAAGCCAGTGTGCACTGCCTACTTCCCTGCAAGAACAGTGGGTGTTGTTAAACCCAGCATTATTATCTAGGCTCCACCTTGTAGTTCATGGTTCAAACCAGGGTGTCCAATTGTTTATGTTGAAAAACTTTCTAGCAGACCTGTTCAAAATTACATAGCTCTATCTTTGATATAGTAATGGTTTGTTTCTCAGATATTGAAAGATACTGCACGTTTTAAAAACAAATTATGGAGAATTTTTATTCCCAAATTGCCAATTATAAAGACCTCTTCCAAATCTGGCCATGGTGACAGACACCCATAACACAAGCTCTTAGGCAACAAAGTTCACTATCGGTATTTAGGGACTAAATTTTATCAAGTTTAGATATCCTCTGTGCAGTTGTGTCTTCATATGTAAGTATGGAATAAACTCTGGGTGATAAGGTGTTATAAGAGAAGATAATACATCATATTCTTTATTATAGTCAGTCTTTAATATTCCCAAGGTATGTCCCAAATATGACTTCGTACATATTTGTCTTCTGGGCACATTGTTTCAGAGTTCTGCACTAATGTGAAGACACATTCGAGTTTCTTGTGGGAGACTATGAGCAGAAAGCAGATGTCCTCTGGACTGAGCATGGATGTGGGAGATATGCAGAGCTTCAGACTATGTCTCCAACAGATATGTCCATGCTCATTCTTTTCTACAGCCTGGTGCACTCTCAAGTAATGTTCTTATAACCTACTTTTCCATATTTGTACTGCATAAGTAATAATACCAATCATAAGTATAACAGCTATGCAGTGAAAATGCCACTATGCTTTCACATTAGGATTTATGCATTTCTCAAATAAATCTAAGAAGATGTGAATGGTAGTTGTTCTATTTTACAGAGGCAAAATATGTTGAATCACTGATAGGAATGTCTAGGAAACTTTTTTTGAAGGTCTTGACTAAGTAATAAAATCCAGGCCACTTTAATTGTGCAGTCCTGTTTTATAAGTAGTCAAACTCTAGTTTTATATTAAGAGGTTATTTGTTCTCAATATATTTTCTTGAGAGATATTCAATATCACTATTTAGAAAGTGAGAATATGAACAAGGTAAAAGCAGACAAACTCATTAAGCATTGCCTGGAGTTATCTCTCAGTAGTTAATTCCATTGTTTTTCTTGTAGAGGACCTGGAACCAGGTAACAGCACCCACATGGCAGCTTACAACTATCAATGATCCCAGATCCAGGAAATCACACAACTTTTCTGGCCACTAAGGTAACTGCACATTCTTACCTCTATAAGTATTAAAACCTTTGGGATAATAAGCATTCAACTCATTAAAGAATCACATTATGCTGCAAGTATGATGTTTATTTTATTTAATTCTTTTATATAATAAGATTTGTATAATAATTGTCAATCGAATGTGACATTCTCTAGAAGTTGGCATTGTGGGCCCACAGATCAGTACATATAAAACAGATTATTCTGGAAGGATTCTTACTTAGGCCACACACCTATATATCAAGTGGTTATTAAGCCAGATTGTATAGTTCAAATTTGAATTTATGTTTTCCTTCTCAATTTATAACCATGTCAAGACCCTATACATAATTTATTTTCATAAAAAGTAATGGTTCTCAAGAGTGATTTCTATGTTAATTTATAGCAACAGAATTATCAGTTATAAGAAAAGGTGATAGGAGAAAGGATGGAGAATGCTGGGAAAGATCACATGAGCCATGACAGGATATTAAACACCTGTCTTAAATCCCAAACCCTAACACACACACACACACACACACACACACACACACACACACACACACACACACACACGGAGGGGAGATAAGTATATGAAATGTAATTGATAGCACATACATAAAAAAGGAAAGCAATGCTACACAACTACCTAATGGCTATTATAACAATATAGAATATATGGATATTGGATCTAGGTAAATGCTTGGTGAGTGGCTTCATTAATCTAGATAGCTCCCTGGTATATTTATTTATTTAGAAGTTCTTTACAATAAAGTAATTATTAATAAATTTAAAATAAAAACAAGTAGTAAACATAGATATGCTTATTTCAGAACATTGTGATGCCTCGAGTAATAGGAAAAGGAAAATTACTGATTTTCTTAGTGTAGATCAAATAAATGTTTTCTATATGAAAGTGAAATATTTTTGTAAGCTGTAAAATGTACTAAATTAACAGTAGTCATTCTTTTGTTCACATTGTGCTCTGATAACTTTGAAAATGTTTTGTTACATAAGTACTTTGTTTCACAACAATCTTGTAATCTTTTGTTTAAAAACTACTATGTAACAGAAAGTCAACTTAAAAGGGTTAAGTTTTGCTTACATATAAGGCAGTAAATGCAATGATAAATAAGGAGATGGTATAACACTATGCATTTAGCAGAATATTAATAGACAATTCTTCCCTAAATCTATGAACTCTGTTCTTTGCTCTTTAAAAATGCCTTGCATTTCAGTTCCAAGCTTCAACTCTCCCAACAGAGGGACATCCCAGCTAGCTGGTTTTTCGAAATAAACACCTTCTTTTGCATGCATTCGAAGTCTGATGGTTCCTTGAAACTGTGTGTGGGTATCTTGGTTGGCACAACAGTACCCACTCCGATGTTTTTTGTTTTTTAAAATCTTTTCTGAGGGGACAGGTGAGAGGTGACACATGGCTTTAATTTCAGTGCTAGGGATACAGAGGCAGGTGGACCTCTGTGAGTTCCAGAAAAGCCTTTTGTGCCCAAATTCTGAACCCCCAAATCACCAAGAGTCTCATTCTGATGCAAAACAAAGAGTCTTTAATAATTTTTGTTGCTGTTTTCAATACAGGGTTTCTCTGTATTGCTTTGGAGCCTGTTCTGTAACTATTTCTGTAGGACAGGCTGTCCTCCAATTCACAGAGTTAGCCTCTACCTCACCAGTGCTGAGAGTAAAGACCAAATACCAGCTGAGTCTTTAATAATTATCATGTTAACTCAGGGCTTTTGTCTGTCCATTCCACACCTTGTGTGGAGTGAGTAGGGCCAGAAAGGGTCTCAAGGCAGAGAATATTTTGGGTAGAGGAAGTAGAGTCTTGGGGTTTACAACAGTGTCAGGATTGGTGCATTTCCAAGCTTGGGTGACATGCCCTGTGTTGATTGATCAATAGGCCCTCCCAGGGGGCTTGCTATGCTCTGTATGCCCGGCCTCCCATGTTCTGCCACTGTTACCATAGAGCACATCCAGAGCTCACTAGCTAACTTATGATTGATTCCTTGCCATACACAGGCTATCTGACTTCCTAGTGACTGGGGCAGGTCAAGCAAGGTCAGAAGGCCAGAAACTCATCAACAGGTTCTGAGTCAGATGCCTGCATTTTTCAGGGTGTTTTCTGCTGCCTGTCATGGCTGCTAAAGCAGAGGGCTGGGAGAGAGCCTGGTCCCTTCAAGCCTAGTCTACATAGTAAGTTCCAGGTCACCAGGACCATTAGACCCTGTTCCAAAAAGGAAAGAAAGAATAAGAGGAAAGAAGGGAAGAAGGAAGAAAGGAAGGAAGGAAGGAAGGAAGGAAGAAAGAGGAAAGAAAGAAGGAAGGAAGAAAAGGCAGAGCAAGATTCCAGAATCTACGAAATGTTTTTGGCATCATCAATTGTGCATCCTGCTGCCCCACCCCCACTCACCAGCCAAGGAAGGTGAAATTTAGACCTAGCTCAGGTTTGGTAAAATAGGGGCCAGAGATAAGATGGCTGCTGGGAAAACACAGGCCCATGGTAATGAGCACTGCAAATGTCCTGGGATTAAAGGCCTGTGCCACCAATGCCTGGCTGAGTGATTGGTGTTTTGGCAGTCTTAATTTTTAATTAAAAATAATTATTATATGTCTGTGGGTGTTGAGTCTACTTGTATGTCTTTTCACCACGTGCAAACCTGGTCCCCCATGCAGGTATGGTGAGGAGGTCTGATTCCCAGAAACTAGAGTTACAGATGGATGTGAGCCACCCTGTGTGTGCTGAGGACCCAGGGTCAGGACAGGGAGCCAGTGCTATTAACATCTGAACACTCCCCTGGTCCCTTAACAGTCTTATTGAGATGAAAATCACACCTCCTAAAATCCATCTACCTCCACTCTGCGACAAAATACCCAACTGCAGCCGGTTAGGGGAGGAGGAGTTTTCTTTGATTTCTGTTTTCAGAGGGACAGTCCATCCTGGTGACAGATGAATGAACAGGAGTGGCTGTGCACAGCCTGTAGGGGTTGTTCCATGGGCTGGATGAGGAAGCAGGGCTCAGGGTGAGGAAAGATGGCTCAACAACTAAAAGCACTTGTTTATGTAGAGAACCTAAGTTCATTCCCAGCACCCATATAGCAACTCATAACCACACATAAATTCAATTCCAGAATGTACAAGACACAGACATACATAAGAACAAACCTTATACACATACAATAAAGTCTTTAAAAAAAGTAAAAAAAAAAAAAAAAAAAAAAAAAAAAAAAAAAAAAAAAAAAAAAATAAAAATCTAAAATAATAAACGAACGGCTACACCATGAACAGAAACACACACACACACACACACACACACACACACACACACACACACACACACACACACACACACCATCCCCAGTGTTGGGAACCACCAGTCTGCCAGCACTGTGACCAACAACGGGAGGGACACTCATGGCCATGTCCTCCCTACCTCAGGCTTTACCTGGCTTCTGAGCCACATTATCATACCAGCCTAGGAAGCCCCTTCTGGCTAATGAAGCTACTTATCTTCTCCCACCCAACTGGAGTCTTCACACACAGGAGGATGAGATCAATCCTGGCATTTTGTAGGCAAAAATGGCTGCAGAAGACACAGTCAGTGTTCTGCACTAGGATTGTTAAAAGCTCAGGAATTCCTCAAACCCTCTGCATCCCAACTCATAAACCAGTCCCCACTGTGGCAGCATACTGGGTTTTCAACAGTCATCACGAGAGGGAGGTGCGACCAAGCTGCTGGAAAATGAGCAGTTAGCTGCTAGACTGTTCCTCGTAATCTTGAGCTGAGTGGTCACACCCAGCTTCATCACCTTGCTTCGTTTATCAGTTATGGAGTCTTGTTCCTGCATCCCTGGCCATAGGACCTCTGCCCTGCATCCCTGGCCATATGAACTCTTCCCTGCATACATCCCCTGTACTTCATTTCAGGCTCTGTGTCTGACTTGAGAGAATCAAAGACAGCGCCCAATATAGGTTAATGACCGCGAGAGGGCGCTGCGACCCAGCTGCGGAAAGTTGAGCAGTTAACTGCTAGATGGTGCCTCATCCTTGCCTCTTTGCCTCTTCTTTTGGCTATGGGCTCTTAATCCTGTATCTCTGGCCATAGGACCTCTGCCCTGCATCCTTCCACCTACGCTTAGCTCCAGGCTCTGACTGTGTCTAACTTGACAGAATCAAAGTCGAGTCTTGCTGAAAATACACCGTGGCTGTCTCCTCAGCACCCCACACAGGTTAATAACCAGCTTCCAAGCAGATGGTTGCTTTTTATATCTACAGGTTCCCTGGCTAGGCTTGCTCCCCTTTGCCTCCTCCCCAGGGGGAGCAGGTGGGTGTCACAACCCTGCATGTGCCCTGCCACCTGCTGCCACCAGGTACCAGTGGTTACACAGCCCTGCAGAGAGACCTTCTCCCCACTGAGGCCTGGACCAGATTAAACAGATAGTTGGTTTGCTGGAGAGACTGCAACAAGACCTGCACACCAAATCTTGGAGGGTAAATTAATGTAAGATTTGACTGAGCATCACATAAATTTAAATCCAGCCAGTTTTGCTCTGAGGAATGTGTCATAATCCAAAGACTATCAAAATCCAAAATACAGAGAAAGTAACATGAGCATATTTATTGCAGGGCTTTGTTGATCAGATCTGGCCTAATACACAACCCATCCATGCTATGATATAAAGGATACTGTGTAACCATTGCCAGTGTTTGAGGACTGTGAGATTACCTTTAAAAATATAAAGTTGGGCTACAGAGATGGCTCTGTAGTTAAAAGCACAGGATGCTCTTCCAGAAGAGCCCAGTTCAATTCCAAGAACCTGTATGGTGGTTCACAACTGTCTACAATTCTAATTCCAGAACATCTGATGCCCTCTACTGGCATACGTCTACATCGTGCATGCCTGTGCCCCATATATACACATACGAAAAACACCCAATCACGTACAAATGTATATATGATTTTAAAAAGGAATACAAATTTGGTGGCGCATATCACTTATGGATTACACATTTAATGATAATTCTGTATTATTGGCAAAAATCATGAACAAATAAATGCAAATGAACTGTATCTAAAATTGTTAAAAAATAAATAAATAAATAAAATCAATAAATAAAGGTGGGCGTGATGGCTCATGCCTGTGATCTTTGAATTTAGGTGGCTGAGGCAGGAGGATCGTGAGTGTGAGGACAGCATCTAACTACACACGGAAACTCTGTCTGAAAAATAACCCAAACTAAACTGAATCAAACCAACCACTTCAAGGCAAACCCAGCAGCACTAACCACAGATTTGACTGCAACGATGGCTGCTTGTGAGTCAGCCCACAGCCCTGCCTTTCACTGTTTTTCTCCTCTGGTTTCCTTTAAGAGAGCCAGGCAGCTATTAGCTACTTAAACCAAAGTTTAACAAAATAAATAAATAAATAAATAAATAAATAAATAAATAAATAAATCATGCAGGGCTACAAATAAATGGGAATAGAGAAGCAATCATGAGGGAAAACTGAGAAAATGCTTTCTGTCCCTCAAAGAAAGGACAGCAGAATTTGGGGTGCTGGTCTTGGTGCCACTGAGTCACAGCAGAACTGGTGGTCAATGTACCCTCACTTGAGGGCTCCTCCATCAGACAGAGGTCAGGCAGGAATCCCCAGGCTTGGACCTCCTGGCTCTCCAAGCCTGGTACAGAATGCAACCTCATGCAGGAGTGTGGAAAGGTGGGTTCCACTGCCTAACAAATGGAATTCTAATGCAACCGTGACTTTTCTAGATGTATGAGTGTAAACCATTGCAGAATTTGAAATACTATGCAAAATGGGTCACATGGTGGTACTCACAGCACTTGGGAGGCTAAGGCAGAAGGATTGTTGAGTTCCAGAGCCTGGATTATATAGGGATAAAGTGAAGCCCTGACTCCAAACAACAAAATAAGAAAGAAAATCTCCCCTAACCTGAAATCCTGAACAAAGCATCATTGCCATGCACCTGCCCACCAGTGACTTCACTCCACACAGAGGGTCCCTGTAGAGCCCAGTGAAGTGAAGCAGTGGGTGTGGTCCTGACCTTAGACTTACAGTTTAAGGGACTTGAGGGTCACTTACTGGTTAGCAGAAAGAATAGGGAGTGTTGGTTCATGCAGAAGAGCCATAGTCTCCAAAGTCAGCACCTGCTCACTGCCCCACCCTGTCTCTGTTCCCCGGGTGTTTTCCAAGTGTCACTGACCAGGTAATCTGCCAAGTGCCAGCTAGCTGAGGTACACTGATATAAAGGCACTAGCTCCTCCATCCCCATGGGGTGAAGTTCACAGAAGATCTCTTTAACACATGGAGCTATCTGCCCTGCCTAGGTGCTGTGATCTCTCAGGGGGCCCTCAGCTCAGCAGCTGCCTCTGGCTGCCAAAATCCTAGGCTGCAGCCATGGATGAAATCTGGGTCCCAGAACTACCTGCATGGGACTTGTGCACAGAGGGCTGGAGGAGGCAAAGCAGGACAAGCAGCCCAGCCTAAGCTGGACAGCTTTTTCCCATCCTGTAAAGACACAAATCAAACCACCTTCCCTTTTATGTTAAGGCTTCAATTCTCAGAAGTGATTCACATAAAATACAAAGCAAGTGGCAATTTCAAGGAAAAGTAATTTGTTAGTAATAAGATAGCATTTGGGTTGTAGTTTTGAAAGCAAAGAGAAGATACATCAGGAAACACTTGAGGATAGGAGCATTGGCTCACATCAAGTGACTGACACCTGTAATCCCAGCACTCAGGAGGCAGAAGCAGAGAGATCAGAGTTTGAGGTCAGCCTGGTCTACAATGGGAGTTCCTGGACAGCCAGGGCTACACGGAGAAACCCTGTCTCATAGACACTTCCAGGACATCAAAAGAAACACTGTTTGTCATCCTGTCACTTCAGAAGCAGCATACACTTACTAAAATATTTCAAGTGGAAAACATGTTCCAAAATTTCTTTGTGAAACCACATGGTGTTTGAGTGAAGGCTCTGGGTTCTAGAGTCTCCAGGATGCACTTGCCTTCTGTGGTTAGTAGCCCTGTGGCTTCAAGATGCTTGCAATTTGATTCTAGATTTCCTTTGTAATGTGTACTCTTCCCAGAGGAGTTCATAGGAAGTGAATTCAAAACAATGAACTCCCCAAAATATTTACAGAAGCCCCTTCATAGTGGTATATCTCTATAATTCCTTCACTTGGTGGGGGGTTGGACCAGGAGGATCATGAATTTGAAGTTCAACAAAACCACACAGAGAAACCCTGTTTTGAAAAACCAATACCTAGAGGTAGGAAGGTGGTTTAGCCATTATTGCTGTTGCAGAAGGTCTGGGTACAAATCCCAGCTTCTACATAACTGCTTCGTCAGTAAATCCAGTTTCAGGATGTCCAGTGTCCCCTTCTGGTATCTGTGGGAATCACACACATACATACTGTACTTTCATAAATGCAGACAAAACATAAAAAGAAACAAACAAACAACAACAAATGAAATATAACAAGTACATAGCATTAAAAATACATATATATTGTGTCTGCCACATAAAAGTCATAGTGCCAATCTGGTGAAAGCTGGAGATAGGAGGGGTAACCAAGACACCCAGCTCCTTTCCTCCCTGAGTGCACATCTCTCATAGGGGAATAAATGAAGATTCAAAGGTTTAATCCAGTGCATGGTGTCTTTGGTTGAGCTCCAGCACTAGGGCCAACTAGCCAAAGCAAAACTGAGCCATCAACAGCTGGGACTAGGCTTAGGTTCACAGCATTTGCCTGGGATCTACAAAAAGTGGGCTGAAGTAGGGCTCACTGTTGGAATTTACCTAGTTTATGCAGGGCACTGAATTCCATCCACTGCACCACAAGGAAACAAAAGCATCTAACTTTTCAGGTCTGAGCTGCTCTCAATTAGGGGAATCAAAGAAAAGCTAGCCAATTCCCTAAAGAGCCAGTTTCACCCCAGGTGGTAAGGTGCCTACCTGTGGGTTGATCTTCCTGTTGTTATTTCTGCCTTTCCCTTAGTCTCCTCAATCAACCTCCTCAATCTAGCTCATCAGAACACCCACTGCATGTTGATTCTGTGATTGCAAATAAAAGCCAAGTAAGGCAGTGACTTAATTCCACACCTCCTATTTCCTGGATTCCTCTATTTTGTCCTGGGTGGTCTTGAACTCCTGGACTCAAAGATGCTCTCGCATTGGCCTTTAACATATCTGGGACCCTGGATGTGCATCACAGGACTTAGCTGAGTTATGGTCTCTGAACTCAATTCATTGTTAATTTTCTCTTTTCACAGGAGTGAAGTGTAGATTGCAGCCAGTGCAGAGGGGGAACTAATCTGGGACAGAGAATGTGACAGGACTAACTTATCTGAAGTGGCAGAGACAACAGTCTTTGAGCTAAAGCTGGGTATGCAGGCACAAGCCTACAGTCGTAGCTATGTAACAAAATCACTTAAACCAAAGAGTTCAAGGCCAGCCCATGCAATTCAGTAAGCAAAATATATTGGAGTTAATTGACTTAGATCAGAAAATTATAAAACATCAAAAGGGCCCAGAATTGACAATAAAAGTAAAAGATAAAATAAGTGCCATGATTTTCCATAAAAAGGCAAAACAACCCTAGAAATTTCATCAGAGTTAATCAGGACAGCCTGGGAATTAGAGTCAGAGTACAGAAACTGCCTGGCAGCTGTGGCTTCACTAAAAGCAGGAACCACTGTCATCATAAGACCACTGGGAAGTCCCTGGGGGAAGAAGGGTAACCCTCACAAGGTAAGCACAATCCTTACAAGAGCTGGCACTGACACCCAAGATCCCATAGACTATGGGGGTCTAATCCTGTGACAGGTACCTAGATGTCCTCTACACAGGAAGAGGGGCATCTGTCAAAGCTAGCCAGCCAATGTAAGAACTTCTGTTAGAGCCACAGGATCAGCCTCCCAAGCTGTTTGTGGATGCCAACAGCCTATACCTTTCAAAAGCACACACCTCTCCATCAGAGGACAATCCAGCAGGATGTACTCACACTCCTGATGACTACTCACAGGTAATTGTCAAGCATCCCCCACTCCCAGGTCACTTTCTGGGAGCCATAGAATCATCCCCCAGGTAGAGTGGCCTAGTCATCATAGTGGATCACAAGCCCAGCCTCTTGGACATATAGGTGGCTAGCATGTCCAAGAGCTTCTGCTGCATGACCTGATTGCTCATGACCAGAGCAGTGAGCTGTATAGCATCTGTCCATTCCAAGTTCCTGATGATGGCCTTGGCTTTGTGAACCAGTTTCTGCTTTTCAGCAGGGGACCGCTATATTAAGATTTGAGGTACAGGCTTAAACTGCCTACTTGTTTAAACTGTCCACTTGTCAGTTAGATCCAGGCAACTAACCGACCCCCAACAATCCCACCTGGAAAACAAGGAAGGGATCAATAGTCAGCCTCAACCTCCAACAATGGCCATGGTTTCTTGCCAAGAAATGTAGCCACTGTCATGACAAGTGGGCACATTCATGAACAGGTCACAGCCAGCTAAGATTCAGCCTAATTACCAGCAGGGCAAAGGATTAGGTCATCTCTAGTCCATTTGTCCAGGTGAATGTCACCCATGCATATCCCTCCCAATGCCCTCCCACTCACACCCTCCCCACATTAGACCTGTGTCCACTAAGATCCCCTTCCTATCTGATCACTCCAACTGCTGAAACTCCTGAAAAATCTGTCTCCACAAAGGGGGGCTGAGTGGGAAATAGTCTTCCGAGAAACCACTTGCCTAGACAGGCTGAGAGGTTGAGCAGGTTCCATGGTATAGCTGTGATAAAACACCAGGACAATAAACAACTCGGGGTGGGGGGAGAGTTTATTTCATTTTATAATTCTCAGGTCACACTCGATCACTGACAGAAGTTCAGGGCAGGAACTAACTCAAGGCAGGAACTTGGAGGAAGGAACTGAGGCAAAGGCATGGAGAGTGCTGCGTACTGGCTCTGCTTCTGTTTCCATTAGCTACTAGATGAGGGCTCTATGATGGTAGATAAGTTAGTCATCAATCTCATTATCTGGGAAGGGCATTTATGGTAGACTTCCCTTTGTTGCTCAAATTGTTAGTTTGCTTCAGACTAGTTGTTCTCTGGACATTTATCTAGAGTTAATTTTCTCTTCAAACCTATAGTGGCTACCTCTTTTATGGTATCTCTCTCTCTCTCTCTCTTCTCTCTCTCTCTCTCTCTCTCTCTCTCTCTCTCTCTCACACACACACACACACACACACACACACACATACACACACATACACACAAACACATCTATTCCTAGTACCACGTGATTTCCTCTTCATCATTTCCCTCTCTTCTTGCTCCCTCTCCACTCACTGTCCCTCCATACCACATCCAATATGCTGAGGAGATCATGCTCCTTTGCCTCTGTGAGAGTCCTTGTTTGAATCTCTTAGGTTCATCCTTGTATCCTAGTTTCTCTTGCAGTATGAATTTAGGCTCGTGAACCTTAGGTCTATGTCTAAAATCCATATATGAGTGAGTACATACCATGTACCTCTTTTGGTGACTGGGCTACCTCATTCAGGATGGTTTCTTCAAGTTCCATCAATTTGTCTGAGAATTTCAAGATTCCATTTTTTCCCCCCAGAGTAGTATCCCATTATGTAAATGTGCCAAATCTTCTTTATCCATTCTTCAGTTGAGGGCATCTATGTTGCTTCCAGGTTCTTCCTATCACGAATAATGCTTCTATGAACATAGTGAAACAGATATCTTTGTTGCAAGGATGTGGGTCATTTGGGTATATGTATAAGAGTGAGGTTGCCAGTGATAGTCTGATTCTCATTTTCCTGCAGATATGCCATTCTGATCTCCAAAATGTCCATACAAGTTTGCAGTCCCACCAGCAGTGTAGGAGTGTTTACCTTTCTCTCATCCTCTCCAGCCTAAGTTTTAATTGTTGTTCCTAATATTAGCCATTCTAGCAGGAGTAAGATGGTATCACAGAGTTGTTTTGATTTGCATTTCCCTGATAGCTAAAGATGTTGAGTACATTCTTCTTAGGTGTCTTTAGCCTTATTGATTTGTTCTATTGAGAGTTCTCTATTCAGTTCTGTGCCCCATTTTTAATATGCTTATTTGGTTTTTTTGGTAACTAGTTTCTTTAGTTCTTGTATATTTTGCAGGTCAGCCCTCTTTAAGATGTAGGATTGGTGAAAATCTTTTCCAAGTCTGTGGACTGCCATTTGGTCTTGTCAACTGTGTCCTTTGCCTTGCAGAAGCTTCTCAGTTTGAGGAGGTAGCATTTATTAATTGTCGTTCTCAGCATGTGTTCTATATGAGTTATGTTCAGGAAGCAGTCTACTATACCAATTCATTCAAGGGTACCTCCTCTGTTCTCTTCTAAGAGATTCAGTGTGGCTGGATTTATGTTGAGGCCTTGGATCCTGTTGGACTTGAGTATTGTGCATGGTGATAGACATGGGTCTATCTGGAGTTTTCTACACACTATCATCCAGTTGTGCCAGCACCATTTTTTGAAGATGCTTTCCTCCTCCCATTGTATACTTTTAGCTGTTTTGTTAAAAACAAGGTGTTCGTATGTGTGTGGGTCAATATTAGGATTTTCAATTCAATTCCTTTGGTCTACCTGTATATTTTTGTGCCTATACCAGGCTGTTTTCAGAACTACAGCTCTGCAGTAGAGCTTAAAGCCAGGGATGGTGATGGCTGCAGAAGTTGCTTTATTATAGGGTTTTTTGGCTACCCTAGGTCTTTTGTTTTTCCATATAAATTTGAGTATTATCCTTTCAAGGTCAGTGAAAAATTTTGCTGAGATTTTGAAGGGGATTTCATTTAATCTGTAGATTGCTTTTTGCAAGATTGCTATTTTTACTGTGTTTATCCTACCTAAGAGCATCTTCCATTTTCTGGTTTCTTCTTTAATTTCTTTCTTTAAAGACACAATGTTCTGGCTACATATGTCTTTCAGTTGTTCGGTAAGCATTACCCCAAGATACTTTCTGTAGTTTGTGGATATTATAAAGGATGATGTTTCTCTGATTTTTTTCTAAGCCCCTTTGATGTCTGTATATGGTAGGGCAACGGATTTTTTTTTTATCTTGTATCCTGCTAGTTTGTTAAAGGTGTTTGTCAGCTATAGAAGTATCATGGCAGAGTTTTGGGGTCACTTATACAAACTATCACACCATCTGCAAATAGGGACAGTTTGATTTCTTCCTTTCTAATTTGTACCCTTTGTTCTGCTTTTGTTGTCTTATTGCTTTAGCTAGAAATTCAAGTACAATATTGAAGCGATATGGAGAGAAAGGGCATCCTTGTGTTATTCCTGATTTTAGAGGAATCTCTGTAAGCTATCTATTCAGTTTGATATTAGCTGTTGGTTTACTTTATATTGTTTTCATTATGTTTAGGTATATTCCTGTTATCCCTGATCTCTACAAGACCTTTAGCATGAAAGTTTGTTGAATTTTGTCTAAGGATTTTTCAGCATCTAGTGGGATAATAATGAAGTTTTTTTTTTCAAATTTTTTTATATGGTGAATCACATTGATAGATTTTCATATGTTGAAACATCCCTGTCATTCAGGGATGAAGCCTACTTGGTCATGATCGATGATTTTTCTGATGTGTCCTTGGATTCAATTTGCCAATATTTCATTGAGTATTTTTGCGTTAATATTCATGAGGAATATTGGTCTGTGATTCTTTTCTTAGTTGTATCTTTGTATATGGTTTGGGAACCAAGGTAATTGTGCCCTCAGAAAAAGAATTTGATAATGAACCTTCAGCTTCTATTATTTGGGACATTTTGGTGAGTATGTATTATCTCTATTTTGAATTTCTGGTAGAATTCTGAACTGATGCCCTCTGGCCCTGTGCTTTTTTGGGGGGGGTGGTTGGGATGCTTTATCTGTTCGTAATTTAATGTTGGTAAGTGATAGATACCCAGAAATCTGTTCGTTTCCTTTTTATTTTCAAATTTTGTGGATTACAGGTTTCCAAAATATGACCTGAAATTTGTCTAAATTTCCTCATTGTCCATTGTTATGCCCACTTTTTGTTTCTAATTTCATCAATTTTCATGTTCTCTCTGTATTTTTTGGGTAGATTAGATAAAGATTTGACTATCTTGTTGATTTTTTCTAAAAGCGAACTCTTTGTTGCATCGATTTTTTTGTATTGCTTTCCTGGTTTATACTTTATTGATTTCAGCCCTCAATTTGATTATTTCATGGCATCTACTCCTCCGGTGTGAGTTTGCTTCTTTTTGTTCTAAGGCTTTCAGTTGCACTGTTAATTCTCTAATGTGACTATCCTCCGTTTTCTTCGTATGGGCACAAACTGCAATAGACTTCCCTCGTAGTACTGCTTTTAAGATGTCCCATAAGTTCAGGTATGCTGTGTTCTCAATCTCGTTGATTTCTAGGAAGTCCTTAATTTCTTTCCTTATTTTTTCTTTGACCCAGGTATGGTGCAATTGTACATTGTACAATTTCAGTTTCCATAACTTGTTGGGTTTCTGCAGTTTTTGTTTTTGAATTTCAACTTAAAGCATGGTAGTCTGATAAGATACAGGGATCTATTCCAATTATTTTTATCTGTTGAGGTTTGTTATGCTGCCTATTGTGTGGTAAATTTTAGAGTAGGTTCCATATGGGGCTGAAAAGAAGGTATATTTATTTTTTTTTGGAAGGAATATTATATAGACGTCTGTTAAACCCAGTTGGGACATAAATTCTGATAGTTCTTCTCTTTCTTTGTTAAGTTTCTGTCTGGTGCTCCTGTCTAGTGGTGAAAGTTGGGTATTGAAGTATCCCACTATCAGTGTGTGAGGTTTTATGTGAGTTTTGAGTTTTATTAGTGTTCTTTTATGAATGTGGGGGCCTTTTTATTTGTGGAATAGGTTCTGAATTGAGATTACATTCTTTATCCCCTTTTACTGATTTTTGTTCAGATATTAGGATAGCTACACCTGCTTGCTTCTTGTGTCCATTTGATTGGAAGATCTTTCCCCAACACTTAACCCAGAGGTAATGTGTGCCTTTGAAACTTAGGTGTATTTCTTGTATCCTGCAAAAGGATGTATTCTGTCTTTGTATCCGTTTAGCCTGTGTGTTTTTATAAGCGAGTTTAGAGCATTAACGTTGAGTGAAAGTAAGGACAATTTTTTGTTAATTCTTGTTTGGTTTAGATTTGTTGGTGATGGTACAGTGAGAATATGTGCCCGTTTTTTTAGGATGTTCTGATAAAGTGAGATTATCTATTGCCTATGTCTATTTGAGAGTAGTTAACACTCTTGGTTTGCAGTTTTCCTTCTAGAATTTTTTGTAGTGCTGGATTTGTGGATATGCATTGTAAAAGTTTGGTTTGTGACTGAGTACCTTATTTTCTGCTTCTATACTGATTGAGGATTTTTCTCAGTATAGTAGCCTGGGCTGGCATCCATGGACTCTTAGTATTTGTAGAACATCCATCCAGGACCTTTTGTCCTGGGCAGTTTCCATGGAGAAGTCAGGTGTAATTTTGATAGGTCTGACTTTATATGTTATATGTTACCTAAACTTTTTCCTTCTCTGCTATTAATATTTTTTCTTTATTCTGTATATTAGGAGTTTTGATTATTATCTGTTTAGAGGATTTTTGGATGGTCCAGTCTATTTGGTGTATGGTATGCTTTTTGTACTTTCATAGGCATGCCCTTCTTCAGATGTTGAAATTTGTCTTCAATTACTTTTGAGTAAGTTTTCTGCACCATTGAGGTGGCATTCTTTGCCTTCTTCTGTGTCTTTTATTCTTAGGTTTGGTCTTTTCACTGTGTCCCACATTTCCTGGATGTTTTTTGTCAAGGATTTGTTTTATTTAAGATTTTCTTTGGTCATTGACTCAATTTCCTCTAGTTTATCTGAAACACCCAAGATTCTCCCTTCGATCTCTTGTATTGTTTCCTATGCTTGCATTTGTAGTTTCTAAGTTTTTATATATCCAGCATTCCCTATGTTTTTGTTCCTTTTATTGACTCTATTGCAGTTTTCAAGTGTTGAACTGTTTGTATTGTTTCCTTCATCCCTTTGATTATTTTTTCTTGACATTCCTAATTTTTTTCAAGAGATTTATTCATTTTTACATTTTTTGCTTGGTCTTTTCCTCTATATCTTCCAATATTTTGCTTGATTTTTCTTCCAATTCTTTAAGTGATTTTCTCATATCATCTTGGTGAAACTTTTTTTTTTTTAAGAAGTTATGTTTTAAGTCATTGTCGTTTGCTTTCTCTGATTTGGTGTGTTCAGGTCTTGTTGGTGTATAGTTCCTAGATTCTGTTGGTGTCATACTGGTCTTTCTATTGTTGGGTGTTTGCTTGTATTTCTGTCTTCACATCCCTTCTTCCAGAAGGTGCATGTGCAGTCTCTCTCTCTCTCTCTCTACCCTGTTCTCTCAGCCTCAGTGGATGTATGTGGCTCTGCAGTTCAATGTCTGCAACTCTGGATGATCCAAACTCTCTGGAGGTCTCTTTTGTGTCAGAGGGCAGGCGATCTGTTCCAAAGATCAGGCAAGTGTAGCCTTAAGGTGGTCCTCTGGCATTTGGTTTAGGTGATGGCATCCAAAGGTGAGTTGAATGGGCCTCAAAGTAGTCCTGCATGAATAGGTGGGTCTGATGTGTTCAGAGCAGACCCAGAAACTTCCACAGAGGTGGAGGGGTTGTTGGACCTCTGCTCTGGCCTAATGTTGATCCAGAGCAATGGGTCACAGGACAAATGGTGTGTGTGTGGGGGGGGAGGCAGGCTGTGGATTGTGTATGGACTACAGTATCTAGACTGCATAGTATTTAGAGCCAGGATACAGGTGGTGATCGAGATTCAAAGCTAACCCAGGGAGTTCCCAGGAAAGATGTGGAGGTAATTTGACCTGAACTGTTCCCAGACTCACCTCTGGCAGAGCGCCTGAGGCTATGGGATTGAAAGATGAGGCACATGATGTCTCAAGGTTGTCCAGCAAAGATAGGCGGTTCAGGTGTGCTCAGAATAGACCCAGGAAATTTCATGGATGGGAGAGGGGTTTTTGGACTTGCACTCTGGCCCAGAGCTCACCCAGAGTAGCAGGCCAGCAGTACAAAGTTGGGGAGAAGCAATTGTTTTCTTTTTAAATTAGTCATATTGTCAATGAAAAGTTTAGTAAATTCTTTTTGCATTATCTATTCATATATTAGTTGGAGCTTTCTAAATCTAATGTTCCACATATTAGTCCAGTCATCTTCGCATGCATCTAATGTACAAATAGCTGTATTTGGCTGGTTTGCCGTATGCATTTAAAACTGCTTAAATAACATTTTGCTATAATTTAAATTTTAATTATTTTATTATTCAGAAAGACTATAATAATTAAGATATCCATTACATTCTATGTTTAAAGTGTATCTCTTCCAAAATAATTGGCATAATTGAAGATCCTACAATTAATAGTAATAAATTGATTACTAATGGAATAAATAACAGTAGTAGTTAATGAATGAATTATTTCTTCTAATGAGAAGATTATTTTCAAGATACTTTTGATCCAACTCTAACTGTTACTTTTTTGAATTTTTGTGCATCTATGGGTTGAAAAGACTGATCGATTGCATATCCAGTACTGAGGAGGCCAGGCACCCAAGAAACCAAAAACCTCTGTTGTTGATAATGTCAGTTGACACAGCTTGTAAGCATTCAAACTCTAAGTCATGTTTGTATATCTTCAAACAATATTAATTAGTAGGCACAAATTAACTAATTGATTAAAAGGTACAAATGAAGAGAGTAACTTCACAATTGCTGAGCAACAATGCTCACTCTCAGAGTTTAGAGATTAGAAGTTAAGCAAGTTGTTATTCTCTGTGAAGCTGTGTCTTCATCTGTAAGTATGGAATAACTCTGTTCATTCATCTGCTAATTTTGGATGCCATTGCTTGTTACCCCTGATTAGTACTCCACTGTGTAAATGTACCACATTTTCCTTATATCCTTTCTTTGGTTGACAAACATCTAGATTGTTTCCAAGATCTGGCTATTATGAATAATGTTGCTATAAACATAGTTGAACAAATGTCCTTTTGGTGTGAATGTGCCTCCTTTGGGTATATGCCCAAAAGTGGCAATGCAGGATTTTGAGGTAGGTTGATCGCTAGATTTCTGGGAAATTGAAACACTGATTTACACAGCAGCTGTAAGAGTTTGCATTCCTGCCAGAAATTGAGGAGTGTTACTCTTTCTCTACATGTTCTCCGGCATAAGCTGTCTTCAGTGTTTTACATCTTGGCCATTCTGAGATTATTCTGGTGAGATTTCCCTGTTTCTATCTGTACCCCATTTTTTAAAGCTGGATTATTTGGTATTTTGAGGCCTGGTTTCTTGAGTTCTTTGTATATTTTGGAGATTAGCACTCTGTCAACTGCAGAGTTGGTGAAGAGCTTTTCCCATTCTATAGGAAGCTGTTTTACCTTGTTGAACTGTTTCGTTGCTTTACAGATGCTTCTCAGTTTCAGGAGGTATCATTTTTTAATTCTTGCTCTCTGTGCCTATGTTAAGGGTGCTCCAAGTCTGATCTTGGGCCTCTGTCTGAAGTTGATTCTGGGTTTATATTTCAGGCCTAACTCTGAAACTACTCTCCGTACATTCTTCATCCACTCCAGAGTATCAAATTTCTCCTGTTTATATATTTTTCTTTGTTAAAATACCAGTTTTTGTTTCTACTTTTTTAATTTAAATGTACCTTTCATAAAACTATACAGGGGGTTTGTAGTTTCTGAACCAGTATAACACTGACAGAAGATATGCTCTCAGGAAAACATTTCCTAATGATGTATATGCTAACCCATTTCTCCAGCATACCCTGAAATGGTCTCCCTTATAACATCAACTCTAAATAGAATAAGCATTGTGGTGGCTCCATCTGCAGAGAATCCCCCTCCATTCTTTCTCCCAATCCTGTCCTTATGTCTGCCTCAGTCCAGTTCCATATTAGCCTTTGAGACAATGTCTTTCTCTGAAGCCAGCTCTGGCTAATTCACCTGCCCCTTCTTGTAGGTCAGGTAACCATAAGGATCCTCTTGTTTCCAACCCCTGATTCTGTTTGTAAAGCTTGTCCCAATATTCTGTTTTTTTCCTATGTTTTGGGATCAGAATTCAGATCATTGCGCTGATTACATATTAAGAATAATTTTGAAATATTTATGTTAAAATAAATAAAAAAATTATTTAATTTTGGAGACAAGAACTCTTTTTTTTTTTTTTTTTTAGCACTGACTGTCCTGGAACTAGGTCTGTAGACGAGGCTGGCCTGGAACTCACAGTTATGCCACAACACGCTGGCTAACAAAACAATTTCATTGACCCAATCATCTTCCCAGCCTTGGTTCCCTATTTTGAAACACAATATAAATGAGATAACTATGACTAATTCCATGTGTCATTTCCTGGGAGTCATTTCTTAATGGCACAAAGAACAAATCCTATTGATTTCCATCCTCTGTTTATTACATAAGCAAGATTGCTTGGTGAGTATTGTCCTTTGGTGGCTCAGGAAGTAGCACTAATATGAGAAACTGTAGTCATTTTGCACATGGGTTTAGCATAGATATGCATGATTTCTCAAGGGCACATAGCAGAAATAAAATTGATAATCCTTAGGGTACATGTTTTATTAATTTGATTAATTTTCACAAATATGTCATGAAATGATCATATAAACATATAACAAGTATATTCACAGATCGGGGAACACAACCAGTTGATAAACAGCTTCAAAAATTAAGCAGGATACAAGATTAACTAAAGAAATCAGTAGACCTACTATAAATTGATTTTAAAGGGGTTGAGAAAGAAATCAGAGAAACATCACCCTTTAACATAGTCACAAACAAAATAAAGTATCTTGGATTAACACTTACCAAGCAGGTGAAAGACCTATGTAGCAAGAACTTTGTCTCTTTAAAGAAAGAAATTAAAGGAGGTATCAGAAAATGGAAAGATTTTGCATGCACTTGGATAGGTAGGATAGGTAGGAAAAATGGCAATCTTGCTAAAAGCAATCTGCAGATTCAATATAATCCCTTACCAAAATGTCCAACAAAATTTTTCACTTAACATAGTCTGAAAAAAGAAAAGACCCAGGCTAGTCAAAACAACACTACACAATAAAAGAACTTAGAAAGGCATAACAATCCCCAACTTCAAGATCTACTATATAGCTATAGTCCTAAAAACAGCCTGGCACAAAAAAATAGACAGGTAGACCAATGGAATCAAGTCGAAAATCCTGATATTGACCCACACACATATGAATACCTGATTTTTGACAAAAGAGCTGCCACTATGTAAAGAAAGGAAGAACACATCTTCAAAAATCGGTGCTGCCACAACTGGATGATGGTGTGTAAAAGACTGTAGATAGACCCATGCCAATCATCATGCACAAAACTTAAGTTCAAATGGATCAAAGACCTCAACATAAATCCAGCCACATTGAACCTCTTAGAAGAGGAAGTGGGAGGTACCCTTGAACATATTGGCACAGGAGACTGCTTCCTGAATATAAATCCAACATCACAGACACTGAGATCTACAAATAATAAACGGAATCTCTTGAAACTGAGAAGCTCTTGTAAGGCAAAAGACACAGTCCACAAGACCAAAAGGCAGCCCACAGATTGGGGAAAGATATTCACCAACTCCACATATGACAGAGGGTTGATCTTCCAAATATACAAAGAACTCTAGAAACTAGTCACCAAACACCAAATAACTTCATTAAAAAGTGGGGTAAAGAACTGAAAAGAGAATTCTCAATAGAAGAATCCAAAATGGATGAATAACCCTTTAAAGAGTGCTTGACGTCCTTAGCCATCAGAGAAGTGCAAATCAAAACAACCCTGAGATACCAACTTATTCCTGTCAGAATGGCGAAAATCAGAACCACTAATGACAGCTTATGTTGGAGATGATGTAGAGAAATGGGAACACTCCTACACTGCTGGTGGCAGTGCAAACTCGTAAAGCCATTTTGGAGATCAGTATGGTGCTTCATCAGTAAAATATGAATCAGTCTACCACACATTCTGGCAATTCTACCCTTAGGCCTATACCCAATAGATCCACATCCATGCAACAAAGACATCTGTTGGACTATGTTCATGGCAGCATTACTTGTAATAGCAAGAAACTGGAAGCAACATAAATGCCCCTCAAATGAAATGAAGAACCGATAAAGAAAATGTGGCATATTTATACAATGGAATACTACTCAGGGAAAAACAATGAATCTTGAAATTCACAGAAAATGCATGGAACTTAAAAAAGAAAAAAACATCCTGAGTGAGGTGACCCAGTCATAAAAAGAGGAACGTTTTAGACATAGAGCAAAGGATCCTGAACATATGATTCACACTGCCAGAGAAACTAGAATACAAAGAGGAACCTAAGAGATTCATACACTGTCCCTCACAGAAGAAGAAAGGAACAAGATCTCCTGAGCATATCAGGTGTAGGTAGGGTGGCAGTGAGTGGAAAGAGAGTTAGAAAGAGAAGAGAAGAGGAGAACATGCGGGACTAGGAAGATTGAGTCTAGGGATGAAGAGATGAGAGCAAGAAAAGTCATATCAAAATAGAGGGAACCATTATAGGCTTGAAGAGAAAACTGAGTCTAGATAAATGTCCAGAGACCTACAAGGATGACCCCAACTAACAATCTGAACATCAGTGGAAAGTCTACCTTAAATGCCTTTCACTGATAATGAGATTTATAACTAACATGTATGTCATCACAGAACCCTCATCTAGTAGCTGATGGAACAGAAGTAGACACCCACAGCTAGACAGTGAGCCTAATTCCTGGAATCCATTTGCAAAGAAGGATGAATGACAAGAAAATTGGTTGAAGACAAGGTACAGAAACCCACAGAGACAGCTGACGTGAACAAGGGGGAGCTATTGGGCCCCCCAGACTGATAGCTGGGAAACCATAATTGGACCAACACAGACCTCATGAATGTGGATATCAATATGAAGGCCTGGGAATTCTAAGGGAACTCTGACAGTGGAAACGGGATGAGTCTCTTGTGCACTAAAGGACTTTGGTAGCATATTCTTTATGGAGGGATATTTCCTTAGTCTAGAGGCAAAAGGGATGGGCAAGTCCCTACTCCAAATGACTTGACTGACCTGATTATATCTCCTGTAAGGCTTCAATTCCATCGTGGAGTGGGGAGGAATGAGATGGAATGGGGTTGGGGGGCATGGGAGCAGGGATGAAGGGAAGAGAAGGAAATGTAATCAATATGTAAAATAAGAAAAAAGTTATATATATAATATTCACTGATTATTATTTGGCCTGTATCAGCATTTTTAATATTAAATGTTAGTCATTGTTAATTGTGGTATCATCTCACAACTTATTAAATAAGTCTTACTTATGAACTGAAGCTGTAATACAAATTTATCCTTGATTAATGATGTTAAATGAATATCATATATATGTATGTATATAAAACATATATACATGTGAGATTTTATAGGCCTCAGCAAGTCATGCCCTTTTACAAAAAAATGTATTTAAACTCATGCCCCTGAATTTCATAATAAAATGTCTCAATTATGTGGTTTCTTGGGGTCTGTTTAAAACCTTGTAATTCTAGCTTTATCTGTGGAAGTTCAGATGATGAAACTGGAAGCATTTATTCTTCAAAATACTCCCACAGTTGCTCTTGTATGTTCTATAGTCCTGTACCTAGCTCATTATCAGACCCAAAGAAACAACATCTGGGAGTCTGTCAATGTCCACTGTGCATTTAATAGTGTGAAAAGAATACCACTGTGCTATAAAACCTAAACATCATTGCATTTGTGTGTTTTGAAAATGCACCCATTGAAATTCTGATACAGCACCAAACCTCATTAAATAAATATAAATGACACACCACATTTGACATATTTATGTGTATGAACTTGCTCTTCTCTTCCATGAGAAAAAGTTTATATGTAAGAGAAGGTGAGTGCAGTAGGGTTGGAGAAAAGATGGTAGGACACCTGAAGTGTTGGACCAATCCCTCTGTTTTCCAAATGAGGATCCAGGTACAGTAACCCATGATTTCAATCCCAAAATTCAGGAGGCTGAGACTATATTCCTAATTTATTATATTTTATGGATGATCTGTCTTAGGCTACGTGATGGGCTCCCACAAACGGGACCCTGAGGATGGACTTGTCACTATGTGACAAATGGGTGGGTAGGACCTCTGTCTTAGGCTACAT
This sequence comes from Cricetiscus sungorus, assembly GCA_030556225.1. Taxonomy (NCBI): domain Eukaryota; kingdom Metazoa; phylum Chordata; class Mammalia; order Rodentia; family Cricetidae; genus Cricetiscus; species Cricetiscus sungorus. The sequence continues at coordinate 99,284 of JANBXA010000275.1, forward strand.
AGGGTGCATCTGCCCTCAGCAATCAAGGACACAGTCAAAAATTGGGCAAGAAACTCTTGCAAGAAGAGTGGGCTCCTGAGAGATGGACCTATGCTACTCCAGTCATTGAAGGACCTACAGCCATATAAGACGGTCTGCATCCGATCTGTGGCACCGCGATATTCCTGTCATTGACATCTCCATATCTGTGAGAACCAGGTCCTGTTTTTCGAGTCCTGTGAAATAAAGTCCTTGACTGGGGAGGTTAGATTCGGAGTTGTCACCATTCTTAGAGCTCTGTTCCTTTTCTAAAAGCTGATGGTAGTATACAGAAACAGGTTTTTCAAGTATGGAATCAATTTGGATTTTGATCAATTGAGTTAATTTCTGGAATGCCCAAGGTCCAAAAGTTAGCAGCAGTAATAACCCCACCAATGGTCCCAGGAGGGAAGAAAGAAGGGTGTAGATAGTTGAATTGGCTAATGCAAGAATCAATTCTGCAGAGGAAGGATGTCCAGGGGTAAGGTGGGTTGAAAAGCTCCTGTTACCTCCACAGGAGAGAGGAAGTTCTAGCAGAGGGTCTAGCAGGAGACCTATGAGGGACATTTTCCTTCTGAAGTCACTGGACATCTTCATCGATAATTGAGCATAGTTCAGAATACCTGTTGCTGGATAGAACAAGGGAGAAAATGCCTGTCCCCACTCCAGTGGCACCAAGACCAAGGAGAGAGATGGTGAGGACAGAAATAGGCTCTTTGTGCTGCCTAGGTAGGGGAGAGATGTCCTTTTCCTCCCATAAGGGAAGGAAGTCTTTAGGGTGATAGTAACACAGGAGAGGCAAAAGCTTGATTAAAATACAAAAGGCAGCTGTGGCCAGGCAGGGGGATGAGTACCTGCCTGCCAAGCATGGTTGGGAGGGACAATGTGTGAGTAAGTCAGGAGAACAGGTTCTGTTACAAAGATGGCTATATTGAGGAGCTTCAGAAGTAAAAATGCATAGCCCTAGGCCAGAGACCTGAGTAACAGAGATTCCATGAGTGGAATCTGTATGCCATCTGCAATGACCAGAATTTTGTCTCCCACAATGGCTATCCCTTCATAAGAAAGGCCAAGAATAATAGCATAGGCAAAAATCTTCCATGGACTCTGGGAAGGTCAGTGTCTGGTCTCTGGACTTCCTGGTTTTCTACATTATAGGTCACTGAAGGTAAGCAGGATGTCTACTAAGGGGAAATGCAGGTAGAGATAAGCAGGTTGTTAGCAGGGGAAGAGGTCTCAGGAGTTGCTAAATAACTGTATAAGGAGTATAAGCCCTAAATTCTATTTCTCAGGAAGTTGGGGAGAAGGTAGATCAAGACTGAAAGTCGCTATCTTTTAACTCTATGGGCTATTCTAAGAAAAAGTTGGCAATGTCTAAGGCTTATGCCATGATCATTTCTGGCAATTACTCCTTTTTTTTTTTTTTAAGTAAGAAGGTGGGCTATTGACACTATGTCACCATGAGTGGGAGCAGGGATCGTGGTCTCCCTAGATAGTTATGTGACATGTATCCTGAAGCAAGCAGGCTAACCCAGCCTTTGCAGGCAAGATTTTTCGGGCCCTCCATGATGTCTTTTTGAGGAGGAAAGTTTTTTTTTTTTTACATCAACCTTTATGCAACCAGGTATGCAACTAGGTCCCATGAAGCCTAGGCAGGGTAGGTGTCTTTGGTGGCTTCTTTATTGCACTCATAGGTACACTCGAAGATGTTTTATTTTGTCAATAGCAGAAGGAGGCTTCCCTGGGAAGTGGCTCCCTAGGTCGTGGTGGGTTGTCACCTTTTAAAGGCTCACCATGACCACATACATTGAGGTCAAGCCTGTGACTTGGATAGGCTTTGTCATCAGGGAGTCTGTTGGCAGGATAAAGCCAGTTAACCTCTTAATGGCCTAAGGGCCTAAGGCAAGTAGAATTAAGGAGCCAGCAAGAGATAAGGGAGTAGGGTGGTACCCAGCCTGGTTCCTATTTTCACTGCTTCTGTATAGAAGCAACATTCCTTTCTTGAGTGTTGCACAAATCTCTCCTTGTTCTAAAGAATACCCCTGAGAGAGACTGAGAGAGAGATTATATTCCCTAGATCTCAGGTCCGGTTTTTTCTGTTTCACACATCTCACCAAGTGGTCTGGCAGCCACAGGGCCTCATTTTCTTTCTGTAAGAAAACACAAACATGCACTCGACTTCCCTCAATCCCCTAATAGGACAAGCTTGGGCCCTTTCCATAGTCTAGTGCATGGATCATGCCATTTGACTTGAGTAAAAGTCTCTTGAGTTCCATCATATCAGAATGTCTGCCACAGATTGCTCATGGCATCCACATTTAAACATTTTTTAAAATGAAGATGCTTGATTTAATGCATCATGTGGAGACTGGGAACATAACTCCCTTCTCCTTATAAGTTGTATTTTTAAGGAGCTATGAGCATGATCCACAATTCCCTGTCCTTGAGGATTATAAGAAATGCCTGTTATATGTTTAATTTTTTATTGTGCAAAAAATGTTGAAATGCTTTACTAGTATATCCAGATCCATTGTCTGACTTTTTGGAACTCCCATGTAAGCAAAACATTTCAAACAGTGGCTTATCACAAGCTTAGTGGCTTCTCCAGTTTGTGCAGTGACCCTTAAGAAGCCTGAATACGTATCGACTGTCACATGCACATACTTTAATCTGCCAAGTTTTGCAATATGAATAACATCCATTTGTCATGAATAATTAGGAAGCAGGCCTGAGTTACCTGTAATTCCAATAGTAGTTACAGGTAAATATTGTTGACACATATTACATTGTTTGACAAATGTTGAGCAGTCTCTGTAGTTAAACCAAACTACTTTCTTAGACTATTACTATTTTGATGATGAAAGCTGTATGACAGTTGAGCTAATTTTTCTATCAGCTGACTCATTACCTTTAGTCAGTGGGTTAGGAAATTTGAATGAGCTCTTACATGACCCACAAAGCACAGTGGCTCTCTTTAAAATGAATGGCATTTTGAATTTGCTCAAACAGCATTTTAACCTGATTGTTACTAGTTCCAATGTATGGAACTATCTCTAAAACTTGAAGAATTCTGAAAACAGTATGACTATAAGTATATAAGTTAAATGAGTCATTATTAGAAGCTGAAAAACTATTGTTAACAGCTTGTAACTCAACTATCTGAGCTGAAGATCAATCTGTTTGTATTACATACTCTTTTCCAACAATAATATAAGCTGCTTTTTTGTTAGAAAAACCATCAGGAGAAACTAGCAGCATTTTTTACAAGATTACTCCTTACAATTTTAGGGAATACAAAAGGTTGTATTAGTACAAATTGTAACAGTCTATGACTGGAAACTGATTATCAATTTTCTCCAAAAATTTAGCAAAAGCTGATGGACCAAAATTTATAATTAATAAAAGCTTGGAAACTTGGGTCCTGAATCTATACAGAAAAAGGGAACTTCTAATGATAAAAGAAATTAGCTCCTTAAGTCAGGAGTGCCTCACCATCTGAGTAAACATTCCTTTCCATGTTAATTCCCAGTTGTAAAGGTTTAAAATAACCATTAACTTACTATCTGGTATAGGAAACATGTATTAAGCTTGGTTCTCTGGCAAAATATCTCTTAGACTCCATACAGCATTTTGTACCATACAAGCTACTGTTTTAAAATAATGATTCAACATTTTGGTTGAGGAAACCAAAGTAATGTAAATGTAACCATAACAATAGTCCCCTTGCAGTAAGAAAGAAGTCAGACTATGTTATGTGGAAAGCACATAAATCTCCCATGGTTTAGCATACTCAATATAGCATATCTGTTGATGTTGGATTGCATTCTCCAATTGTAGAAGAATTTGTCTCCCCTCTTTAGTTAGTTGTCTTGGTGACTGGGAATCACTATTTCCTTTAAGGATATCACTTAAAGGCTTTAAATTGCCAGTAGATGCTTTTAAAAAGTACATAACCATTGAATATTTCCCAATAATTTCTGAAAATCATTTAGTGATCACAAGCTATCTTTAATTTTTTACTATTTAGGCCTAATTTCTTTAGGATGTAACATAAGTCCCGAATACTTTTGAAAACTTTTTCTAGTCTGACCAGTAAAGCTCTCTTTAGCTGACAAGGTCTCATTTGCATTTTCACTGACACCTTTCTAGGAGCCTGACAGAGCTGCAGTTCCCTGAGGCTTTTTCTCAATAGCTTTTCTCAAATCTTACATTAACCTCCATTCTTTCACTTTCTCTTTTAACCATCAAAATATATGAAGATTTCTGTATTCTCTACTCTGCTAAACTTTTTTGAACCATCCATAGAGATTTCTCTGGCTCTCAGGCCATTTTGGCTTTGGCTATTTCCTGGGGACTGCTGTGTCTCTGATATCTCTTTTTGCCATATCTCAAGCAATTCAAATGGTACTTTTTGTTAGGATGTACACATTCATAATCACTCTCTATACATGCATTTTTGTGGCCACACCATACATACAGAACATACATACATACATACATACATACATGCATACATACATCTTTTAGCCTTCTTTTTTCTAGGCGAAGAATAGTTGGTTGAAATAAAACATCCTTAACTGAAATCTCTTGTAATGCGGCTATTATCTATATTCTTTACATGAAACTCAACTTCCTCTTTCTCGAAAGGAGTACTTTAAGTCCCTAATGAACTTTTTCCTCCTTGACAAGTATTAAGCCATCATTATTGAACAGAAAGTGGGGGGGAAAGTCACCAGGAATCACATGCTCATGAGCAGTGAGGACGGATTCCTACTTGCCTTGCTGCTGCTCTCATGTCTAGCCTACAGGACCGGCTCTCTTCTAGGTGAGCGCTACCGATGTTTCTTCTTCAGGGAAGGGGTGTCTGTTCCGGTAAAAGCCCTCCCTCGGGCCCCATGTTGGGCGCCACTTGCCCCAACCCAAGGGGCACAGTTATACATGGGTCGAGGTGGGCTAGAACCTGAAAATAATGGGAGAGAAAGAAGGAAGGAGACCAAGTAGTGCATTTGTCAAGGTCTAACTTTATTGATGTAAAAAGTTTTTAAAGCAAAGCTGGGAGGAAATGGGGAGGGGTAGCAGGCATGGAAGAAATGGGAAGGGGTAGCTTCTGCTAACTCCGGGGTCCTGGTAATTATCTCAGACAATAAACATCAGACAATAAACGTCTGCTTATCTTAGTTCCTGGGCCAGGCCCATCTCAGTTCAGGGCACTCACTACCTGGAATGAGTGGAAGAGACCACCTGTTAAGCAGGTTCCTGTATACCAAGATAAGGCTCAATTAGAGTTCTAAGGTGTAAGCAATTCTGCAAGAGAATGTAACTCAAGCAGCTCACAACACTTAGAAAGGTTAATGAGACTAAAATAAATTGTACAAAAACCTATGATTGTATGCATCTATTTGTCATTGTAAATCAACTACTTAACAGGCACTAAATATACCAGAGCTTGGGAGGCAGAGGGAGGTGGCTGCCACAGTTCAAGTACAGCCAGTACAAAGACAAACCCTGTCTCTAAAAAGCAAAACAAAAACAAAACCAACATAGAAAACAAAACAGAAAGTGAGACATAGAAAGAGAGAGAGAGAGAGAGAGAGAGAGAGAGAGAGAGAGAGAGAGAGAGAGAGAGAGAGACTGTCCTTGAAATCAATATTTTATAAGGTCAAAAACCTTTTAATTTATTTCCCGTGAAAGTGAGATCACATACGTACTTTTATTTTCTTTGATGATTTTTTATTTAAATTGAAAACAAGATTATTGTACATGTCAATCCAAGTTTTCACATCCTCACTTCCTTCCCTTCCCCTGCTCCAACTCCCCACCCCATTCCCTTTCTGTTCCTCAGGGAGGAAGATTCCTTCCATGGGGAGCACATATGTACTTAAAAGAACTAAATTGTCCTGATATTGACAACTGTTTAGCCATCCCTGTCTTGAATTATCTCAAAGATTGTATATTCTGTCTTTTTACCCCCTTCTTTAGCAAAGAGAAGTTATCAGGCACTGTTTATATGTTAACTTAAAGCTGGCACTTAGACTCAGACTTTGTTTTACTCTCTGGGTAGTGCAAAAAAAGCCCTATGAAAAGGTAGGTGTAGTGTGATGTTTTACTCTTACTTTTATGTGGGACACACCCCCAGCTCCCAAATCACATACAGGGGTTTATTCTTAATTGTGAATGTGTGGCCTGAGCTTGGCCTGCTGATAGTCAGCTTTTATTAACTACAAATTATTCCAACTACCTTTTGCCTCTGGGATTTTTCCTTTTGTTACTTCCGCATATCTTATTTCACTCCTCTGCTTGTTCGCTTCTTGCTTCCTCTCTTTCTTTCTCCTACTATGTATACTGTCTGCCAGCCAGCCACACCTGTTCTTGTTCCAGCCTCTCTATTGGCCTTCAGCTCTTTATTAGACCATCTCCTGTTTGAGAAAGTCACAATAACACAACTTCACAGAGTTAAACAATGGCAGCATAAAAAAAAGACACACCTTAAAATAATATTCCCCAACCAGTAGGTTCAGGAAAGAGCACTATCCAGGTTTGCAGCAGATGAATGCCAAGTGACATACCTGCTGCAAAGGGAAGAATAGACTGTTGCTGTCCCAACTTGAGAGGAGGTGATGCTAGAGTGTTTCAGGACTGGATGCAACTGTGAAGTAGTTTCACTTAGTATTTCCTAGGAATCCCTGTGACTTAACATTGCATGTCCTGTTGTTGAGAGTGAGTAATGCCTGAGATGCACTCACTTATTTGTCTCAAAGTGGGGCTGGAGGACACCTTCCAACAGCAGCCACATGGAGTCCACAAGATTGAAAAACAAGGACAGAGGACTGTGGTGCTTAGTGTCCCCATTCCTCCTCCCTGACCTCCCTGGAAGCCCAGGCAGTTTCCCTTGGTGCTGGAACGGCTCATTTGCCTAAACAGCTCAGTTCCCTTTCACTTTAGTTTAGTCTTGGGGTCATAAGTTATTAAATGTCCTGGTTCATCCATTTCTCAAGATTCCTTCCCCACAGGGTTAGAGAAGTCTTGCATTTCAAAGGATTTTGAATGCTCCAAAGAGTAACCTCAAAGATGCAGGAAGTCAGTATTTGACTGGGCTGCAGTGTGGAACAGTGTCACAGTTTAAATGTGAGTGTTACCATTACATCTTGGCAGTTGTATGGAGCAAACTATTGGACAGACAGAAAGATAGGCAAAGATGGTGGCTCTCAGGAATGGGGTATGAGAGTGTGGTGTCTGAGTGCAGAACAGTGAACCACATCAACAAGTCTCTGGGCAGGAGCTGGGAAGCCAGCAGGCTGAGGCCTTTGGGAGGGCATTCCTGAAGCAGAGCATACTGCACTTGAGTCAACAACGTGTGAGAGCCATCTGCATAGCTAGGCTGTGATCTTGGAAAACTTCACTTGCCAGAGGAAATAGCAGCAGCAGAAGATCCCAAATGTATCTCTGCCAAAGAGAGGAGAAACATGAGGCTGTTTGACATTAACTCAGAGCAACAGAGGTACACCCATTTTTTCTAAAGGCCTTTCCACTCACCATTGCTTAGTTTTCAATGTTATGGTGTGAACTCCTCAAGACTCCAGGGAATCCTAGGCAGCCCTTCCCCCTTAGTCACTAGGGCTCCTCCAGCTTCAGCCAAAAGAGTGGAGCCTCACCAGACCAGTTTTTTTGTATGTGTCTTGGCTTGACATCCAAAAGGCAGGCATTGGCTGGACTGAGGACTTACATTGTCTGGCTTTTCTCACTAATATCTCAGTCTGATGCCCATGGCTTTTTAAAGAATAGAAACATCATGATATTCCTTAATATGTACTTTCCTATAGCTTTAAATATTACCTGGAAGAATCACCCACTTACTGCCCAGGAGAGGTCCTGCATATGCATTCCAGAAATTTCTAAATGAATGCATCACTGTCTTGTGGGAAGATGTCTCCTTCCAATAGGTCTGAGTTTGTGTTTATAGCCACAATTTCTAGACTTTGTATAACACTCTATAGTCACACACCCTTTCAGGTCCCAGAAGGCATGAGAGTGCCACTGTGCTCCGGGGCTGCCTCCCTGGGGTCCTTGCAAGAAGTGCTTGTTTCAGATTTGAGCCTGGTGTCTTGACTCAAATTCAGACTTTGTGTGAAGGGTACAAAGACAAATGATAATAATCCCAGACAAAAGATTTTTGTGTTCTACTGTTAACTTCTAGGCAAATATGATACCTTATACAAGGACCTGACTCGAAACATATACCTCCTGTAATAGGAGCTAAACAAGACTGATGTTCATTTGTTCATTTTCTTGGGAAAACAAATCGTGTAAACTGAACCTGTATTGTTAATGGCTGTTTCTACATCACCATCTTCAGATGTTCCTCCTGCTTTGATCCAGGGGCTTCAACATCACACCAACAACTGGCCAGCAGGAAAGGCAACAAGGCAGAGGGCTACCTCTTCACCTATTGACAGCCTTTGGAAGGTTCTACCAGGTAAGAGATTGAAGTCCAAGAAGGGAGTGTACTTGGCCTTGGTCAATTGTCATCAGTTAACCTGGACTTGCACGCAGTTTCAAGTGTTCCCTCATGCTCATTGTCAGCCTCGAGCCCAGCTTTGTTTTGCTGAACACTGGAAATTCCAAACTCATGGTTCAGACTTTCTACCTGTTTCAGACTTTATGACAGTATCACTCTCTCCTTTCTTCTGCATGAACTCTGAAAGCAGTATCTGTGACTGGTGCCATAGGCTCAAGCCAGTCATGTGACTTTTATTTCTGAAGCTTGTCATGGGAGTACATCCCATGTTTTGAGAGCACTAGAGAAGCAACCTGGGAAACCAGCTGGCTGTGGGTGTTTGTAATCTGTTTGCTTTGTTACAAACACTTCTTTATGGCTTCACCTCCTAGGCAGCTGTAGATGATCAGGGCCAAGCCCCTAAAGGCAGATCCCCATGGTGCTATTGTTTCAGGCAAATTCTGCAGAGCATATGGTCATCTGGAGACTGTTACTCAGTGGTAGGATTCAGCCTGTTGTCTGTCATTGGGCATCCCTGAGGTATCTCTATGATACAAGCACTGAGAATCTAAAATGCTTGTGACCTGACCCACCCTGGATCCTCGTGAAACACACACTAGTTGGTCTCTGCATGTGGTTGGCTCACACTGTTGGTACCTAGCATCTAGCTAAGATTTTGGTGACCAATTCCCACTCATCTTAGTTTCCCGCATGCCATCACCAGCACAGACCTTTCCAATGATAGCCAGACTCAATCACCCCATGGGACCCAACAACAACTGGGAAAGCCATGATGTCGCTGAAACTATCTATCTAACACAGAGCCCTTGGTCTCCTCTGAATTAAGCTCTCTCAGACGTGGATTCCTCATCTGCAAATATGGCAGATGATCTCTATATCCAGTTTGTTCAGGCTAGAAATCTAGGAAGTGCCCCAGTCTGCAAGTGAGTAGATAGGGACTCTGAGGGAGGGATGAAAGGAGGGAGGCAGCAAGGGAGGGATAATGAGGGAACAAAAGACACAAGAGATGGAAACAAGATAGTATTCTGATCAAGTCTCATTTAATAAATATAACCAAGGGATTTAAATAGTGAAGAAATGAGGGAATGGGCCAAAAGGAGGATGTGAGGGAGGCAGAGTGTCCTTCCAAGGAAAATGTAGGCATTCTGCTATCATATAAGTTGCTGTACAATAAGCATGCAAGCTTGGATTCTTTCAGGGTCAGGCTGTGTCATATGTTTAACATATGGAAAATTACCAGTATGTTATTATCTAAAAGAATAATAGGAAAGCTGGCTGATAAGATGCTAACTTTGCTCTGGGTTTCCCCACATGTCCTCTTTTTTAAATATATTATAAAAGTTCCATGAGGTTGGATATCCTTGAGGGGACTATGCCTGTTTTAGGTTAGAGATATTCTTGGATCAGTAGTGAGGGATAGCCATACCAATCATTGGAGATTACATCTTGTGATGGCCATTCCTGCCTTAAGGGGCTATTGGGGCAGGACACTCTCTGTCCTTCTTCTGTTGCCCATCAATTTCTAACCAGCCCTTCTCACCAAGAAGAGAATGATTCTGATGGATTTATTGATACACAGGTTTAACTGTGTATTGTCTAGAGTTCTTCTTGCCTCTCTCCCATGTCAGCGATATCAAGGTAATGATAATGCACTTGTATGGGTTGCATATTTATAGCATCAATTTGATTTTGAATGAATGCCATCAATTTGTTCAACAGAAAAGGTCCGAGCAATAAAAGAATTATCAAGTATGTCAAGGAGAGGACCTAGCAGGGGAAGGAGATAAGGCAGGAGCCAATTTCAGGCACTCCAGGTGGGTTGATCAAACAGCTCTCTGCAATGCTTCTCAAGCTCTTCTTGATGTTTCTTGATTCTGTCTATAACTATTCCGGATTTGTTAGCATAAAAGCAGCATTTTTGTTAAAAATCAAGCAAATGCCTCCCTTGTTGGCAATGAGTAAGACTGGCCCTCTTCTATTTTGTAGGACTACCTCTGCTAGAGAGTCAACTTGGTCCTGAAGGTCCTGGACTGACCAGTAAATCGTCTGTATATCATCAGCATGCTCTTGAGACAGCTTAGAGTATGATTTTATTGCCACTCCCATGCCTGGAGAACCAGACTCTTAAGTGTACAACTATTTTTCTGCATGAACACATAATTAGGCAACAAGGAATCATTAAATACAGGGACTTCTAGGGGCCAGGAGGCACCCAAGATCAAACATAAACAACAGTCTGCTTATAGGCTAGGGTTGTAATGTTTAAAGGGTAATGGGGAGCAGACAGTATATCTGAGGTTTGTGAGTCTATGTCTGCACTTCTGGGTTTGGGAAGTAATAATGGATGATAATCTATATTACCAGAGAATCAATCATAATTTGGAATTTTTCTGGGACTATGATTTCTCTAACCTGGTCTGTCAGGCCACCATCAGAAACATGAATGGAGGCTATCTCATCCCAGCATGCTGGTTTTCCAGGTGAAGCAAAGCATGAAGCCTGTTTGAGTCAAGAACCTGAGGGATATTTCCTCAGTCTCCTCCAAAAGAGCCTTCATAGGTTAAAAAGTAGACTGCTGTAATGTAGGGTCAATTATTATGAATGCACTCTTGAAAGGTGCCATAACATCTGACATTCATTGTATCCACAAAGTTGCACTCCTTTGGACAAGGGACTGGTGGTCCTTTAATGGTCGGAATGAGCTTAGGTTTGTTAACACTTATTCAGGCGTGAGTGACTCCCCTGTCAAGGGCAGACTGCACAGATAGATACGCTATTTTATGTCTGCAATCAACATATCAAGTGAATGCACCAGTAGCACAGTAGTTTCCTACTCTGCAATCACATTGGGCTCCATATGACTATTTTATCAATTCATTAGTGTCACTGGGCTGATCAAATCCTTCTTCTGAGAGAGGGGCCAATAGCAGGGAGGCCCAAAATATAATGTATGTCTTCATCTCTGGAAAATAGAAAAGAATAAAAATTATCAGGAGGGACAATTCCCCCTGAAAGAATTTATGTTATCATCTGTTTGTTCAACTAATCTCTCAGGAAGCCATCTGGCTGAATTCTTTTCTTTGTCCTCATTCCAAAATTAGTACTGGGTCAGCACCTTGTCATGTTTTATCTAGAGGTTCTCTCCACTTGACCATGGTGAAGGTATTCTTTGTATCAGAGTTCCAGAATCGCATGGCACAGATTTTCCATCATCATGCAGATTTTAATAATTATTAATGAAGAGAGCATCTGTTAGGATATCTCTTGGCATGCCTTTGGTGGGTTGTCAGATTCCCCCTGCCTTTAATTTATTAATAGTGAACTTAAGCGTGAGGTTAGCTGTTTCCACTATACCTTGTCCTTGAGTATTATATGGGAATCCAGTAATATGTTCAATATTTAATTGTTTGCAAAAGGCCTTATAATTGGCCCTGAGGTATCCAGGTCTATTATTAGTCTTAATTTGTTGGGGGTACTATTGACAGAGAATGCAGCCAGCAAATGGCAAATTATATGTGTATAATTTTTCCACTTTGGAGAGAAGCAAATATAAAACTACTATATGTATCTATATTAACATGAATATATTTAAGATGGTCAAATTTGGTGAGATGGGTCACATCCATTTGCCAAATAGCATTCGGTACGAATCCCGGAGTGTTTACTCCCAGATGGGGAACTGTCAAATGTTGGATACATTCTGAACATCTTTTTACTATATGTCCGACTTGTCCCCTAGTAATGTGATATATGTGGCACAAGGTATGGGCACAGAAGTGATGTAATGAGTGTCCTTGGAGTGCTGCTTCGATGCCTGTGTTTTGAGTGGAATCAGCAAACAGGACCAAAAAACAGAAGGTTGAATGATCAGCTAAGTGATTCCCTTAGGATAAGCATCCAGGGTGTCCAGAATGAGCACAAAGATGCCCATAAAAAAGAAGGAAAATTTCTAGTGCTTATGAGAGAAATTAGCTGCCTAAACATATTCCCAGTTTCAGAGATTTTTTTTTTACCTGTCCTATAGTCTGTAGTGTGCATGAGCCAATCAACCTGTTCTTTGGTGTAAGAGTGAATAATAAGGTTTGGTTCCTGGCCAAAGTAGGCCTTTGCATGTTTTCTGCCCATCACAATGATGTCTGAGATTAACTAAAAATAGGAATTTAACACCCTCTTAGGACTTATTGGTAAATGGACCCATAGTATTGGAGCAGTTTTCCAAAACACTGCCATGGTAACCTGTGTTGTTTTGCAAGTGATGAACCATAATGGGAAATAGTAATACATAAAGGAGACTTTTGCCTGCATCACATGATCCACAAGGGTTATAGTGTTACAACCTTCTGTAGCCTGTCTAACATCAGGGTGATTTTTTTGAAAGAGTATCTTGTCTTGAAACATCTGAAATGCTGGATACATATAGGCATCTCTGTGTTGTAATTTTTCTGGGGCTATCTGTAACCTCTTTTTTGTTAGAGCATCACACAGTTCTTTATAACAAGATAATATCTCTTCCCATATTTGTCCTGCTAAAAGGATAACTTTCATATAATTCATGATATAGACCTGTGGCCATGAGTCTCTAACTATTTGAATGCAACAAGGACTGACAGTGTGTGGGATTATTGGACATATGTTGGGGGAAGAACACGCCATTGGCACCAGCACATGGGTGCTTGAAAATGTGGAGGAGTGTTAGTAAAGGTAAAACGATTTTGGTCATCTGGATGCAAAGGTATAATACAGAATTGCCCCGACCAGTGGGGCCTAGTTATTCGTGGGTCGAGGTGGGCTAGAACCTGAAAATAATGGGAGAAAAAGAAGGAAGGAGACCAAGCAGTGCATTTGTCAAGGTCTAACTTTATTGATGTAAAAGGAGTTTTTAAAGCAAAGCTGGGAGGAAATGGGGAGGGGTAGCAGGCAAGGAGGAAATGGGGGGGGAGAGGCAGGGAGGAAATGGGGAGGGGTAGCTTCTGCTAACTCCGGGGGTCCTGGTAATTATCCCAGACAGTAAACATCAGACAGTAAATGTCTGCTTATCTTAGTTCCTGGGCCAGGCCCATCTTAGTTCTGGGCACTCAGTACCTGGAATGAGTGGAAGAGACCACCTGTTAAGCAGGTTCCTGTATACCAAGATAAGGCTCAATTAGAGTTCTAAGGTGTAAGCAATTCTGCAAGAGAATGTAACTCAAGGTCGGCTCCCAACATCTCCCCCTAATTTATTATATTTTATGGAGGGTCTGTCTTAGGCTACGCTGTGGGCTCCCACAATAGGGACCCTGGGGATGGACTTGTCATTATGTGACAAATGGGTGGGTAGGACCTCTGTCTTAGGCTACATATTGTGCATCCGCCCTCAGCACTCAAGGACACAGTCAAAAATCAGGCAAGAAACTCATGCAAGAAGAGTGGGCTCCTGAGAGACGGACCTATGCTACTCCTGTCATTGAGGGAACTACAGCCATATAGGAGGGTCTTCTTCCGATCTGTGGCACCGCGATATTCCCATCATTGACGTCTCCATATCCGTGAGAACCAGGTCCTCTGTTTTTCGAGTCCTGTGAAATCAAGTCCTTGCCTGGGGGGGGGTGGTTTAGAATCAGCATTGTCACCATTCTCAGAGCAGCCCTGTTCCTTTTCTAAAAGCTGATGGTAGTGTAAAGAAACAGGTTTTTCGAGTATGGAATCAATTTGGGTTTTGATCAATTGAGTTAATTTCTGGAATGCCCAAGATCCAAAAGTTAGCAGCAGTAATAACCCCACCAATGGTCCCAGGAGGGAAGGAAGGAGGGTATAAATAGTTGAATTGGCTAATGCAAGGATCAATTCTGCAAAGGAAGGATGTCCAGGGGTAAGGTGGGTTGAAAAGTTCCTGTGACCTCCACAGGGGAGAGGAAGTTCTAGCAGAGGGTCTAGCAGGAGGCCTATGAGGGATGTTTTCCTTCTGAAGTCACTGGACACCTTCGTCGATAGTTGAGCATAGTTCAGAATACCTGTTGCTGGATAGAACAAGGGAGAAAATGCCTGTCCCCACTCCAGCGGCGGCAATAAGACCGAGGAGAGAGATGGTGAGGACAGAAATAGGCTCTTTGTGCTGCCTAGGTAGGGGAGAGAAGTCCCTTTCCTCCCATAAGGGAAGGAAGTCATTAGGGTGATAGTAAAGCAGAAGAGGCAAAAGCTTGATTAAAATACAAAAGGCAGCTGTGGCCAGGCAGGGGGATGAGTACCTGCCTGCCAAGCATGGTTGGGAGGGACAATGTGTGAGTAAGTCAGGAGAACAGGTTCTGTTACAAAGATGGCTATATTGAGGAGCTTCAGAAGTAAAAATGCATAGCCCTAGGCCAGAGACCTGAGTAACAGAGATTCCATGAGTGGAATCTGTATGCCATCTGCAATGACCAGAATTTTGTCTCCCAAAATGACTATCACTTCATAAGAAAGGCCAAGAATAATAACATAGCCAAAAATCCTCCATGAGCTCTGGAGACGTCATTGTCTGGCCTCTGGACCTTCTGGTGTTCTACATTATATGTCACTGAAGGATGTCTGCTAAGGGGAAATGCAGGTAGAGATAAGCAGGTTGTTAGCAGGGGAAGAGGTCTCAGGAGTTTCTAATTACCTGTATAAGGAGTGTAAGCCCTAAATTCTACTTCTCAGGAAGTTGGGGGAGAAGGTAGATCAGGACTGAAAGTTGCTATCTTTTAACTCTATGAGCTATTCTAAGACTTATGCCATGATCATTTCTGGCAATTCCTCCTTTTTTTTTTTTTTTTTTTTTTAAAGTAAGAAGGTGGGCTATTGACACTATGTCACCATGAGTGGGAGCAGGGATCCTGGTCTCCCTAGATAGTTATGTGACATGTATCCTGAAGCAAGCAGGCTAACCCAGCCTTCACAGGCAAGATTGTTCAGGCCCTCCACGATGTCTTTTTGAGGAGGGAAGGTTTTTTTTTTCTGACATCGAACTTCATGCAACCAGGTATAGTCCCATGAAGCTCAGGCATGGTAGGTGCCTTTGGTGGCTTCTTTATTGCACTCATAGGTGCACCTCAGAGATGTTTTATTTTGTCAATAGCAGAAGGAGGCTTTCCTGGGAAGTGACCCCCTAGGTTATGGTGGGTTGTCACCTTTTAAAGGCTCACCATGACCACATACATTGAGGTCAAGCCTGTGACTTGGATAGGCTTTGTCATCAGGGAGTCTGTTGGCTGATAAAGCCTCTTAATGGCCTAAGGGCCTAAGGCAAGTAGAATTAAGGAGCCAGCAAGAGATAAGGGAGTAGGGTGGTACCCAGCCTGGTTCCTATTTTCGCTGCTTCTGTATAGAAGCAACATCCCTTTCTTGAGTGTTGCACAAATCTCTCCTTGTTCTAAAGAATGACCCCTGAGAGAGACTGAGAGAGAGGAGGTAATTATACTCCCTAGATCTCAGGTCTGGTTTTTTCTGTTTCATGCATCTCACCAAGTGGTCTGGCAGCCACAGGGCCTCATTTTCTTCCTGTAAGAAAACACAAACATGACCTCGACCTCCCTCAATCCCCTAATAGGACAGGGTTGGGCCCTTTCCATAGTCTAGTGCATGGATCATTCCATTTGACTTGAGTAAAAGTCTCTTTGAGTTCCATCATATCAGAACTTGTCTGCCATAGATTGCTCATGGCATCCACATTTGAACATTTTTTAAAATGAAGATGCTTGATTTAATGCATCTTGTGGAGACTGGGAACAAAACTCCCTTCTCCTTATAAGTTGTATTTTTAAGGAGCTATGAGCATGATCCACAATTCCTTGTCCTTGAGGATTATAAGAAATGCCTGTTATATGTTTAATTTTTTATTGTGCAAAAAATGTTGAAATGCTTTACTAGTATCTCCAGATCCATTGTCTGACTTTTTGGAACTCCCATGTAAGCAAAACATTTTAAACAGTAACTTCATAGGCTTAGTGGCTTCTCCAGTTTGTGCAGTGACCATTAAGAAGCCTGAATATGTATCGACTGTCACATGCACATACTTTAATATGCCAAATTTTGCAATATGGGTAACATCCATTTGTCATAAATAATTAGGAAGCAGGCCTGAATTACCTGTAATTCCTATATTAGTTACAGGTAAATATTGTGGGAACATATTACATTGTTTGACAATTGTTGAGCAGTCTCTGTAGTTAAACCAAACTACTTTCTTAGACTATTACTATTTTGATGATGAAAGTTGTATGACTGTTGAGCTAATTTTTCTATCAGCTGACTCATTACCTTTAGCCAGTGGGTTGGGAAAGTTTGAATGAGCTCTTATATGACCCACAAAGCACAGTGGCTCTCTTTAAAATGAATGGAACTTTGAATTTCCTCAAACAGCATTTTAACTTGATTGTTACTAGTTCCAATGTATGGAACTATCTCTAAAACTTGAAGAATTCTGAAAACATTATGACTATCAGTATATAAGTTAAATGAATCATTTATTAGAAGCTGAAAAACTATTGTTAACAGCTTGTAACTCAACTATCTGAGCTGAAGATGAATCTGTCTGTACTACATATTCTTTTTCATCCAAAACATAAGCTGCTTTTCTGTTAGAAAAACCATCAGGAGAAAATAGCAGCATTTTTTACAAGATTACTCCTTACAATTTTAGGGAATACAAAAGGTTGTATTAGTACAAATTGTAACAGTCTATGACTGGAAACTGATTATCAATTTTTTCCAAAAATTTAGCAAAAGCTGATGAACCAAAATTTATAAATAATAAAAGCTTGAAAACTTAGGCCCTAAATCTATACAGAAAAAGTGAACTTCTAATGATAAAAGAAAGTTAACTCCTTAAGTCAGGAGTGCCTCACCATCTGAGTAAACATTCCTTTCCATGTTAATTCCTGGTTGTAAAGGTTTAAAATAACCATTAACTTACTATCTGGTATAGGAAACGTGTATTATGCTTGGTTCTCTAGCAAAATATCTCTTAGACTCCATACAGCATTTTGTACCATACAAGCTACTGTTTTAAAATAATGATTCAACATTTTGGTTGAGGAAACCAAAGTAATGCAAATGTAACCATAACAATAGTCCCCTAGTCATAAGAAAGAAGTCAGACTATGTTATGTGGAAAGCACATAAATCTCCCATTATGGTTTAGCATACTCAATATAGCATATCTGTTGATGTTGGATTGTATTCTCCCATTGTAGAAGAATTTGTCTCCCCTCTTTAGCTGTCTGGGTGACTGAGGATCACTATTTCCTTTAAGGATATTGCTTAAAGGCTTTAAATTGCCAGTAGATGCTTTTAAAAAGGACGTAACCATTGAATATTTCCCAATAATTTCTGAAAATCATTTAATGATCACAAGCTATCTTTATTTTTTACTATTTGAAGCCTAATTTCTTTAGGATGTAACATAAGTCCCGAATACTTTTGAAAACTTTTTCTAGTCTGACCTGTAAAGCTCTCTTTAGCTGACAAGGTCTCATTTGCATTTTCACTGACACCTTTCTAGGAGCCTGACAGAGCTGCAGTTCCCTGAGGCTTTTTCTCAATAGCTTTTCACCAATCTTACATTAACCAATCTTCCATTCTTTCAATTTTCTTTTAACCATCAAAATTTAGGAAGATTTCTGTATTCTCTACTCTGCTAAACTTTTTTGAACCATCCATAGAGATTTCTCTGGCTCTCAGGCCATTTTGGCTTTTGCCATTTCCTGAGGACTGCTGTGAATCTGATGTCTCTTTTTGCCATATCTGAAGCAATTCAAATGGTATTTTTTGTTAGGATTTACACATTCATAATCATATTCCATACATGAATTTGTGTGGCCACAACATACATACAGAACATACATACATACATACATACATACATACATACATCTTTTAGCCCTCTTTTTTCTAGGCGATGATTAGTTTGTTGAAAATAAAACATCTTTAACTGAAATCTCTTATAATGTGGCTGTCATCTATATTCTTCACATGAAACTCAACTTCCTCTTTCTCGAAAGGAGTACTTTAAGTCCCTAATGAACTTTTTCCTCCTTGACAAGTATTAACCCATTATTATGGAATGGAAAGTGGAGGGGGGGGACTCACCAGGAATCGCGTGCTCATGAGCTGTGAGGACGGATTCCTACTCGCCTTGCTGCAGCTCTCATGTCTAGCCTACAAGTCAGGCTCTCTTCTAGGTGTGCGCTACCGATGTTTCTTCTTCAGGGATGGGGTGTCCGTTCTGGTAGAAGCCCTCCCTCGGGGACCACGTTGGGCGCCACTTGCCCCGACCCGCGGGGCCTAGTTATTCGTGGGTCGAGGTGGGCTAGAACCTGAAAATAATGGGAGAAAAAGAAGGAAGGAGACCAAGCAGTGCATTTGTCAAGGTCTAACTTTATTGATGTAAAAGGAGTTTTTAAAGCAAAGCTGGGAGGAAATGGGGAGGGGTAGAAGGCAAGGAGGAAATGGGGAGGGGTAGCTTCTGCTAACTCTGGGGGTCCTGGTAATTATCCCAGACAGTAAACATCAGACAGTAAATGTCTGCTTATCTTAGTTCCTGGGCCAGGCCCATCTTAGTTCAGGGCACTCAGTACCTGGAATGAGTGGAAGAGACCACCTGTTAAGCAGGTTCCTGTATACCAAGATAAGGCTCAATTAGAGTTCTGAGGTGTAAGCAATTCTGCAAGAGAATGTAACTCAAGGTCAGCTCCCAACACAGAATCGGTCCTGAAGCTCAATTATGATTTTCAAATATCCCAAGGGAACTGCAACAGGGAGGGGAGGCCCAGGTGCAGGCCCCCCATCAGAAACAGAGTTTTATTACAGCTCTAAGGTTCTGCAGCAGATACCATTTTCCTGATTTCTTTTTAATAACAAAGATGGGGGTATTCCAGAGAGAAGTGCTAGGTAGAATGTGGCCAGCCTTAAGCTTTTCCTGTACAAGCTGTTGAACAGCTGTGAGCTTTTCAGTGGTAAGAGGCCATTGTTAGACCTGTACTGCCTTTTTTCTCTCTGCTTATTGTCTGTCATGTGTCCTGTCACCCTGTGTCCATATTGCAGTGATGCAAGAAAGTATGAGCAAAATTACACCTTTCTCATAGTACTTATGTCAGGCATTTTATCACAGGGACAAAACGTCTAACATGTAGGATGGGCAGAATCTATCCCAGCCAGGTTCAAAACCATCATATAGAACCTAGGAAATCAAAGCAAGGCCTGGAAGGTCTGCCTACTGTGCTCCCTACCAATCAGAATCATGGGAAGGGCACCAGTCTCAATCCCTTAAGAGATGCTCTAGGTTGCACACAGCTCATTGGTGAGAAAGAGATGGCAGGAACATCTAACTTTCTAAAGCACAGAGGAGGATGCAAAATTTTGATCGCTTCATCTACACCTGAAGCTACCACCTGTCAAGTGGGATTACCTGACTGCATGGTGACCTCTCTGAGATCAGGCTCCTGGGATTCCTGCACGGGATTAAACAGGCCCATGTCACAACAGTGTATCCTATGCTGCACTTAAGTCATACAGAGTCATAGTCCAGGAGTGGAACTCATATCCATGCATTAATGTGAAACCCCACTTACCATTCACCAATATTTGGGTATGTAGCATTCCAGATGACATTTAAGGCTCTTCCAGTCCTGATGTCTGATTTGACCATATATTCTTGAGCCAGGATTTGCTGGCTGACAAAAAGGATCACCCAAGGTCCAGTCTTTCTAGTTCTGAAGAATAAAAGTGAAGAATCTATTCCAAATCCTTCAGTTAATATAAAAGGCTCACTTTAAATGTTTTTAGCATTAGTTTAGTTTGCATTTATTAACTATAATGCTTTTTATTAAGACATATGTTAAAGGTTATATTATTAATTTAATATAGGAGGTCTGTTAGAACTGTATTATAATTGTCCATTTTATTAACCTCATAGGCCTGTAATGGATGTCTTAAGTAG
The DNA here is from genome assembly GCA_030556225.1 of Cricetiscus sungorus. NCBI lineage: Eukaryota > Metazoa > Chordata > Mammalia > Rodentia > Cricetidae > Cricetiscus > Cricetiscus sungorus. The sequence goes on from JANBXA010000275.1 coordinate 119,749, forward strand.
ACATCATTAACAGAGGTGCTAGGCAAATTCAAATTGGAGTCAGTTACATCCTTAATAAATTCTCACCAGCCTTGAAGGACAAGCATTGATAAGTAGGCAAACACAGAATTGGACTTCAAAAGAAAAGGTGTTGGAGCATCAGGACATCCAGAATGGACAGGGCTCTGAGGGTTCACCATTCTGTGCACCACAAGAATTTGACAAAGATGTTTGCCAGCCACCAATATAGCACTCAGGAGTGAAGGCCTTGGCCTTTTTATGCATTCACAGAAAAGTTTTCTGTCTTTGTACTCCATTGGGCAGAGATCCCAGGAGGGGAGGGGTGTGGAAGGGCAGAAGATGGGGGCAAAGAAGGGAATGGAGAGAGAGAAGCATAAAAGAAAGGGGAGAATTGTGACATTGGCCTATAGACTAAGCACAATGGGACTGACTCAGATAAGACTGGTTGGTTGGGATGGTGAATGAAATGAGATGAGATGTATACACTACATTGCTCCTGCCTCCACCAAGCAATCACCAACTCATTCATGTGATGCATCTTTGCAAAGCCTAAGACTGACTCCATATTTATCTCAGTTGACCTCCCTCCAGTCAGCATTTAACATGAGTAACCATTCCTCATCTCTATCCCCACCCTCCTAAATTTCCCAACCTTAGTAGCCAAGAAATATGCATATTAATAAACAATAAGCCTTTTTGTGTTAAGAAATAATAGTTTTTATTTAACCGGTTTCCACAACAGAACATTTTTTCTATAAAAACTTTACAGATTGTACAGTTTATATATAGTACAAATTACTGAACAAATAGTAGGTCCCACAGATGCAAAAATACTGTACCAATCCAACCATGGTAAAGGCAGATTTACACACTTCACAGCACTCCACATGGTGGGGAAGAGTCAGTTCTGAGTATAAACTTCAAAACTGTACAAAATTTTGATTTTATTTCAATCATACATTCAATATGATTGCAAGCTCAGAAGGCTAAGTATTAATAGGAGCCAGTAGTCAGTAATCAGGGCCCATTCCAAGGGGGTACTCGTGAATATGGTACTGTGCACAGTATATGGCAGACATAAAAGCAGAGACTGCAAACAATCAATGTCAAATATGAGGTAGTTCTTTTCTGTTTGGAAAGGAGTTTCTGTATTTAATCGTGTGCCAGGGAATTTTATATTAAATAAAATATACTCAAAGTAAACCTAAAAATTACACTTTATAAACATAAAAATATTTTTGGTGTAATACATCAATCATATCCGCAGATAGACACACAAAACTATGCAAAGTAGTATTTCTTATCCAGCCACAAGAAGCACTTATGTAGTTATTTTTTTTTCAAAAGGATCAGAAAAACTGTTTAAACTCACTAATGCTAATTCATAACTTATCAAGTAGCATTCAGGTTATGGAGTGACTCATGGACAAGGCACCATCTGTTTAACTCTACAGACACAATTTCTTCATGTATTTGATAAGAACAGGATGCATTAAAAAGGGAGAATTGGTGGGCATGACAGCATGAACCCACAGTTTTTGTAAGATTTTCCATCAATGATGCTTTTCCTACAAAGTTGTTTTTCATTTTATTAGAACCTTTTTCAGCATTGGGGTTCTTGCACCTTCCCTATCCCCCTAGATGCAGAACATGTTTCAGACATTTCTGTACCTCTTTAGGTGGAGGGAGGAGGATGAGGCTGGCTAGCATTCTTTAGAGTCTGTGATCGAGATTAAAAACAAAAACAAAAAACAAACCAAATGAGTAAAACATTATTGCAAATTGTTCTGTCACCCAAAATGAAAACATAATTCCTTTAAAAACAAAATTAGAAACAAAACAAAAAAGAACACAACAAAACCCCCACAACTAGCTTACAAGAAAATTAGAGCTTCTAAGAGCAGCCTGGTGCTAAATTACATTTTTATACTGTGTATGCATGAGTATAAAATGAAGATGCCTGGACAAAGACTCTTTGTAGTTATTTTAAAGTTACATTACTTAAAATTTCCTAGGTACTAAATAGCTTGGTTATTACTAGTCCTGCTTCCAAGCATGAGCTACTGTTGAGGATGGCCTTGGCAAGTAGGAGCCACTGATGTCCTGTTCAGCCTGCCACTCAAAACTCATCTATTTTCCTCTGCAAGTAACTTAACATGGAGTCCATGCCCTGGGCCGAGTTCCAGATTCTCCTCAGCACCTCACATTCTCTCCCGTTGGCCTGCTCCAGCTCCACCTTCATGGTACAGTGCACTAGGGCTTTGGATTCCTCCAGGAAAACCGGGTTACATGAAGCCAACTCCATGATTTCCTGGGTGAAGGTCTCTGGCAAAAACACCTTGGAGAACAGGTCCTTCGCACATGCCTCCTGTGCAGTCATCTTGTGCCCACTGAGCAGCATTTCATTTGCAGACACTCCTCCCATAATCTTGGGAAACATAACTGTAGAGCAGCCATCTGGACTCTGTCCGATGGTGGTATAGGGTGTTTGAAACCAAGCGTTTTCTTAGCCCAAACCACATCACAAAGAGGCAATATGGATGCTCCTAGTCCAATGGCTGGGCCATTTACTGCTACAATAATAGGCTTCTTAAACAGAATGAAAGTATTCATTACGTTTCTGATAGCATCTGCCATCTTAGTGATTTCTCTCTTTGTCTCATCTGTGAGATGCTGTAGAAAATAAAGTTCAGGCCACAACAGAAGACGCTGCCCACAGCGCTGAACAGCACCAGCTTGCTGTCGTCGGCCACAGCAGTGCTCAGGGCACTCTGAACTTCTTTTATCTCCTCTGGATTTAGTGAGTTATTCTCTGATGACTTTGTGGATAACAAAATGTGGGTGAAGGCATCCTGCTTCCTGACGACAATATCTCTGTATCTGTAGAAACTCTCTGCCTCACAATGAAATGCAACCGCTTTTCAAAAGGCTGGTCTCTTCTGTTGTCAATAAATTTCCTTTTCCAGCTGTCATTCCTGTAACATATGTCTGTATGCTGGCTGTTCCATTGGCGGTTAGTGCATCCATGAACAGAGATGAACTTTTTCAATTAACAGCTAAGTCCCTGGGCATGGCAGCAGTCACAAGACCAGCAACCTGAGGCCCTAGAGGATGTATTGGGGCCTGCTCCCCACCCTGGCTCATTCTGCACCAGGGCCCAGCAAAATTCCAATGGGCTTCTCTGCAGTCACCGCTGGTGCTGTGGTGTCCTTGGGACCCTGCTCCACAGGATCTAGCTTCTCAGGGCTCTCTGCCTGGAAGCAGTTCACTGAGGTCCCACCCTTTACAGGGCTCTTGTGCATGAAAATCTTGATCCCTGACTTGGAAAGACTTATGTTTCAGCGGTTTGCAAGAGACAGGGCTGTGTTTTTCCTGAACTTCTGTTTGGTAGCCAACACCCTGCTATTTTGGCTTCATGGTCTTTGCCTACCACAAGTGTTTTGGGGACAAGTGAGGTTTCTGTGGGTGGACCTGGAGATCTGTTTCTGGGCATTGCTGGGGAAAGTCTGTTGGTATGGGCCAGGCTACCTTCCTTCTGCCTGTCACTGTGGCACCGGTTGGAGTCATGGATGTATTCCTCACAGTTCACCAGGTGCTGCTCCGGTTCCCACGTGTCATCCTCACTCTCATGGCCTATCCAACGCACCAGATACTCTGTTTTTCATTTATTGTTTTTCCTTTTGTCGACAATTCTTTCCACCTGACTGGAAGCCATGGGGGAGATTCAGTCGAGTTTACTCCTTCTCCAGAGGCATACAAACCAGTACTACTCAAATACAACTCTTCACCAGGCACCATAGCTATTTTCCACCTCTGGAGAGCAATAACTGAAAACAAAATTTGAGGTATCCTCTTTCTCCCTGCCTTCACCCACAACAGCCATTTACCTAGAACAATGCTACAGCAGGTGGGTCACATGACTGGACTGCTCTCCCCCAAAACATTTGTGTCTTCAGAACTTAAGCTCACCCTGAGTCTTAATTGCCATGAACAAGAACAAACCAAGACTATTTTCTGCCAGGCAGGAACCCATGCCAGCTCCACACTACGACCTGTGTTTTCTACAGGATTGATAGACTGCAATAACCTTCCAATGTGCTATTATCCAACAGCCTAATTCATGTAACAGATATTTACTGACCACTCACTGAAGCTTATGTTCTTCTGTGGAGACCCTGATAGCCACATGGACATCATTACAGTAGCATGTTATAGTAGCAGACCCTCCTTGGCTGTGTTAAATGAAACATAAGTATATCCTCAAATGATGGAGACAGAGGCTCAGGGGCTGTTGGAGTAGAGCAGATGAAGCTGAGTCTGGAATCTTGTGGCAGCTCAGTACTATGCTGGCTCTTTACTTTCTAATGCAGTCTCAGCTGCAGCTCAAAACACATGTGGCCATGTTCAGAGGCTTCCCTTGTGGGGCACACAAAGGAAGTGCTTATCCCACAAATGCCACTAGGTCCTCACACCTTCTGTGCCTCCTCTACCCTCCTCATCCAGCATCCTTTTGTCCTTTCACTCAGATGAAGCTGCTGAACTTATCAGGATTGCCAGAGTCCTCACCAGAGTGACTGGTCACTGTACTTCAGCTTGGTTCCAGACATGAGCCTGGGATATCTTCCTGCCATGGGTCTACATCTTTACCTGTTCAGGCTGCTGTCACAAAACCACCACACATCAGGTAACTGCAGTCACAAAACAACCACACATCAGGTAATCTATAAAAGACTTGAGTGTTTCTGGGTGCCTGCATGCCCAAGGTCAAATTGATATTAAGTAGAGCCCCAATCTTTAAGATAGCTGTCTGGCTGAGACATGACCAAGGATCAAATCATCTCTGGTAACTCTTTCAAATGAGTCTAAATCATTTCATTACGATAGCCTTCATAAATCATTCATCTCTGAAAGGCTATGGTGTCGGGCATGCTTGTGATTCCAAAGCTTGACAGACTGAGACAGGAAGAACATGCATTCAATGCAAGCCTGGGCTACATAGTGAGATGCTGTCTCTGAAATCCCAAGGTTGGGAATGTGGCAAGACTCTGGGTTCCATCCTCAGCACAGAGGAAGATAGAGGAGAGGAAGACTACATGGAAAATGATGGAAACAGGGTCAAGCCCAAGTAGATACTCACCATATTTTCTCGGTCTTGTTTCATATTTTTGAATGGATGGCTCCTAACTCCAAGACTTGTAGTTTGAGAACAGTCATGCTTTGCCATTGTATATATGTCCCCTACATCCCCAAGATAACTGCAGCCACAGCCTTGGGGAAGGAGGACACAGGGCCTGGTCTGATCCAGAGGTCTCTCTAAACAAAGCCCAGATACCAGGGGTTTAGATGTTTCATGTCCTGCTATGATTTGTCAGAGAATTTGAACACTGAGAAATCTATCAGAGTCTTAGGGCTCAGAAAAAGGCTAGCTCTGCAGGTGTTAAGTGGAAGTCCACAAAGCTGGAATAATCAGGCACTTGTAGGTCACCTCACAGGCCAACATTTCATCATGCTGTCATTCAAAGAAGTTTCACTGATCATCCCACCAGGATCTGTCTGTCTCAGCCCATCTTGAAGTGGGAGTGCCATGGGCTAATGTCTCCAAACTAGGTATCATGAATTCAGCTTGTCTTGTCATTAAGATAAAAGGGGGGAGGATGGAGAGATGACTTCATGATTAAGACAAATTGCTATGTTTTCAGAAGATCCAAGTTCAGTTTTCAGCACCTACCCACCGAGTGTGTTACAACTACATGTAATTCCAGTTCCAGGGAATGCAACACCATTTTCAGATTTCTATGTACCTTTGCATGTACATGCCAAACATAAATTGTTGAAGGCATACATGAAAACATTCAGAAAATAAAAACCATTTTACATAAAATTTAGCAGGGGCAACAACTTCTATTTTTTTAAGAAATGAGATAGACTATGTAATAAAACACCAAAGTGCTGCCAAGCAGTGATGGTACATACCTTTAATCTCAGCACAAGAGGCAGAGGTAGGTTAGTGTATGTCGGTTCAAGCCAGCCTGCTCTACAGAGCAAATGCTAGACATCCTAGGCCGTTCCATGAAGAAATGCTGTTTCAAAATACATCAAGAAAAAGTTGAGAGAGAGAGAGAGAGAGAGAGAGAGAGAGAGAGAGAGAGAGAGAGAGAGAGAGAGAGATCGATCATAGCTCAGTGTCTTCTCAGGGGAGAATGTGAGAGAACTTTCAGAGTGTGAACCCACACACACACTATCTCAGCTATCTTCACAGACTGTGGAGGTCTCTGTGCTGGCTCAGTCACCACTCATCACCATCCATATGTCTGCTGTATATTGGCTGGGGCTGTCCTAGACTGCCTCCCAGGAATTAGCTTTAAAATGGACTTGTGACTCTATCTTGAACAATAATAACAGTGTAGCAATTTTACATTATTTGCCCAAATTTTCTTGTGTTTGAGTGGACTAATAAATCCTAGCTGATACCATGAACAGAAGAGATGTGTGTCATTTGAAATCTACAACATGTGAAGGCCAGTGGGAGACTCTCCAAGGCTATGTTCCCTTTGCTCATCCAGTGACACATTTTAGATGGAACTGTTCCCTCAGTGGGGTCCCTGAGTGACCTGAGGAAGAATGAAACCCTGTGATTTTCAGTCTTCACTGTCAACTTGACAGAGTCTGGAGTCACCAAGGAGACCACCCTCCAGTCCTACAGTGAGGGATCATTTAACCTCTGGGAAGGACTGGAAAGAATCATATTGATTAGGCTTCTTCAAATGGGAAGTCTCACATAAAGTCTCTGGCCTTGTGTACAGCATGGTAGAAAAGTGAGAACACTAGGTGAGCACAAGCAACTTCACTGTTTCTTACATGGAGATGCAGTGTGACTAGCTGTCTCAAGCTCCTGCTGCCATCACTTCACACCATGACAGAATTTACCCTTTAACTGTGAGTGAAAATATACCTGTCTTATGTAAAGTGGTCTATTTTAGGTTATTTTATCATAATAGCAGGAAAGGTGTTTAAGACAGCCACTTTATTTTACTACCATAATCAGCAACAGAGAAATAGTCTTTTATTTGAACTCACAGAAGTTTAGGACATTTTCTTCCTGATATATAACCTAGTTTATCCTGACTCTTGCAAACCAGTAGGGCAGTATAGAGCTTCCTTTGTATCTAAGAGTAAGATACAGAACAAGAGCTTGTAAATATGTCCTTTGTCTTTCTCAAAAAACTACCATGTCAGGAAAAGAAACTTGGATGTCATGTTTTTAATGAAATTGACACCAACAGAATTAAAGCTTTCAATGCTCAGGCCCAGTAGGCAGGACTATTTAGAAGTGATTGGGATGTATAGTCTTGTTGGAGTAGTTGTGTCACTGGTTGTCGTCTTTGAGGATTAAGAGCTAATGCCATTTCCAGTTCTCTCTCTCTCTCTCTCTCTCTCTCTCTCTCTCTCTCTCTCTCTCTCTCTCTCTTCTTCTCTGTCTCTCTCCCTCTCTCTCTCTCCTTGCCCCTTGCCCCTCTCTGCTTTGGGAGAGATATAAGTGCTCAGCTCCAGCTTCAACACTATGCCTGACTGAAGGTCACCATGCTCCTTGCTGTGGTAACCAAAAATTTACCCTCTGAAACTGGAAACAAGCCTCTAATTAAATGCTTTCCCTTATAGCATAATTTGTTCATGATATTTCTTCACAGCAATAGAAAAAAATTCAGTATAACACTGGGACTCAGCCCCTTCCTTAAAACCAGAAGCTACTATGAAGTAAAGCCAATACCCAAAGGAAAGCACTGGAAGAAAATTGCACAGAGAGCGAGAGAAGTAGAATCTTGGAAGCTGGATTGGTGTCTCAAGAGGTAAGAGCACTCGTTCTTGCACAGACCTGTGATCAGCTTCCTCAACCCACTTGGAAGCTTCCAACTGTCCTTAACCCAAGTCACAAGGGAACTGACACCCACTTCTCACCTCTGTGGGCAAAAGAAATCCTATTTGTATATGTACATACACAGGCAAATGCTCATACCCATATTGAAAAATAAGACTAGAAAAGTGGAATTGTGCAGGGTGTAGCCAAACCACTATTTCAGCCAGCCTCGAACTGCTCTGACTTCTCAACTCGCTGCTGTGTATAATAAATTAATTCTCCTTTTTATCCACTGTGCAGTTCAAATTGGCCTCAACTCATGATCCCCCGCCTCTGTCTCCCCTGTGGGATTATAAACCTGTGTTACCACACCTGAATGAAAGTTCTCTCTTACCAGTTTAAAATTGAATTTCTGCTACTTGTGACTGAAACCTTCTGAACAGATGAAAGGTTGTGAACATATTTTCCCCTCAAGTAACCATCAGAAGTATTGGTTTTCCAACTTTATGGAGGAGAAGCTACCCCCAAGTGCAAAGCCTCAACCAGGACCGCACATCTCTCCTCCTGTTCTGAATGTTAAGGAGCATGAAGAATGGATCACTCAGTTGGAAGTACAAAAAACAAACTCAAAATTGACCTATGCTTTAAAAAACAACAGTACAGGCATTCATCATGTAAGTTAAAAGTATAGAAGCATCCATAATTCTAAGCGAATTTGAATGGAAATGTTAGGAATCTGCTTCTCCCTATCTTAATAACACTTTCCTTCCATTTTATACTTTTTATTGATGTTTTGCTTTGCTTTTTATGACAGGCTCTGTCTCTAGATCCCAGCATTGCCTAGAATTCATGATCTCCCTGCTTCAGTTTCCCCAGGCTGGGATCATTGGTGTGCTTGGTCAGGAGCAGTCTTTGTGGGGCTGCAATCGGAGCCAGCTAAGCTGCCCCAAGTCCACACCTGAGTGAGGGAGTGTGGACAATAGAAAGGCAGGCTATAGACAACAAAGAAAAGACAAAGAGCCAGAGTAAATGTCAGGAGGACAGATGAGTCAATACTGAAATGCCACAAGTTTATTTTTCACCACTCTTATATACCTTATCCAAAAAAGGGAATCATGCATATGGAACAAACAGTCCTTTCCTCCTCACTTAATCTAAGGGTTCAGTAACCACACCTTAGCTCCAAACTTCTTGTTCCCTAGCCTCGAGCTGAGAGTAGCCACACCTCAGATTCAGGTCTGTTCTTATTTAGACTGATACAGCCAAATAACCTACAGCAGCCACACCTTTGAACTTTAGGTCTTCTGACTTGCTGTGGACAGCTTTGAACTCTCTGTTCTTGTGCCAAGAGGGAGTGGAGTAATCTATATGGGCACCCACATGCACCACCATGCCGTGCCCAACTCCCTATTCTTCCCTGTCACTTGGAATTTCTTGGCAATTAACAAGTGCTGGAATCATATGGTTCCATTTTAACCAGCTCTGCTTCCCAATGTGAAGGTTATATATATATATATATATATATATATATATATATATATATATGATATTATATGCATATATATATATTTGTGCGTGTGTGTTTATTTAGTTCCCTCTCCTTCCCATGCCCCCCGACCCCCCATCACATTCCCCCCACCTCCTCCCCACCCCAGCAACCCACAGGGAGATTGGTGCCTTCCAGGAGGGATCATCAAAATCTGTCAAGTCATATGGAGTAAAGTCTAGGACCTTGCCACACCAGCCCCAGTGGAGACAGTGTAGCAATGCTGAGAGAAATCTCAATGGCTATCTGTCCAGAGGTTCGCACCACACGTGGTTACGCCTCCTGGGGAAAAGTGGTTCAGGTCCCTGCAGCTGCTTGCATGGCTGGCTGTTTGGAATGGGTGCTAGATGTGTTTTGTGCTATGATAACAATATTGCCTTTTATTCAAGGGATATTTTATTCAAGGGATATTTTAGCCTGTAAGCTCCACTAGTAATTCAGAGATGCCTAGAGAACACTTAGATATAGTTTCAGGAACTGAAAGAGATACAGATCAGCAGCAAATAGGTGGGTATTGCCCTCTGTGCCTTCAGACACAGATGCTAAGGTGCCAGTTGTGACTTCAGATGTCAGCCAGGGCCTGATAAATCAATTAGGGCTAAGGCTATAGGAAGCAGCCCACAATGAGACCCTGCCTGTAATTAACCTGCCCACAACAAACATGCTGTGGGATTCACAACAATACTCTAATTTGGGATCTTAGGGCCCCAAATCAACACTATAAAAGTTTACTATCTAGAGACAAAGATTAGCCTCTAAACTCAACAAATCAAATCTCTGATATGCTGACCACAAGCAGGCCAAAATAAACAGAGGTTCCTAATTATGCACTTGCTGAGAAACTTCAAAGGGAATTGTTAACATCTATAGAATGCCTGTTTATCTTTAAACTTTGTGACCAAAGATCTGTTCTTTGAGCTTTCTGTATAAAAACCCAATACTTTGAAGTAAACTTTGCAGCAGTTCGCAAACCTCCTCAGGTGTGTTTGTGTCTGTCTGTCAAGCCGAAGCCACTCCTGACCTGGTCATCCGAGTCTTGGTCTCCACACAGACCTGCAACCCACTGAGCAGTCTGTGGCAGCACCTCAGTCCCTCCTCTAGGCTAAGGGAGTATCCCTCCATGGGTTATGGCACCCAATGTTCTTTTGTGCACCATGGAGATATCCAGGTTACACTGTCAGAGGTCCCTTAGACTACCCTGGCCTTCTAACTGAGAACCATTTTCAGGGGGTCTGAGTTGGCACAATGCTGGTTTCTCAGCTATCAGTCTGGGAATCCATGAGCTCCCCCTTGTTCAAGTCAGCTATTTCTGTGGGGTTCTTTAGCCTTGTCTTGATCCCTTTTCTTATCACTCCTCCCTTTCTTCAACTGGATTTCAGGAGTTTGGCTCAGGGTTTAGCTGTGGGTGTCTGCTTCTCTTTCCATCATCTACTAGATGAGGGCTCTATGATGGCATATAAGATAGTTATCAATCTCATTATCTGGGAGGGGCATTTAAGGTAGCCTTTCCACAGTTGATCAGATTGTTAGCTGGGGACATCATTGTTAGTCTCTGGTCATTTCTCTAGAATCAATGTTCTCTTCAAACCTATAATGGCTCATTCTATTATGCTGTCTCTTTCCCCCCCTCTCTCTCTGTCTCTCTGTCTCTGTCTTTCTCCCTCTCCCTCTTCCTTCCCCCTTTCTATCTCATCTATTCATCCCCTGACTCAATATTCCTGATCCCACATTTTCTCATCTCCTCCCCTTCATTTTCTCCTAAGTCCTTCTCCACTTAATGCTCCCCCCTTCTGCTTGCAATATGCTCAGATCTCATTCCATTCTCCTTCTGTGAGGGACCTTGTATGAATCTCTTAGGTTCCTCCTAAAGCTGGTGATACATTTTTCTATGTCTAAAATGTATATATGAGTGAGCACATTCCATGTTCTTCTTTTTGTGAACAGATTAACTCACAGGATGGTTTCTTCAAGTTCTACCCATTTGTCTGTGAATTTCAGGATTCCATTGTTTTCTTCCAATGAATAATGTTCCATTGTGTAAATGTGCCACACATTCTTTATCCATTCTTCAGTTGAGGGGCATCTAGGTTGCTTCCAGGTTCCTGCTATTACAAATAATGCTGCTATGAATACAGATGAACAGATGTCTTATTACATGAATGTGGATATTTTGGGTATATGCCTAAGAGTAGAATTGCTGGGTCTTGTGGTAGACTGATTCCCATTTTCCTGAAGAACCGCCATACTGATCTCCAAAATGGCTGTACAAGTTTGCACTCCCACCGGAAGTGGAGGACTCTTCCCTTCTCCACATCCTTTCCAGCATAAGTTGTCATTGGTGTTTTCAATTTTAGTCATTGTGTCAGGCTTAAGGTGGTATCTCAGAGTTGTTTTGATTTGCATTTCCCTGATAGCTAAGGATGTTGGGCACATTCTTAAGTGTCTTTCATCCATTTTGGACTCCTCTATTGAGAATTCTCTATTCATTTCCATTATAGGATTATTTGGTGTTTTGGGGACTAGTTTCTTGAGTTTTTTGTATATTTTAGATATCAGCCCTCTGTCAGATGCAGGGTTGGTTAAGATCTTTTCCCATTCTGTGGGCTGCCCTTGGTCTGGTCAAATGTGTCCTTTCCCTTACAGAAGCTTGTAAGTTGAGGAGGTCCCATTTATCAATTGTTGATATCACTGTCTGTGCTACTGGAGTTATGTTCATGAAGCGGTCTCCTGTAGGAATTTGTTGAAGGGTACTTCCCACTTTCTCTTCTAATAGGTTCAGTGTGGCTGGATTTATTTTGAGGTCCTTGTTCCATCTGTACTCATGTTTTGTGCATGGTGATAGACATTGGTCTATCTGCAAGCTTCTGCACACCATCATCCAGTTATGCCACCACAATTTTTTGAAGAGGATTTCCTCCTCCCTTTTAAACTTCTAGCTGATTTTTCAAAAATCAGGTGATAGTAGGTGTGTGGGTTAATATCAGGGTGCTTTATTTGATTTCATTGTTCCACCTGTCTATTTTTGTGCCAATACCATGCACTTTTCAGGACTATAGCTCTATAGTAGAGCTTGAAATCTTGGATGGTGATGCCTCCTGAAATTCCTTTATTGTGCATGGTTGTTTTGGCAATCCTGGGGCTTTTGTTTTTCAATATAAAGTTGAGTATTAGTCTTCCACAGTCAGTGAGAAAGTGTGCTGGAATTTTGATAGGGATTGCAATGAATCTGCAGATTGCTTTTGGCAATATAGCCATTTTTACTATATTGAAACTACATATTCAAGGGGATGGGAAATCTTTCCATTTTCTGTTACCTTCTTCAGTTTCTTTCTTTAAAGACACAAAGTTCCTGCTATATAGGTCTTTCACTCATATGGTAAGTGTTACCCAAGGTACTTCGTGTTGTTTGTGGCTATTGTAAAGGGTGATGTTTCTCTGATTTTTTTCTCAGCCCCTTTATCGCCTGTATATAGTAGGGCTACTGATTTGTTTTTAGTTTATCTTGTATCCTGCTAGTTGTCTGAATGTGTTTATCAGCTGTAGAAGTTTCCTAGTAGAGTTTTTCAGGTCACTTGTGTAAACTCACATATAATCTGCAATTTGTATCCCATTGATCTCCTTTTGTTGTCTTATTGATTTAGCTAGACCTTCAAGTAAAATCTTGAAAAGAAATGGAGAGAGTGGACAGCCTTGTCATTTCATTTGACATTCCATTTGACAAAGTCTGAAAAGTTTTGATTGTATTTCTTACATCATCATAGAAGGCCTTGTTTTCTGCCTCTCCTTCTTCCTCTTCTCTCTCTCTTCTTTATTTCTATGAGTTTAATACTTCAAAACTGAGAAGAAAAAGACTTGCCAGCAAAGAGATGACAAAGTCCTGTTGTGTCCAGGTCTGACATCTCCCTCATAGAATCCATGCTCCCCTTTTTATCCCTGGTACTCTGAAAAACAACCACGACACCCTTACTCAGTTACTGCATAGCTGTTTTAAGTGACAATTCTGTATCAATGTTCTGAGTACCCTAATGTACCTTGGGTGTGTGTATGTCTGTGAATGTACAATGCTTGTGTGTGTGTGTGTGTGTGTGTGTGTGTGTGTGTGTGTGTGTGTTGGCTTGTATACGTACAAGTACATGTGTTTGCAAGTATTTGCAGAGCCTATCTCCTGGTGCAAAAACCCATTGACACAGAAAAATACAGTCCCAGGTCACAGGCTAAGTGATACAAAAACATCCTGTTTTCATGCTCACTCACTGACCTTATCTGCCAAGTATTTTGCATAATCCTTGCTACATTGTTTCAGAAGTTTGCTCTTCAGGGTCTCAGCTTTGTAAAAGACCCTATTTATTGTCTGCAACACAAAAACAAAATGGAGAATTAGAACAGTCCTATAGTCAAAAAAGGGGGAAAGAAAACAAGCATGGAGAGACACTAGAATCTTTTTTTTAATTTAATATTTTCTTTTTTTACATATCAGTCCTATTTCCCTCAACTCTGATCCTCTCTATTTCTCTGACAGACTCCCTCATTCCAACCTTTTCACTAACCAGGGAGGATGAGGCCTTCCATGAGGAATCAACAAAGTCTATCAAGTCATTTGGGGTAGGGCCTAGGCCCTCCCCCATGGATCTTTGCTAGGGAGTATCCTGCCATAGGAAATGGGCTCTCGAAGTACTTTCCTGCGGTAGTGACATATCCTGGTTCTATGAGATGTCAGTATCTTATGTATGACTTGAACCCCATCTGCTTCCATCCCTTTCTTCTGTACTGTGATGCTAAAGTAGCATCACCTTCCTTCCCACCCAGGTTCAGGTTCTGTGACTTTTCTTTATGTAGCTCCCTGTGACTCTGAAGGTTTAGGTCTACCACAAGACAAGGAAGATCTACCTTGCTGATTTTGGGTCTTGTACCCTTGGAAAGGGTGTTGCAGTACTCTGGGTCTTTTCTGAGTTTCTCTACAAATAGTCTAAATGAATAAAGCAGAGTGATTAAGGTATACATAGAAGTTCCAAATGTCTAATATGACAGTGAAGTAAATTGGCCTTGTTATGCATGGATTCAGAAGTTCCTGGAATAAGAAGATTCAATCCTGACATCCCACATCTCTATCCTTCCCAGTGCCTGGAGAAAGAAAGTTCCTCATTCATTCATCAATTGGTACATTTAGTAAATATCACCTTTCAAGAAATATAGATAAGCTAGCATGGTACATGCTTGTCATCCTAGTTCCCAGGAGACAGCAGGTAGAGCAAATGGAATCACAGAACCACAAGGAAACAGACTGTCCTCCTGAACTTCAAAAGAAAAAAGAGACAGTGGTCTCATTATTCAATTCCCAATGTATGACATTTTTTCATACAGCACCACCTTGTATTGTTTCCCAGGAGGGCACAACCTCATCACAGAGTAATAAGCCTGTGACTGGATGCTTGGCTAGAGATAGAGCAATTGACACACTCACTAATTCTGACACATCTTCTTCACCTGCCAACTCTTTCATCTAAAATCTGGGCCATGTGGAAACATGCTCATGAACTACTCATGAATTCCCTTATTTGTGGTTCTCATGTCTTTGCATAACAAGGTAAAGCATGTGTGTGAGCTGCAGAAATCTGATTGAAAGATGTCTTTATCAAAATCCATAGGTTCAGCAGAGGTGAGAAGCATGAAGAAGACAGAACAGAAAGGGACAAGTCACAGTAAAGGAGATGGAAATTGCAGGCTCTCATGTTAAAAATTTTGGTACACCACAAATGCTTCCTCTTCCAGTCCTTTATTTTGAAGGTCTGCCACCATGTCTATGAGGTCATACGTCATTTTTTATGTATGACTCACAGGGTCCATTGTTGCTTACTTCAACATTCAGCCTGAAAGAAATTAAAAATTGGAACCGCTCTTGTGGTGGAAGAGTTACATCTTTATATTTTTCCATGGCATCCTTGTTCTGAGACAGAAAACAGAAGATGGGGGACATCAGCAGCTCACTTCTACTTTCCTGCCATTCTGTGATTGCACTGTCCACAACACACACATATACAGTGTGTGTGTGTGTGTGTGACTGTGTGTATATGTGTGAGTTTGTGTGTGTGTGTGTGTGTGTGTGTGTGTGTGTGTGTGTGTGTGTGTGAGAGAGAGAGAGAGAGAGAGAGAGAGAGAGAGAGAGAGAGAGAGAGAGAGTGTGGGGTGGGGCAAAGCTCTTACTAAAGAGGTTAGAGTAAATCAAACACCACATGTGGTAATACAGCTCAATAAATTTAGTGAACAAACCCAGTCTTGGATTTCATTATTATGGTACTAAAGGGGTTGAGGAGAGGGAATGGGAAGAAGGGAGGGAGAAGGAACTGGGATTAGTATGTAAATTAAGATAGTTTTTTCAGTTAAATAAGAAGTTATTTAAAAAATGGTACTATTTCTTAAAATTTGCCATATATGATTGTATGCCAAAGAATATTGTTTTCAGCTGCAATGAGACTTACCTCACTTGGGGCCATAACACTGAAAAGTCCTGAAGAGCTCTGTTGGTCTCTGAGCCAGGATTTTAAAAAATATGCCTGTCAGCAGGAATTAGAGAAGTTAGGAAAACAAATCTTTGGTTCACCAATAACTAATGTTAATTTTTGTTAATTTATGCATTTCTATGTTAATGATCACTAAGACCTTGTAGAATTTAAAACTAAAATTCAGTTGATGAGGTATTAGATAGTAGATATACCCTAACAAAAATTTTTTTCACAGTTTTAATTTAATGGTGAGCAAAGTATTTGAACAGACATTACTGCAGAAAAAATTCATGGGCCCATGCAATATGAAAAGATACTGAGCACAGATAGTCATTGACAAAGCTCAATTGCAATCTATACTAACACCATAACATAAGAGCTGGGAATTAGGGAATGTACATAGACACTAAACTTGACACATTACTAGAAAGATGGAAAACAATGTACTCACTTCAAGAAAGAATTTGATTATAACACAAATAGCTAAAAACAGAATTATTCTTTTTCTCACCACGTTTTTATTTATTTTATCTTTTTTTCCATATCAATCACAGTTCCTGCCACACCAGCCCCAGTGGAGACAGTGTAGCAAAGCTGAGAGAAAACTCAATGGCTACCTGTCCAGAGGTTAGCACCACATGTGGTTACTCCTCCTGGGGAAAAGTGGTTCAGGTCCCTGCAGGTGCTTACTTGGCTGGCTGCCTGGAATGGGTGCTAGATGTGTTTTGTGCTATACAATAATGCCTTTTAATTATGGGCATTTTAGCCTGTAGCTCCACTGTTAATTCAGAGAAGCCTAGAAAACACTTAGATATAGGTTCATGAACTGAAAGAGATACAGACCAACATTCAGCGGATGCATATTGACCTCTGTGCCCCTGATCATAAAACCCACAGTGCCAGATGTCAGCCCAAGGCCTAATAAACAATTAGGGCTAAAGCTGTAAGGAAGCAGCCCACAATGTGACCTTGCCTGTAATCAGCCTACCCGAAGCTAGGCTACTGTGGGAGTTACTACAAAATTCTAACTTGGTATCTTAGGGTCCTTGAATCATTGCTATTAAAAGTTTAGTGTTCAAAGACAATTCTTCTCTTTACTCAGTAAATCAAATCTCTGATATGCTGACCACAAGCAGGCCAAAATAGACAGAGGCTCTCAATTATGCACTTGCTTAGATGTATTTACTATCTCATACTTCAAAAGGAATTGCTGACATTTTTATAGTATGTTTGTTTATCTTTAAACTGTAGCCAAGGTTAGTTCTTTCTGCATAAAATCCTGATACTTTGAAGTAAACTTTGCAGCAGTTCGCAAACCTCCTCAAGTGTGTTTGTGTCTGTCTGTCAAGCCGAAGCCACTCCTGACCTGGTCATCCGAGTCTTGGTCTCCACACAGAACTGCTACCCACTGAGCAGTCTGTGGCACAGTCCTAGTCAGTGTAGAGTCCCTAATACTGGTGGTGTCATGATTATCTTTCTATTATTGGGTGTTTTCTTGTATTGCCATCTTCCCATTCCTTCTTCCAGTGGCTACAGGTGGGGTCTCTCCCTATTTCTGCTACTCCTCCAGTGGGCTTAGGTGGGTTGGAAGTTTGATGTCTGTTGCTCTGTGTGTTCCAAAATCTCTAAGAGTTCTCTCCTCAGGCAGAGGCTAGTAGATGGGGTTCAAAGATCACACAGGCAGGTCCACTGTGGATAGGCAGGTTTTTGGCAAAGGTCAGGTACTCTGGATTAATAAATCTACTTTTACGAATGTAAAGTGTTTTTGTTTTCTGTTGTTGTTTGTTATATTTCTAACTAGAACTTTATCTGAAGGTAGAATGTGGTCTGTGCTGAGGGTCTTGCATCACAGCCCCTCTGAGAACACCAAACTGAGAGACAAATCAAACCTGATAGATCAGGACTCTTCACCTTCTCACAAAGACATTAGAGCAACCATGGGGAGGGGTCCAACTTTATGCCTTTTCTGATTTCTTCTTACATCTAAACCTCCAAAAACCACAGCCACCTGGGACTTGGAATTAAATTTATAACATGGCAACTTGTAGGGGAGACATCCACATTAGAGTTTTCTGCCTCTGTCACGATTGTGTTAGGAAAGAACACAATCAGACATGGTGGCAAAAGCATTGTCCCCTAAGCTGTGACAAGGTGCTGATACAGTGTAGAGAACTGAGCTCAGGCAGCCTATTTATTAATCCACAAATCATCTGTAGGTGAGTTGAAAGGGTCCTGTTAAGACCCCAGAAACAGGGGATTTCTGTAAGCAGTGTGGAGGACAGTTAAGATGGAAGGGAAATGACAGACAGGAAAAGCAGAATTTTTGCAAAGAAGAATGTATGATGTGAGTTAGGACCTTTGGATGAAGGATAAGATGGTTTGGGGCAACACCTATTTTAAGGATCTATGTGAAAAGATCATAAAATCTCTCTCTCTTCGCTCTTCCCAGCCTCTACAATGGTTCCCTAATGGTGAAACTAAACAGTAAACCTGAGGCAGGGCATCTGTGCAGGTAGGTTCCTAGGACAGAATACAGAGTGAAAAGGGCATAGAGGTTCTAGGGAAGCCAAGGGGAACACCTTGTTTGGGGTGCAGATTTTACAATCGGTGTACTTGGCATAGCTAAATTCAGCCAAGTGTTTCCTAGGAGTGAAACACTGACCCACGGAGTACCAACGAAATCCCCTCTCTCCAGTCCTAAATTCATGTCTGAATAACTCCTCTATGCAGCAGGAATCTGGAAGGAAAAGGTGTTTGTGTGTGTGTGTGTGTGTGTGTGTGTGTGTGTGTGTGTGTGTGTGTAAAATATGCCTGGCAAACCTAAAGGAGTAGATTGAAACATAGTTCTCTTTTCCCTTCTCGCTTCCCTATTTATTATTTCTTATATTTTTTGTAAGCCTAGGCTTTAAAAGCTTAGCCATCTCTCTAGCCCCTTTTTATTGTTTCTTTAAGAAATTCTTATAATGGATTTTATCATATTATTCCACATTCTGGCTGGCCTTTTGTCAACCTGGAAAGATGAGCCTCAAATAAACAATCTCTCTCTCTCTCTCTCTCTCTCTCTCTCTCTCTCTCTCTCTCTCTCTCTCTCTCTAAAAGCTTATACTTCTCTGTAACCCCAGCTGGCCTAGAACTGCCTCTATAAACTATGTTGTCCCCAAACTCACAAATAATCAAATATCCTCTTAAACGAAGGGATAAAAGGTGATAATAAAATGAACAGCAAACACTTACCTCCCTGTAATACCTATCACACACCAATCCACAAGCCACAATCCCTAGATGAGAAGTTATTGGCTGCTAGAAAAGGGTCAGTTCTTGTCAATGACATGAACACTTGTTAAGCAAAGTCAAGGGCAGATGTCATTCCAATACTAGTTGCTCATACAATCTGGAATTGATGAGGAGGAAAAGAAGAAGAAGAGGAAGAACAAGAAGAAGAATATGAAGGAGAAGGAGAAGGAGAAGAAGAAGAAGAAGAAGAAGAAGAAGAAGAAGAAGAAGAAGAAGAAGAAGGAGGAGGAGGAGGAGGAGGAGGAGGAGGAGGAGGAGGAGGAGGAGGAGGAGGAGGAGAAGAGAATGAAGAAGAGAAATAGAAAGAATAAATTTTTAGTTTGGGTAGGTAAGGAGGTGAGAGTGGAGTTAATGTTGAGATGTGAATGTGACCAAAATGCTCCAAGAGTTAGTTACATTCTTGTAAATAAATAAAATATTCATGTGAAAAGCTCTTCTAAATGT
The DNA here is from genome assembly GCA_030556225.1 of Cricetiscus sungorus. Taxonomy (NCBI): domain Eukaryota; kingdom Metazoa; phylum Chordata; class Mammalia; order Rodentia; family Cricetidae; genus Cricetiscus; species Cricetiscus sungorus. The sequence continues at coordinate 139,388 of JANBXA010000275.1, forward strand.
CTAGGGTAGAACTCACTTGTCTTATACTACTTTTGTCAGAGTTAAGGACAGGGACTGGAGAGATGGTCAGCTGTTAAAAGCACTGGCTGATCTTTCAAAGGACCTGGAATGAATTCCCAGATATCACATCCTGGATAACAACCACCTATAATTCCAGTTCCAGGGAAATGAAACCCCCTTCTGACCTCTCTCAGCACAACACATGCCTTTGGTTAATGTACACATGACAGAAAATGAAATTAAAAGAGAAGGTTTGGGTGGGGAAGCGTGGTTCTGTTGGAAGTAAAATTTCAGTCAAGAATGGCTGAGGAGTCCAGTACATAATCACTGGTAAGAAAATGTCTATCACAAGAAAGTCAGATAAGAAAGGAGTAAGTTTTTTATGCAGGCCTCTGTGACTCAAACTTTGCATATTTATACCACCAGGAGGTGCTCATGACTGCCTGCTTATGACAGCGGAGAGAGTCCTGCAGCCATCAAGTTTCTTCGTGAGTCTGAGAAAATACACAAATGCAAAGCCAATACATTTGTTCACAGACCTCCACAAACTAGTTAGGTTTACAGTCTAGGCTCAAGGAAAGTGAGCAGTCATTAGTGGTTGCAAAATGATGAAGAATGCAGTGAGAGTTTCACTAGGGTTCAGAAAAGGAGACGCTTAAGAAGACAGAAGGACATTAAAGCATGAATAATACAATAAAATGAATGGTCATAAAACAACAAGAAAAAGCCCAGAAGGTCCCCAATTATGTACTGATTAGGGGTGAAGTTAATTTGAATTGTACTATAGACAGCATTGCCTTAGGGATCCAATTGCTGTGAAATAAAACACTGCCAAAACCAAATTTGACATTAAAGGTCTTTCAATTTGGAGCCCATCATGAAGGGAAGCTAATGCAAGAAGTAAAGGCAGGAAATAATGTGGAAATCATGGAGGAATTCTCCTTCCTTGTTTACTTCTTGTGGCTGTTTCACTGTGCTTTCTTATAGAGCAAAGGACCAGCAGTGCAGTGATGTCACCATTCCCTGTGGTATTGCCCCACGAATGTTAATCATTAATGAATAAAATGGTCTGCATACTTACCAACAGGACAATCTGGTGGGGGGAAATTTTGTCAGTTGTCCTTGTTTACAGTTAGCTCTTGTCTTTATCGAGTTCACATTAAAAACAGACCAGCAAAGAACTGTATACTTTCTGTGTTTGATTGTACACTTGAGTGTATGCCTCTACCCACCCTCTATGTCTAACCAAATTTGTGTGTTCACTTCTGTATGAGAGAGACAGACAGACAGACAGAGAGAGACAGAGAGAGAGAGAGACAGAGAGAGAGAAAGAGAGACAGAGAGAGACAGAGAGAGAGAGACAGAGAAAGAGAGAGAGAGAACAAAGCAATATGATTTAACCCTTCTTTCAGACAGGGAATATATTAATTTTTCAGGATCCTATAACACTTCATTCATAGTTCTGAAACTCAGAGGTAGAATTCCTTAGGCCTCCAGACACAGAGCACCACTGAGTGTCAGTAGACAACACTAAAAAGAAAATGATGGAAAAGAAAATTTAAACAGAGTGGGTGATAGAAAGGTTTTTTGACATCAAGGATATTTGTTAAAATCTGGTTAACAAGGAGATCCAAGTTCACCCAGGCCTCTGTATTCTAACAGCACAAAATGCTTGAAGCAGCTGCACTTGGCGTTCTAAACCAGCTCTCACCAATTGAGCCTAGGAGTGTTGCTTTAGGGAAAGTCAGAGCTACAAGAGCTTAAGGGTGCTGGTCCATGCACCACAGTCTGGAAACAGAGAAAGACTTAAACCACTGCTCAGCCCCTTCTCCCTGTCTACAGTCTGGCTCTGCTTCAGGGTAAATGGGCATCCACAATTGGCAAGTCTTTCTAGATCTATTAAAATAATCAAGATAGTTTTTCACTGACATGCCCCTCACCCAGGTGATCCTAGATCTGTCAAGCTCATAATTAGCACTGTGGTAGTTTGAATACATTTGGCCCCCATACTCATGAAGGGAGTGGCACCATTTGGGGTATGGCTTTGTTTGAGAGGGGTTGGCCTTGTTACAGAAAGTGTGTCAATGTGGGGCCTAGCTTTAAGATCTTTTATGCTCAGGATACTGCCTGTTGTGTTAGTTTAACTTCCTGTTCCTACAAGATGAATTATGGTCAGCTCTTACAGCACTATGTCTGCCTGGACAACCCCATACTTCCTACCATAATGCTAATTGATTGAGTCCAAAACTGTGAGCAAGTCTGTCCAATTTAATAGTTTCCTCATAAGACACAACATGGACATGGTGTCTTTACATGGTAATAGTAAAGTTTAAGACAAACACTAACCAGCAAAACAATCATATATTTTGGAAATGGACTTCTCCAAAGTTTACAAACTTACTCTTTACGAAGAAATATTGGCCACACTCATCTTTGGAGCAGTATTCCGGATGCTGAGATTAAATCACTGTATCCTGAATGCTTCCAGTTTTCCACTTTTTCCTTACAAAATAGTACCTCAATTTATTATTAATCCAAAGTACACTTCTCATTCTTTCATTATTCATCCATTCATTCATTCATTCATTCATTCATTCATTCATGTTCTTTGAAACAATTTCTCCAATGTCCTGAAACGTCCCCTGTAGACTAAGTTACAGTGAATCTCAAACAGATCTGCCTGCATCTTTCTCCTGCTTACAAGGGTTACATGCATGTGCCAACTCTGCCCAGGTTCAAATTAACTTCTGATAGTCTTGTGTCATCTCTGAATTTTGTATTCTCAAAAATCATATATGTTCCAACCATTCCTAGCTCCACCAGTATCTTAAACTTCCCTGCCTGGTTAGTTTCCTATGAGTGTCCACACTAAGAATGGAATGAGTGCCACACAGAGTCAATAGCATACTGTGGGGATTTGGAAATTGATTTTGCAAAGATAGGTCACTTTCAAAAGTAGTATCCATCACATTTTTATGTTCAACATGGAGCGTTTATTTGTTCACTTATTCTGAGGCAAAGTTTTGCTGAGTTTAAGCCTGCTAGACTTAAACTCAGTGTGTATCCCAGGGAGGCTTCACAAATAATAGCGCTCCAGTCTCAGCCTCCAGAATGTTGGGATTGAATGCATGGATTAGTGTACCTGGATCCACATTTGGAAAACGAACATATCTGTCCAACTCTTACTTCACGTCTCCTGCCATCTCTCTCCATCCCTACTGCCCTCACCTTCTCTATTATATAAACTTTTCATCATGAAGGAGAAAAGCAAGTGCATTCATATAAATATGTCAAATGTGATGTTTCTTTTATAGCCAAATTTTGAAATCAACCTAGATGTCTGTCAACTAAAGAAAGGATAAGGGAAGTGTGGTTCATTTTCACCATGGAGTACTAATCAGTGTTAAGAAACAAAAGCATCTAAAATGGGCAGGCAAGTGAACAAAACTAAAAAAAACCATCCTGCATCCTGAATGAAGTAGCCAAAACCCCAAAGGCAAATATTGTATATACTCCTTCACGAGTGGATACCAGACATAAAGCAAATGATACCCAGCCTACAATCCAGAACTCCAGAGAATCTAGAACCCTGTTCTTGAAACAGATGGAAACAGATGCATAAATCCACACCTGTTGTGCCCAAATTCTGAATATCAAATCACCATGAGAACTGATCTGATTTAAAAGCAAAGAGTTTTAATTAATTCATGAGTTAACTGTATTAACTTGTGTCCTCTGTCAATCTGATGCATTGGGTGGAGTGAGAAAGAGTCAGAGGGACCATATGGCAGGGAATTTATTGGGATAGAGTAAGGGTAGTGTCTGAGGTCTGCAACAGTCTCAGGATTTGTGTGCTTCCAGGCTTGGGCAACCTGTCCTGTATTGATTGGCCAACTTCCACTGCAGAAATGGTTGCCATGCTTAGAGGCTTCCCATGGAGGCTGTACTTCACATCATATAAAGCACATTCAGGAATAGCAAACTAACCTACGATTGGCTCTTTGCCTCATGTAGGGAATCTGGCTTCCTTGAGACTGGGGCATGGTCAGGCAAGATCAGAAACTGGTCAGAAGGCCAGCACATGCTGATGAGTCAGAGGCCTACATCTTGTGGAGATTTTCTGCAACATTTCATGGCTGGGTGAGGGTCTTTTCATTGCACTAATCATTGGGTCAAGTTCCTGGAGTATAAGTGAAGTGAGGGAGGAGTAATAATATAAACAAAGTAGTCAAGACTGTGAAGGGGAAACACACAGAATCAGCTGACACAGGCTAATGAGAGATCACTGACTCTGGTCTGACAAAGGGTAATCTGATTAAGACCCAACTATACTCCCTTAACAAAGGTGGCAATGGTGTGGATGGGACACACATGAGGTTACTGGCAGTGGTTCCAAGATGCAAGTCTAATACACAAACTGACTTAGCGGAGCCCATTCTATATGGAGAGATCACCTACTCAGATGAGACACAGGTTTGTTTGTGGTATGCAGGAGCCTTTTTCCTGCTTCATTGAGATGACTTAGAAAACTTACTAGGGGAGGTCTTATCCTCTCTGAGGAGCAGATGTGAGGTGGAAGAAATACAGGGGGGAGAGAATGGCATTAGAATGTAAGAGATCAATTAATAAAAATGGAAAAAGGCCATGCAGAGGTGGCACAAGCATTTAATCCTAGCAAGTGAAAGGAAGAGACAGGCAGAAGTCTTTGAGTTTGAGGCCAGCCTGGTCTACAAATTTCCACAAAGAAACCCTCTCTTTAAAAATTATATATTGTTTAAAAAATTATCACTAGATGATGTATCACAGCATATTTAAATTGGAATTCAGTAGAGAAAAGAGAAGTAGCAAATCTTAAGCAAGGCTGAGATTTTCAGCTGTGGTGGGACACACATATATACACAAGATTATACATACAAACATATAATGTTATAAACACACACACACATATATATACATATATATACAAATATATATATAAAAATATATAAGATTATACACACAGACGACACAAACACATAAGATTGTAGACACATACAAAAACACATCCACATACATATATATACATACACATATACATATACATACATATATACATTCATACATACATACATACATACATACATCTTCCCTATAACACGCAAGACAGGGGAACAAAAATGAGGATGAATATGGAGACATTTTAGACTAAAGCAATAGTAAAATAAAGAAAAAATGAAAATCTTAAGTCACTCAGTCAGTTAATTAGGAAACAATCAGATTATGTTTGGCTCTTCTGAGATGAGAATATAACAAATCCCTAGCTGTAAAAGCCAGGAGAAAATAAAGTACAATGATGAGGAAAGATGGGGCCACTGATTTCCTCACTGTGATCAATCTCATCCAGAGATGGGTAGACCTGTTGGAGAGCTCAGACACTGGAGGAAGACAATCTGGGATACTTTTTCAGTGAACAGTTCTATGTATCTCTCCGTGACACCTGGACCCTAGCTGATCCTCCAGTTTCCATGGCTGCTTGGATCAAAACTCTATGCATCAGTGGTCCTCCTGGCCTAATAAGCTGTCTGCATCCATCTTCTTTTCATGGCTCATCCTCCTGGCTCCTTCTGCTGTCTGCATCTGTCTCCTCTTCATGGCTTGTCCTCCTGGCTCCACCTGTTACCAGTATGCATCTACTCTGCGTGGCTGTTCCTCCTGTCTCCAGCAACTTCAAGGATCCTGTACATGATGTATAGAAAGACCCTCTGACTCCATCATCATCTGCTCCATGCCCTTTATACATAGAACAGTACCCATGATGCACTTCTTTCCTTCCCCAACTCCTCCCTCCTACTTCCCCCATCTTCCCTTTCCCCCCTTCAATAGCATGATAAATAAAAGGCCCAGAGATTGATATTAGGGTTAAGCTTCAAGCTGAAAATCAGTCCTGGGATTGAAGATCTGTGCCTGACTTCTATGGCTTGTACTATGCTTTCTGAATCCTCAGGCAAACTTTAATATATCTAAATAAAGTATCACCACACCTTTCTTTATTCATTATTTTGTGTGACAGTTTCAGAGATTATATAATAAATTTTAGACATTACTGTCTCTCCCCTCTCTCATACTTTTCCCTATCTTGATAACACCACAATCCACTTCCACTTTCATGTCTTCTGTAATATAATACTGGTGAGTTTTATAGGAGTCTTTTGCCTAAGTGTCCAGGATGTCATTTCCTGAGAAAGGAACATTAAATTAGGGGCTGCCACACTAAAGGAAATGCCATCCATTTCTGAGCAATCATTAACAGACTACTGTCCCTCAGATGGGTGACCCATATCATCCATGATGAACATTGACAAGCCCATTCCTGTGCAGGTCTTCTGCAGGTCACGTTTGCTCCCTTTTCTAAAAATGTTTGTTGTTGCTGTTGCCCTTGTTCCTCAGCTCTTACACACCTATTAACCTTCTTCCAAAATGGATTCTGAATCTCAGCGCTCTGAGACAACCATCCTCTTCAAGGTCCAACTCTCTACCAGCACTAAATTTTGGCATTTTTTTTTTGAGTAATTGATTTCTGCATCAATCACCACTCACTGGTTCCCTTTGGTTTATGTTTATATTATGATTTCAATGAATCTCTCTTCCTCTTCAGGTGCTTTGCCCATGGGTTTTGAGACAACAGTGAGAAAAAAAAGTAACACACTTACTTTCCTGTAACCAAACAACTCCTAGTCCAAGCCGATAACAAACAACAGTCCCAGACACCTTCATCTGTGAAGAGCCAAAGTCAAGTTGTCAGAGGTTGGTCTGTGAGGGGAAAAATAAGTCCTATTGAATCATGAAATACATGACTGATGGTTCTTGGCAGCATTTGAGGACACTGTCATTCATATCTTCTAGTGTTCAGAACAGTGATTTGAAGAAAAATTGATGTATTTATCCTAAAGGTCAGTATAGAACAAACATACAATGATTGAATTGAATAGGAAGCACTGATTCCTCAATACACCTTATGTAGCACTTAACATTTTGTGGTCTGAGATGTCTAGGTACAACTACTAGAAAGTGTTTTGGAGTTGGGAAGAATATATTGATTTTTTTTAAAAAAATAAAGTGATTAAAAAGAATTAGATAATAAACTTAGATACAAAAGATAATCTATGAATCAGATTCCTTCCTTACTTCCTTCTTTCCATTCTTTCTAAATTTCTAACTTCCTGCCTGAAACACATTTAAGAACTATGAATTGGTTGAGGAATCTATGCTGCGAATCCAGTCTCAACACGGTAGATCTATATACAAAATTCAAAAAATGGGTAAATTTACCAAAGTAGGATAGAAATAAGATTCCAAAGGAATATAATTTGGCAAAGCTGGAATAACATCAGGGAAAACACCAACTTATAATGGAAGTCCCAAAAATTACATTTCTAAAATGATACTTATATATTCAGAGGTATAGTGCATTAGCATATTCCCACTGATAAAGAATCCTATTGCTTCAAATTAACATAGAAATCACTCTTGAGGATCATTACCTTTTATGAAAATAAAATATGTATAGGGGCTTGACATGGTTATAAATGTGAGAAGGAAAACATAAATTCAAATTTGAACTATGCAAACTAGCTTAATAAACACTTGAGGTATAGGTGTGTCGCCTAAGTAAGGATCCTTCCAGAATAATCTGTTTTATGTGTACTGATCTGTGGGCCCACAATACCAGCTTCTAGAGAATGTCACATTCAATTGACAATCATTATCTTATTAAAATAAATAAAATAAACATCATACTTACAGCATAATGTGATTCTTTAATGAGTTGAATGCTTATTATCCCAAAGGTTTTAATACTTATAGAGGTGAGAATGTGCAATTACCTTAGTGGCCAGAAAAGGTGTGTGATTTCCTGGATCTGGAATCATTGATAGTTGTAAGCTGCCATGTGGGTGCTGTAACCTGGTTCCAGGTCCTCTACAAGAGAAACAAGTGAATTAACTACTGAGAGAAACTCCAGTCAATGCTTAATGAGTTTATCTGCTTTTACCTTGTTCATATTCTCTCTTTCTAAATAGTGATACTTAATATGTCTCAAGAAAATATGAGAACAAATAAACTCTTAATATAAAACTAGAGTTTGACTACTTAAAAAACAGGATTGCACAATTAAAGTGACCTGGATTTTAGTACTTAGTCAAGACCTTCAAAAAAGTTTTCTAGACATTCCCATCAGTGGTTAAACTGATTTTGCCTCTGTAAAATAGAACAACTACCATTCACATCTTCTTAGATTAGTTTGAGAAGTGCATAAACCCTAATGTGAAAGCATAGTGCCATTTTCACTGCATAGTATTTTAATGCCTACAACCTGATTGCTATTATTACTTATGCAGTACAAATTTGGAAAAGTAGATTATTAGAACATTACTTGAGAGTGCACTAGGCTGTAGAAAAGAATGAGCATGGACATATCTGATGGATACATAGTCTGAGGCTCTGCATGTCTCCCTCATCCATTGCTCAGTCCAGAGGGCATTTGCTTTATGCTCATAGTCTCCCACAAGGAACTCAAATGTGTTTGTCTTCACATTAGTGCAGAACTCTGAAACAATGAGCCCAGAAAGCAAAAATGTAGGAAGACATGTGCATTGGGAATATTTAATACTGACTATAATAAAGAATATGATGTATTATCTTCTCTTATAACACCTAATCACCCAGAGTTTATTTCATACTTACATATGAAGACACAACTGCACAGAGGATAACTAAACTTGATAAAATTTAGTCACTAAATACCGATAGTAAATTTTGTTGCTCAGGAAACGTGAAATTATCTTTCTCCACTTGTGCTGACTAGCTAATTTGTAATTACTTTGTGCCTACAAATTAATATTGTCTGAAGATCTACAAATAGGACTTAAGAGTTTGAATGCTTACAAGCTGTGTCAACTGGCATTATCAACAACTAACACTTTTCTTTATCTATTTTCTGGACTCCACGATACTGGATATGCAATCAGTCTTTCCAACCTACAGATGCATAAAATTTCAAACAAGCAACAGTTAGAGTTGGACCAAAAAAAAACTTGAAAATTATCTTCCTATTAGACAAAATCATTCATTCACTAAATACTGTTATTCCCTTAGTAAGTAATTAATTTACTACTATTAAGTGAATGATCTTCAATTATACAAATAGTTTTGGAAGAAGAAATATACCTTAAAAGTAAGTTATGGAACCTTAATTGCTATAGCATTCCCCAATAATAAAATAATTACACTTTAAATTAAAGGAAAAAGGTGTGTATACAGTTTTATATGCATAATGCAACCCAGCCAAATAAAGCAATGTGTAAATAAGATGAATGGGTATATAATTGAATTAATATTTGACAACATTAGATTTAGAAAACTCTTCCTATTATATGAATATAAAATGAAAACAGAATTCATTAAAGTTCATAGACCATATAACTAATTTAAAAAGAAAACTATTAATGTATCATCTGAGGGTATAATTAATAAGTATAAATAACATAAATATAGATTTACTGTAGATTTCATGTAGAGAAATGATGTAATGCTGAATATTTGCACAAAAATCAAATTATTCCAGAAGAATGTATATTGGGGTAATGAGAATAAATTTTGCTTTGCTATCAGGGACATGTATGGTAATGATGGATTTAAGAATAAAATGTTTACCAGAAAGCTTGTCATTTTGAAAATGTTTCCTTGTGGTACTCAAGATACACAGAGGCCAACAGTCTAATCCTTTCTAACATTGTGTTCCTACAATGCAATGAAAGGAAACTTAAATTAATTTGAAATCCCATCTTGGTCTTAGATGTACTGACGGTTATACTTTGTTGACAAAAAGTACATAAACATTGTTTTATTCATTTTTCTACAATATCCTAATATCAGATTTTTTAAAAAATAATCTAGCAATTTGTCCTTTTCTTTTTCAAGTTATACATACCTATTTCATGTTAAATATTACATACAATCTGTTTTAGTCAGGGAATGTAGTTAGTCAAAGGATTTCTAGTGTCAGATCTCATTACAAATATAAGAGGCTGAAACAAACAAACAAAAAAAAAACCCAGAAAATTAAATTCACGGTTTAGAATTGTAATTCAAATTGAATACAATTTTGATCAATTTTTCTCTCCTTATTCAAAAGAGCTATGTTCTTTCACCTAAAAATGCTGTCATGAATATATCAAATGTTATGAATTAAAACACATTGTAGATAGTGTTTCTTTTGCAATGCTGGAGATTGAGCAGAGGGCTTTTTCCAGGCTGCTGTAAGTACCACATTTCTAAATCAGTCCATTATTCAAGAAAGATCTTACTGACATGTCAGAAAACCAGCCACCTCACCTTGACATAAAATGAATTTCTATAATCTCACATCTAGACTCAGGGTCAGTTCTCAAGAGGGCTTGCCTTTATGTGTCATAATCTTCTGTTTTTTAATCAAAGCTTTTACTAATTGCTAAAACTGAAATGTAAATCTAAGTTCATCTGGGCTCTGTGAATGAACACAGTGTACAGTGCATACTTACCATGTCATTTACATCCTTAACAACAAACAAACATACCTGACACAAATTAACCTATGTACACAGATATACACCACAAAATACACACACTCACATACACACACATACACACAAATGTACATAAATGCACACAGAGGCACACACACATACACACACATACACACACGCACACACAAACAAACACATGCTCCAACTATGGGATGTACTCATCGCAAATCCGTGATTGTCACCCTGCTGTTTTGGATGGTGACATGACTGCAGTCCTGCAATTGAAAAAAAAGAGAATATTGCTAAGGCATGAAAATTATTTTGAAACAATTTATACATTTTTTTATACCAAAGAGAGCCTTGTGCGACATAGGCTAGCACACATGGCATAGGTAAGGCATGAGGATCTTAACATTATTCTATTGCTTCTAGCTCCCGATTTCTGGATTTTAGGCAAACATCAGCACAATCAATTTCTACAGTGCAGGGAAATGAGCTCAGATCCTACTGCTTAATATGGTTCACTCTGGAAACTGAACCACTCCTGATTGAAGTGAAGAAGCTCATTGCAGCCAGGTAGTTCTCAGTCTAGAGGTGACATCCTGATGTAAATAGAAGACCTGGTCCCCAATATTCCAACCTAGTTCTCCTCACTCCTCATGGTCAGAGTCATTGCCTCCCTGTGTATCTTTTTATCTTTGCCATCTATTTTCCAAAGTCACGTCACAAAGAGTTTGTTGTTGTTGTAGTTAGAGACGTGTAAGTTCAGTGCAGTATTGGAGTCATGATGTCCATCAGATAGCGAAGCAGACCCAATAGACTTTGAGGAGAGTCATTATGTCAATATGAATTTGATGGTGACCTTATAGACATTGAGAGGGTAGTCATTTTTGGCCTACATCGTTATAGGTATTCATCAGTCTGAAAGCCTTGTTATGTACCCTCAAATTGATGATCTCCTGTTGCAACTGCCTAAGAGCTTGTGTTATGGGTGTCTGTCACCATGGCCAGATTTGGAAGAGGTCTTTATAATTGGCAACTTGGGAATTAAAGTTCTCCATAATTTGTTTTTAAAACGTGCAATATCTTTCAATATCTGAGAAACAAACCATTACTATAGCCCAAGATAGAGCTATGTAATTTTGAACAGGTCTGCTAAACAGTTTTTGACTAGAAACAACTGGACACCCTGGATGAAACCATGAACTACAAGGTGGAGCCTGGATAATAATGCTGGGTTTAACAACACCCACTGTTCTTGCATGGAAGTAGGCACTGCATACTGGCTTTCTCCAATCTAGGGCATCTGCAAACCTCTTCTAAAACACAGGTACTATACTCCCATGTGCAAACACACAGAGACATAGAATTAAAATTAAAACAGGTTCTGTATTTAAAAGTCTACACAACGAATGTAAAGGAATAAACAGAATGAAATATAAATGTGTATATATGTTTTTAAAAAGAGAGCTGAAATGAGAGACTTATTTTACTGCTATGATCAGGAGTGTGATCCAAAGTCTATACAAATGCATATACATATTTATTATGATACATATAATCACACAAAGAGAGTTCTACCTCCTAGAATTAGCATTCTGATCCCAGGAATTCAGGCTTCCTTGAATCTTTATTGCTGTATCTCAGGCTCTTATAAATTTTATGGGATAGGGTTTTGGTATTCTTACACTGTTACTATCTTTCTTCTGAATACAACAGAATAGAAAAGTCTAGGCTGATGTGAAGTAAAGTGTCAGAATCCTATTTATTTGAGGCAGAACTGAATGCCTGGGTTTTGAACATATTGTGTTATCAAAGACATCCTGGGAGAAGAAACCATCTCCCTTGGTGGATAAGAAACCTACTTTTGAGATGAAACTCCATAATGAATATGCTTAAATGAGCTGTCTTTCATGGTGTTTTCTTTGGCAGTCAGATCACCCACTGGAACAAGGTAGCTGACATTGTTTCACACAAATTAACATGCAATATGTTCTGATTGAGCTAATGCATTCATTACTACCTTGGTTACTTCATTTCCCTACATTACTGGGAATGAAATCCAGGGCATGAGACAAACTTAGATCACACTCTGTTCCTGAGTCCACCTCAGTCCTTCATCCCTTCTCCTCTCAATAACCTATAAAGTGCATATTATCAGTATCTGAGGTATCAGGAAAAAGTGGCAGGATTTTCAGAAACATCAAAGACTGAATGACCAGGTTGCAGATATGAGAAACTTATATCCATCCCCTTCTATTTCTAGATAGATGTATCTGGATATCTCAGAAGGTGAGTAATTAGTCTGAACAACCACGAGGGTCAAAAAGTATGATAAACCTTATCAGGTCCATGTCCTGTCTGGGAACATGGCTTCAGTTTCCAGTTCACAGATACATACACAGAAAAGAGCTGAGTCCTGATTATGGGGATGAAACCCCCTCCTGGAGCAACACGATATTTCTTTTAATCCAAAAGTTGTCAGTGTGAAAATTCCGGTTCTGAAAAGAAAAAGGCAGACTCACAGTCAGATATCCCCGCAACTCTGATTCCTCTCTTTGCCCTCTCTCACCCTTCACTCTTACTTCTCTCCCCTTCTCTCTCCTTTCCCATTCTTTTCTGCCTGTGCTCCTCTCCTATGACCTCTCTACTTTCACTCTCATGCCTCTACTCCTACCCCCTTCTCTCCTCCTTTCTCTCCTCTGATCTGCACAATTTTTCCTCCTGCACAGATGATGTGGAAGTCTTCCTTCTATTCCTAGTGAACACTATCATTGGTGTTCTATTAGACCTTGTCTTCTAAATCATAGTCCTAAATATCCTCCCTCTCTTCCTCTCTTTGCCCTCCTTCCTCTCCTTTATCTACTCTTTATGTGTATTTCTTTATGTGAGTCTGTCTCTCTTGATCCCTTTCTTATAGTTTTACTTAAAGAAATAAAACAACATTGGAATTGATCACAAAGAAGAATCAAGGCAAAAAAAAGTCTGTTCATTGTTAGGAACAAGTGGGTTGTGCTAAAACCTGAGACCACTAATTCCTGTAGTACATTATCCAGAGTACAAAAATTATTTCAATGAAACAGAATAATTCGTTGCTTTCACAACACTAGCTCTGCTGAGGAATTCAAACTAATATGACATTGGGAATAACACTCTTAGGCAGGGTCCGATGTGCATTTCTTCACCCTCTGACTCTTGAAGTTTCTTCTTGGTGGTTTGTCTTAACAAAACCAACAGTGAAGTCAGCACATCTGATAAGAACAGCTGTTGTTAGTTAGAATGAGCACCTTAAAGGGAGGCTTCAATAGCATTCATTTAAGACCCTCTGGATATTAATATGTTTTTACAGTGTTCTGAGCTATAGAAAATTTTGCTCTTGTGCACTCCAGGCTTAAATTCTACATACTCACTGTTTATATTTGGGTGAGCACACCACTGCAATTGATTCTGGAAGCATCCTCTGGTAGCAAAAATGTGTGTGTAGATCCACACTTGACAAAAAGGCAGTCTGGGTTGGATGGGTCTAAAGAGACAAAAAAAAAAATTCAAGAAATCCCAGTAAGCCCAATTACTGATTCATGGCAGCAGTTCCCAAGGAGTTTCAACAACTGTCTCCCACCATGTTTTCCCAAGTCATGCTAGGACACATCTCTGGTTTCTAGGTGAAGAACGAAGAGGAAATGATTGCTTTTGTCCACTTAATCCATACGATAGGAGAAGCTGATCTTTGAACAATTACTTGTTAGATGAGGACTAGATCTTTTATGCATCCATGCCTAGTTAAACCTGATGTGTAAATAGTAACTATTCCAAGTTTTGTCCTTCAGCTTCTACCTACATCTTCTTCCCTCCTGCCAACAGGGAACTCAATTGCACATTAAGCAAGAATCCCGAACTATATAAAACATCTGTTTAACAATCTCTCTGGGTCGTTAGCTCCCTGACTTCAATCCTGCCACTACGAACTGTGGGATTTCCTCCTATGTGCAGAGAAGCTACGTCTGGTTTTACTTTGTGGTAATGTAACTACTACTGTTTCATTAACTTATGCCTCTTCCCTCCCTTCCTTTATTGCCTACCAGGATTAGGCACACCCCAGACAACTGAATGCCACAAAGGGCATGAACTTTGCAAAAGTTAAGGCAAGCAAGCAAGATGTAAAAGCCAAATACCTAACCTCTACATTTCAAGACACAAGCAGTACTAAAATGCTGATAGCATGGAGGAAGGCACACTTAGTAGATGAAGTCCAATGAAATGAGGAAGAGATGGTTAGAAAAAGAAGAGGATAAATCATAAAAGAAGGAATTTACAAAGCTTTACCAGGCTCTTGGAAGGTCCTATTTCCTTCTCTAAGAATATTATTCACATGGATGTTTTCTCAAGAAGTCATTAACTACACTGTTCAGGTATGCATACTTGCAAGTTTGCTGTATTTTAAGATATAAAATATTTGTAAAACAAAGTAAAAAACGTAAAATCAGCAACAAAAAAAAAAACCTTGATCTCATCATTTTCCCATTCCTGTACATTTGAAGACTCTGTTAACATAGTTCTGCATAGAGTGGCTTCATTCTCTCTTCCCCTAGGATCTATAACCCAGATGAGGCCACAACATGACAGTACTGTGAGACTCCCCCCATAGTCATAAACTTAGCACATATTTTTTTCAAGCCAACTTCTTTCTGTTTATTACATTTTGGTTCCAAAGTCATCATCCAGAACTCTTACCTCCACTATGACAGGATTCCAGTACTCAGCTAGTATGCTCAGCTTTCTATGTATTAGGTAAACATTGCAGCCTCTGTCCACCATGGCATGCTTAATGTTCAGAGGCCAATCTCCTCAATAAACTCCAGCTCCAGCATGAGAACTGAAACCCCTTGCAGATGGAGAGTGTCCTAGGTTCACATCCTGAATTCTCACTCTTACTGTCCCTGTTCTGTGTCTTCTTGAAATCCTATGAACAGTTCTCCAGCAGCCTTTTGTCTCTGGAATCCCCCACTGTGTTCCTGCAGTCCCCATTAGATATCCTTAGCTGTCAGAAAGTCAAAACTCCTGCTGTCATTTTCACCATTTATCAGGTATTCTGAATCTCTGCAAACAAAAGCCTCTGGGGATTATCTCTTGCCTGGACCTGGCTTCAAAGAACCTAATTCCATCTGTCATGGTATATTATTGTCAGGCAAATAAGCAATTGTGGTTGCAACTTTGCATGAAGGAGCTCTTTGGGTGTACTCAAACAAAGTGCTTCTTCATGAAGACAAAATGCAATCATGAGAACAAACTCTCTTGACTGAGTTGAATTACTTCCATACAACTTTTAGGTCAATAGGGTCTGCACCATATTGTCATACGTCCTATGGAGTCTACAATGCACAAAATACTCATAAGCAAGGGGAACATTGAAGAACTACACTAAGAGGTAATTACTAAACCTGAATTGCACCAAGGAATGTGCCTTTGAAAAACAATTACAACAGTACTGAGTATGTGTCCTCAGAGATTAATAAATTGGAATGTGTTGGCTCTGCAGACAAAGATCTGGGCAGTGGACTCAGAAGACTAGCTTGTCACCAGTGAGATCAATTTGCTTACATGAATCCAACCTAAGGTTAGAACGCCCAGTTCCTCTTGCTTAAAAAATATTTCTTCCTCGTTCTGGGCATAACAATAATCAGGCCCACCTTTCTGTGCAGGGATAATGATGTGGGTCACATGGTATTCTTCTTTGACCTGCCAAAAGAAAACAGCTTGTTACAGTTACTGTCATTCCCACTTTACAAAAATAAGTGAGGCCCTAACCCCAGTTAATGACCCCAATCCTTCCCCTCTTCCCAGTGTTTCCACACCATGACTGCTCCAATACTTTGGTGGGTACTGTATAAATGCAGGAATGATGAGATATGCATGAGATGTCTCCCTTAGCACATTCTAGGTCTATTGTTGTGTCTTCAGCAGACATTAAGTCTGCAAACAGGTCTTGAGGTATTTAATTTGTATTAGAAGCTTCATCACAGTATAAGAAATAATGACATCACAAAAATATTAGAGTTATTTTATTTTAGAATTAGCCAAGTTTCTGTCTCTGTTCCTCATTCCCACATTTCTGTCTGTCAGCCAACCTGCTTTTACTGCAGCGTCTCACTCTATTTGTGAGCCGGGTTTGAATTTGTAGGTAGCCTCCATTGTCAGTTTTACAATGTTTGGGATTACAGGCAATAGCCCTGAATAGAATGAAAATTTCTAACTATGACATTGAATCAAATTTTTTAATTTAAGGACCCCAGAATAGCATCCTAATACAAAGACATCAAATTTAATTAGCTAAGCCCTCTTCAAGAATGGTTTCTTCTGTTGGGTGATATGTATGGATAAAGCACTTGGATATATTTTCTGGGAGTCATGGGCTGCCAAAAGGGAAGAAACAGCCTCAGGTCAGGAAGTAGTTCTCAAATATTTACCATGGTACCACATAATACACCGCATGTCTCTATGCCTTTTTTTGTGTTCTTCCTTGCAGAACGCAGAAACTGATCACAAAGGTCCTTTGGAAGGACCACAGGACGGAGGCCTTTGGAGTCCTGACCTGCAATTGAAAAGACAGTGAAGTCTGAGGTTACAGGACCTGGTGTCCCTGAGTTGACTATAATATATTTCTATGTGGCTTCACAGACTCCATGGACAAAGTCCCCTCTCAACTCATGTAAGTAACATAAACCTATTTGGAACACAACAGGATAACCAGACTGAGAAAAGCTAACCTTCTGACGTGTCTCTCCTCAGACCTCACACAGACATGTCTTTTTTGTCTATGGTTCAACTCTTCAGGTCTGGTAGCCTCTGCACACTCATGTCTGAAGGTACATTGTCCTGGTTCCTCATTGGCCTCGAGGCTGAGTCTCATAAGAGTGGCATTCAAGGCCTATGACTGTCGGGCATAGACACACCCTAAATACTATCATGCTAGAGTTTCCATGTTATAGAAATCTTGTAAAGGGCATTTTCTGTAATGTTGACCATTTTCTCCAAGAGGTGTGAGGACCGAGAGACACAGTCAAATTTTGAGAGTTTGCAATTACATGGAATCATACACAGTCTTTCTCAATGTCATAGCACCATAGACCGTCCCAATTAGGGCACGTGTAGGGATGGGGAGACCATTGTGAAGCTAGAATTACATGGCGAATCATGTCCATTCACAACCGAGAGATGTTGCATACTAGATTCCAACGTTGTGTGAAGATGTTGCACTAAATTGAAGAAAGACCCTAGGACAGGTTTCTTAACTTAGTTGGGGCCACTCACTCTTTCTTGGTTGTTTTTACAGTGCAATAGGAACAGAATAGCTCACTAGTCCTCCCATGTTATATTATGCAGATGTGTAGATTGCTAAGTGCACAGGCTTAAGGCTGGCTAAGACAGGCATCTGTAAATGTGTGGATTGTTGACTACACAGGCCCACAGTTGGGAAAGTCTGACTCTCACCTGTGTCTATTATGAAGTGAAGTGCAAGTTTGCTTGAGGTTCTCCTTCAGCAACAGAGTAGACTCATGCAAGACAAGACAAGAATCAACAAATTCTTTAGAAACTTGTGAATCCAGCACAATAGTTGCACATTTGGATTTTAAGCATTTCCTAGGCGGGGAGCCAGGATTGTTAAGTGAGGCCTATTTAGGCTGTAAAGCCAGATGGTATAAATAAAATTAAAAGTAAATTGTGTAATGAGCTGACATTTGGGAACTTTTTTCCTGCAATATTTGTGATTTCCCCCTTTGAAATCCTTTATATATGAACCATGTGTTTGTACATGTCTATGAACTGTGTGTATTTTTTAGAAGGTGCATGTTCATGTGTGGACAAGGATGCATTTGTGCTTCAGCAGGTCTACAGATGGGAGTGGACTACCTGAAGTGCCTGCCTTTCCTGACACTTTTAGTCCAAAAGAATCTCTCTGTGCTCTGTCTTCAAAGAGTGTGGTGCTTTGAGAAACCACATCTTCTATGTCTCCCTGTCCCATGTCACCTGAAGAAAACTTTCATTATAGAGGTCCTCACCCATACCCAGTTGTCAGGTGCTTTCTGGAGCTTCCACAACAGGTTCTGACACTGTCACTGCTAGCACTTCAGTCAGTGTCATTATATCCATATCTAATTGAGGAATAGTAAAAAGGTGTACCTAATGCTAAAAATGTATGCTCCTACAACCAAACTCATCTCTCCATTATGTCAGGGGACTGACTGAGAGGCTGACTTTTAGGAATTACCAATGCACTGTAAATTCCTCACAATGACTGAAAATTTAGTATTTTCTTAATGTGCTTTCTCTATTCTCTACAGAGCTTTGAAAAGATGAGGATCTGAATCTGATGAGTTTTGAAGAAATTAATCTGTCTTAAACTAAGTTAAAGTCTTCTTTTACAGGAAGTCAGGGTGAAAGGAACGAAAGAGACAAACTAGTCACTCTAGTTTTTATTACCACATCAAAGTGGATCCAGGCAAGTCAAAGCCTGGGGTCATTGGAAGGGGAATGATGCTTTCTCTGTGCTGCTCAGTGTTGACAAGTTCAGACCCCTGTTCAACAGCACAGCATTACTTTACTGGTGAGCTGCAGACACAAATGTATGTGGCTGACCCAGATGCAATAGGGTCTATTAAAACATAATTCCTTAAAGTTATGAACCTGTGGTGACTTACCTGGGCTTTCTGCCATCTTATCTTCTACAACATGTAGAGGTTGGGGTGATGTATTTGGAGTGATATTTTTGTAATTTTCTTGTATTGCACACACCACTGCTGTTGTAATAACAGTGCTTTCTTCTGAAGAAATTTCGGCACTTTTAAGTGCCAATGCCAGGCTGGGATCCAGCTCTCCACTCTTATCTTTCTCAAATCCATCCACCAGCCTTTCTAGTAGACCACTCCATTTTTCACAGTCTGAGGCATGTTTGATTGTATTTCTGACATTTTCCCAAAAGGCCTTATTTTCTGCCTCTTCCTCTTCTCTTTTTTTCTATAGAAAGAAAATGGGAATAATCTAACACTAAAAACTCAAAAGAAACAGATATTGTTGAGAGATGTCATTCTGTAAATATGTTTCTTTTATTGTTAATGAATAAAGCAAAAAAAAATGCAAGGCTTTTAAGAAGTGCTGCTAACAATTTATCGTTGTGTATCAGAGCTGGCAATGGCAGTGACCACATCTCCAAGGGAGCTGCATGTTGCTGGATGGCAGCATAGACCAAGACAGTTAACATAGCACTCAATGCTGTGGGTAAAATAGTTGATGCCATCTTTCATAGACGGCAGCTAAATCAACTGTGACATTCATTTTGTCAATGTTGTTATTTAGCAGACAAAAGAGTTGTAGCAACAAATAAAGATAAAGATTTACAATCAAGAGAAATTCCCATTAAGAAAAACCACTAAAGGTTTACACTGTGTTTTAAAATACACATATGCTCAGTGGGGAAAAATAAACAGGTTACAATGGTTTAAAAAAGAAAAAGGGAAGTAGAGTAACTGGGTGTGGTGGCACATCCTTTAATTCCAGCACTCAGGAGACAGAGGCTAGCTGATCTCTCTGATTTGAAAGTAAACCTGGTATGCCAGGAATGCAGAGTGAATTCCAGGACAGATAAAAGTTACACAGAAAAATGCTGTCTCAAAATATGTTAAAACAGAAGTAGAAGAAGTAGAGTAACAAAAAGGCCCCATAAAGATGGAAAACACAGATGAAAATTGGAGACTATATGCTATTCTGGTGTCTTTAAATTGCTTGACTTCTGAGGAAGTAATAACTGTTAAAAGAAATGCTGGTGGTTTAATTCAATTTACATATTTTAAAAATTATTTGACTTCAAGAGTTAAGTCTAAGGCAGGTTACTGGGGAAAAGGATTTCTGTTCTTGATTCCACAGAAAATAAAAGCTGTGGATTCCTTCCAGACTAGAGTGGGGTGATCAAGCCAGAACCCCTGAAACAACATCCCATGTGATCCAACATTCAAAACAGTTGGAACAAAGAAGCCTTGCAGATTACAGGCAAGATATCTGCATGACAAGATCCACATGACAGCGCTCCCTATCAGCAGGAAGCAGTTTGGAAAGAACTAGGCCAAGTCCCCAAATAGTGTTTATTAATGTTTGTTTTCATGTTAATGTGTTTGGTTATAAATGTTTAATTTCCACAACCAATCTTTTTAAAAGTAAAAAGGGAATATTGTATAGATATGGATACTTTGTAAAATGTAATATATAATTTGGTACAGATTATAGATAATTACCTATAATAGTAAAACTTAGTTTTAAGTTATTTAGATTTCTAGATATATAGAGGTGTATTTGCGGTGAATAGGCATCCTTCAAACCTTTCAATGACATACAGAATATGGCATTAAAAATGGTTTAGGGTTTTTATTGACAATGTGGCACAACTGTTCCTGGAAACACCATCTGTATCAGAAAGGTAGATGGACCTTGAAGAAATACCTTATGGAGTTTGCTTCTAATATGGCAAGACTAGCCATTTGGACAAGATACTGCTATTGTCTGTTCTGTTTGACTTTATGCTGTATAAACTGGATTTGCAGGACCCACAGGAAAGTAACTGCTGATTCAAGATGGACATTGCTACAGGATTCTTGCTTCGTGGAAGAGACTGCCAGACAGCCAGACAGACTACAGTGTCCCTACATCATGAAAGAGTGTGCCAGACAGTCTGCAGGACATAAAGAAAAGTGACTGACAAACTGCCAATACAAAAAGACAGTTTAAAGTTTCCTGCTTTGCTGAGGCATCTGCCAGACACTCTATGGCCTATAGGGTGAAGATGGAATAGTACAGAAGAACATTGGATGACTGACCAGGTGAGTTTTCTTAGTAATCTATTAAGTTTATGTAATATACATCTGTGGTCTTTGATGAAGTTGAAGACAGATAGTTATTTTTCTAGATTTCCTTAGGTAGGATTAAAAATAAGTTACTTATAGGACATTAGACTCACAAAGATAGGATAGATGATGGAATATTTTCTTAAATCTTGAAAAAGGTTAATGGACTAAATATTGTTAACTGTGATACTTATTGATAACTGTTTCATTATTTATTTTGCTATGTTAAGGTTAAAACCCTTTTTATATTAGACATAAAATAGGAGATGATGGGTGATGGCATTCTGTAAGTATGTTTCTCTTATTGGTTAATGAATCAAGCACTGTTCGCCAATAGGAAAAGCTAGTTAGGTGAGACTAGGAGACAGGGATTATTCGGGCAGTAGGAAGGAGGAGTCAGCAGGGAGAGACTGGAGAAAGCTGGACACCAGTCTCTCTCTCCACGGTAAGATGAGACCACATGGAAATACTTAGATTAATGGAAATGGGTTAATAATTAAGACAGAGCTAGCCAATAAGAAACTAGTAACTGGCCAACAGCATTATATCAACTAGAGGGTCACAGTGTGATATATGGTGCTGGTATGGCTTGGGACCAGACCGGCCTAGAGGAAAATGATACTCATTGCAAGACTTGCCAGCAAAGAAATGAGCAAAGTAAGTTGCTTTCAGGTAAAACATTTGACCATGTGTCTATGCTTCACTCAATAACACTGGTATTATGAAAAACAACCAACACCCACTTACTCAGGTATTGTCAGGCTGTCTTTAGTGACAATTCTGTCTCAATGTTCTGAGTACCCTAATGCATTTGGGGTGTATGTGTGTGTGAATGTACATGAGTGCGTGGGAGTGTGCATGTGTGTATGGGTGTGTTCATATATGTGTTGTCTATTATAGGTTTGAGTACATGTGTTTCCAAGTGTGTGTAGAGCCTATCCCTTGAATCACAAACTTTACTGACACAGTACAACACAGTCCCAGGTCACAGGCTGATAAAAAAAAAAACATCCTGTCTTCATGCTCACACACTGACCTTATCTGCCAGGTATTCTGAATACTCCTGGCTATATTGCTGCAGGAGTTTTCTCTTCAGGGCCTCAACTATGTCAAAGACCCTATTTATTGTCTGCAACATGAAAACGAAATGAAGAATTAAAACTGACTTAATGTCAGCAAAGTAGGAATGAAAACAAGTGGGGAAAGGCTTAAGAATCTTTTTGAATTCAATATTTTTTCATATTCTATACATCTATTCCAGTTCCATCTCTCTGCCATCATCCCATTCCCTGTACAGATCCCATCTATCCCATACCCCTTCCACTCCCCAGGGAGGTTGAGGCCTTCCATGAGGGATAATCAAACACTGTCAAGTCACTTGGGGTAGGGTATTGGCTCACTAACACCTCATGTCTCCATACTAAAGGAGTATCCTTCCATGGGGAAAGGGTTCTAAAGGTAACTTCCCGTACAAAGGATACATCCTGGTTCCATGAGATATCAGTATCTTAAATGAATTGAACCCAAATTCACTGACATCCCTTTCTAATGTACTGTGACACTGAGAAAAGAACACCTATCCTACCACCAGGGACAGGATCTGTGACTTTTCTGTCAGTAGCTCCCTGTGACTCTGAAGATTTAGGTCTACCACATAGACCAAGAAAACCCACCTTGCGGATTTTTGATCTTGTTCCCTTGGAAAGGGAGTTGCAGTATTCTGGGCCATTTCTCAGTTTGTCGACAAATAATCTAAAGCAATAAAACAGAGTAAGTAATATGTGCAAAAATGGTTCAAATGCCTAAATGAGACCATGGAGAAATTTGGTCTCTATGCATGATTTCAAAAGTGGTTGGAGTGAGAAGAGTTCCACCATCAAATGCCACATCCATTTCCTTCCCAGTGCCTGGGGAAAGAAAGTTCCTAAACTGTCTATTGTCTAGTACATTCATCAAATATTAGCTATCAAGAACTATAGCTAAGCTGACATTGTGCATGCTTGTCATCCCAGCACTCGGGAGATACGATCTAGAGTTAATAAACTCAGAGAATATTGAAAATCAGATCATCCCCTTGAACTTCAAAAGAAAAAACAGAGTGAGGTCTCATCCATCCACCCCCAAAGTAGAAGGATGTTTGCTCATATAGAACCACTGAAAATTTTCTGAGCAGGGCACAACTTCCCGCTGAGAGCAATAGGTAATGAAAGGAGACACTGGGGACACACAGCTGCAGGGAGCTGTGCAGTGTTACTTAGTGAGAAGAGACACCCTCAAAGACCTCTAACCTGCTTCAACACTCCTGTCAGTCCAGGACTCAGGAAATATTCTTGAGTGGAGAGTCAGATTGACAACTGAGTGTGATAAACGGATTTGGGGGGGGGATGTACGTACTCTAGTAACAAAGTTATTCCTCTTTTGAAGAAGGAGGAAGTGAAACAGATATTTATTGTAATCTCAAGAGATTACTTTCACCTTTAAGAATACCAAAAATGCAAAATTAAAACGTCATATTCTTGGCGTTGCACAACCTGAGAATTGTAAACTGGGGTACCTGAGTGTCTAAGTCTGAGCTTTCTTTTCACCTGTGGATTGTGATGGAGATGTTCCTACTCAGTACATGCAGTCTTCTGATGATCAATGGAGTCAGGCCCAAAGAGCTCTTCCTAAGTGCCTGGGCTCCTTACAGTCATCTGCATATAACACCTTGGGTTGTGTTCACCAAACTCAGGGCTAGGCATGAGTGGTGAGATCTTTACCACCTTTCCCTTCCTCAAACTCAGAACATTCTTGTCATTTAGGATATATGTATTCTCTGCTGACAGCTCTGCCATCCTTCATTTCTTCTGCCTACCTAATTATGATGAACAGAACAGGGAATGTGCTGAGCTACTTTGACCCCAGGTAGTACAAGTTCCTCTGGTGCCTGTATAGCGACGGGAAAGCCTAAAGTGTATCTTATACCAAACAATATGCTACAGGATTAAGAGAAGAGGAATCCAGGCTCTGCCACACATAGCCATAAGCCTGTGACTGGATGCTTGGCCAGAGATAGTGCAGTTGACACACTCACAAATAGAGACATATCCTCTTTACCTGCCAACTCTTTTATCTAAAATATGGACCACATGGATACATGCTCATGAAATACTCATGAATTCCCTCATGTCTTTGTATAGCAAGGAAAAGTATGTGTGTGAGCTGCCAGAAATCCGATTGAAAGATGTATTTGTCAAGTTCCATGGGTTCAGCAGAGACAAGAAGCATAAAGAGGAAGACATTATTAGAGAGGGATCAGTCACAGGAAAGGAGATGAAAATTGCAGGCTCTCACGTTAAAAAGTTGTGGTACAACACAAATGCTTCTTCGTCCAATCCTTTGTTTTGCAGGTGTTCTGCCATCTCTATTATGTCATGCCTCATTTTTACATATGTATCCCAGTGTATTTTTTTGCTGACGTCAATATTCAGCCCAACATTAATTAAAAATCGGAAGCGCTCTTGTGGTGGAAGAGTTACGTCTTGATATTTCTTTTGCATGGTGCACTTGTTCTAAGACAGAAAATACAAAATAGGGAACATATGAAGCCAACTCTTACTGTCCTCCCATTCTATCATTGTACTATCTGAAACACACACATACGTGTATGAGAGAGAGAGAGAGAGAGAGAGAGAGAGAGAGAGAGAGAGAGAGAGAGAGAGAGAGAGAGAGTTAGAGGCAAAGAGAGGGAGGCAGAAGGGAGGGAAGGAGACAGACAAACTCTTACTAAAGAAATTAATGTAAATATAGGGCCACATGTGGTAATACAGCTCAATGAATTGAAAGAACAACCCATTATGGGATCTCTTTACTCCGATATTAAAGGGTGTGAGGTGGGGAGTTGGAAGAAAGGGGAGAGAGGCAACTGACCTTAGTATGTAAAATAAGATAGCTTTTAAGTTAAATAACAACAAATTTAAAAATGGTAGCATTTCTTTAAACTTCTATATATTTTTTTGCATGTCAAAGAACATTGTTTTCAACAGGAATGAGACTTACCTCATTTGAGGCCATAGTATTGAAAAGTCCTGGAGAGCTCTGTTGGTCTCTGAGCCAGGATTTTAAAAATTTGCCTGCCAGAGGAATAAAAAAGTTGTGAAAACAAATCCTCTGCTTCTCCAATAATTAATGATAATTTGTATAGGTTTATGTATTGTTAAGTTAATAACCTCTATGGCCATAGCATTGCAGGCTTTTAATCCTAATATTCAGTTGATGAGCTAAATTCAATATCAATTGAAAAAACTGGGATTGCTTCAAACTGTTCATTTTTTAGAATTCAGAAGAGGCATCAATATGATATGGCAGTGGCTGTTGGCATCTGCAGAACCATAGAGCAGCTCCAAGGAGACTTAGAGACCCATGGAGGAACAGAGGGGACATATGAGTGCATAGGATGCTGAGAGCACAAAAACTCTGAAACAATTAAACTTTCAGGTCTTATGAGATGATGCCTTTAAAAGCATTCTTATTGGATTGAAAAAAAGAAGTTGATGCAGGCAGATGGCAGAGCAGATCTCCATGCACAAGCCAGAGAGAAGAGAAACAGAGCTGCAGAACCTCACACTAATGGAGATGGAAAATGGTGCTTTATTAGAATTGAGCCTCCCCAAAAGACCTCCATAGACTGTGCTGTAGCTCCATGCCATTTTGGTATCTATAGTGCATGCTGCCCCCTGAAGCCATGTGGATGTCAATGATCAGTGGAGTCACTGGCTGTTATGGCCTAGGAAGCTTCCTTTACTAGCTATGACTGCAGACCCATGATTAAGAATGAGAATCTATTACAAGAGACATCTACCTTCCCCCAAAATAAAAACAAACTGTCTGGAGCACAAACCACTCAAGAGAGTCCTTCAATTGGATAATGATTTTGAAGTGTTGCTCTAAAATTTTGATGACTCAGACAGAAGTGATGAGTGTTGGCGGTGGAGAAGGACTCAGTTATATTTATGAAGTTGGCCAGTGAGATTTTGACCATGATCCAGGTATTATACAGACAACACAAATTAGACATGCTGTAGTCTTTTACAATTTTGGTGGGATGGTCAAAAAGGTTGGAGGGTAAACCTTGGAAGAAATAGAAGCTAGTGTGAATGAATTTTAACATGAAGAATGGTTCCTTAAAGCTGGACAGGGCTTTATTTTATGGGAATGCTCTCTGGGAAATTGTCATATAAAGGTTGCTATGGTGACTAGGGTACTACTGCTCCCAAGTACTCATGTAACATATCTAAACAAACAGTCCTGGAAATGAACTACTTTTTAGAATTTGTAAGGTGAGTCACAACAGTTAAAACTATTGCTTCTGTTCTCTAGACATGAAACACAGACCCATCTCTCCCATGACGTTCCATTTCTAACTGTCATCCCTCAGGTCCAAGAAAAGTGCTGTCCATGAGTAACAGATAGCTGCCTATCCAGCCTGGTTGGCCAAGGGAACCCTACTCATGGAGGAGTGGCAGATATGGCAGACAGTTCCACTGATATCTCAACACCACTGTTCCACAGCACAAATATAGAAATGCTCATGTGACAAACTCAGTGCAGGTAAGAATCATGGCCGTTACTTGTCCTTTCTACATGCCCAGCTCTCTCTCTGCTTCAGCTGAAACAATCCCATGAAGAGTCTGGTTTCCTTCTTTATACTATATTCCTAAAAAATCAATACCTCAGAGAGTCCTGAGCCCTTCTAGCCTGTTATCTCACCAAAAAAAGTAAAGACACATTTAGCAATATGGTGGAGAAATTCTCTGTCCAATTTACAACTCTAGGAAATATCAAATCTATGACAACAGTAAGGCCATCAGCCTAATGTTCAGCACTTTCCCCTTCATCCCTCACTGTTTGATGCCTCCCAGTTGTCCATTATAGAGTTGTCCATTTAAAAAACAATCAAAAAAATTAATGATTCCTTCCTACCTGACATCTTCAAGTCAGGAACAGCAAAGAAAAGGAGTAGATCTGGATAAAGGGATGGGAGAACTGGTTGTTGGTTTCTAAAAGGCGTAGATCTGGGTAAAAGGATGAGTAGTTTGGTTTTTGGGATTCGCAGTAAAAATTCCACGTCTGGACACAATCAAGGATGCTCAGCACTGAGGAGCGTTTGGTCAGTTATTTCCAAGGTAACCTCAAAATTCTATCTGGAGTTGATTGGCTGAGGGAGGATGATGTCATCAAGCAGGTGAAAGCTTATGGTATCCTAGAAACCATGTGTTGGAGGAAGACTAGAGCATCCAAACATGGCTGCAATCAGAGCACCTGAATGCATACAATCCAGATTTGAAAATTCAGTGTCACAAGTTTGTTAAAATGTGTAATTAATACAGTCATTAAACATTGACACATGATTTTCTCATTTTAACTGATGAGGGGATATCTTTCTTGCACGAATAAAGTCTGTCTTGTTCTGAGAATGGACCTTAACCAGTTAAACATAGTGGTCTGCAGGACTGCTCAGACAGACAGGAAGTGAGGTAGCTGGGCAGAATCTTGTTCTCAAAGGTAACAATTCAAGGAGAACCGCAGAAATGATTCCAAGTAACAGAAGTATCAAGCTGTGTTGGAACAGTGTCAAGGCAGAAGAAAGCCCACCGTGGACCAAACGAATAGGAAGAGGAATCCACCTAAACTCAGCCAGGACAAATTTAAAAGGCATCAAAACCTTATCAACATGTGTTTGGTGAATCTGTGTAGGGCTCTCACCCACTGCAGAAATAGGGTGAGAAGGAAACAGGCATTCCCTGAACATTCAGCTCTTTATGACACTCTGTGCTCTATTAAGTTCATAGCTCGTTACACTTTAGCCTCTGATGTATTTGCCGTTGATATTTTACAGGCTGAGACATAGGAAATGGAATACAATTATATATTAACTTACTTTTGGTTACTTGAGGGTCTCTCTCCATAGCTTTGAATGTTCTAGAACTAAGTAGACCAGGCTAGACTTGAACTCACAAAGATCTACCCATCTGCCTATTCCTCGACCTCTGCCTATGTCATTGCCTCAAGAGTCTGAAACCAAAGAAATGCTCCAACAATGTGGTGGTATTAAGTTGCTTTCTGTACAAATTAGGTCCATTATTCTGAAAACCTGCTTTGTTCCAGTTATAGAACATCAAGCCCTGACCTCATAGGAGGGGGATAATGGTATCCAGGGCAGTTTGTGCTTATGTGGGAAGGATACCATTGCATTTCTACTTAAATAAATTGCAACATCAGAATTTAACTGAGGGCTTGCATTCAAGTTGCCACTAGATATTTTATATCGCATCTCTTTAAACCATATGTATTCCCCCAGCTATTGCCCATTCTCACAAGGGCTATTTGCAGTCCATTGTCACCATCTAGAAAATGTTAACAAGCCCACCATGAAAAGATTCCACCACCTCTATCAAATGAGCCTCACAGGGACAATTCCCAGTACAAGAGAAACATAGAAAGCAATAGCATAAGGGGGGAATCTGGTTTTATCTCCCTGTGTGTGCTGCTTTTGCTACAAATTTGGGCACTGCCCTGAGACAACTGTGTTTCACTTTACACCTTGGAAGTGATAAAAATGGGTTTGGATGGATATTTTCTAACTTGGATATTATTGTTTTCAAACTAAGTGACTTCTAGAAATATTGCTTATTAAACACAGCTCAGGAAATACATTTCATATTAAAGCATTTAACAAAATGTTATATTTGTACAGTATTCCTCTAGGACCATTTGTGTCTCTGTCTCTTATGACAGTCATTGGGACACGTTTCTTTCAATTGGATGATCATCTTCAACTTAGTTATAATAAGTATTTCTTCGTGAAGCTATACAATATTTTGTTATTATGGTTGTTAGCTCTTGAAAGTTATGTTCATTTAGAAACAAAATATGAAGGATTAGTTGAAAAATTAGATGGAATAGGGGGTAGGGAAAATAAAATCAGTATATGTAGTTAGAGAAAATAAGTTCTTTTCAATATGGGAAAACATAATACAAATTTTTATTTTTCTAAAACATGTAAAAATAATGGGAATTGAAACAGCAAATTGAAAGAATGTGTGGAGGGGAGAGGTAGTTCAGAGAAAGAGAAGGGCAGAAGAGGACAGGAGAGGTGCTTTTTAGGCAGCAAGAAGATTGAGTAAGGTAAAGATTGGAGGAGAGCAAGAAAAAAGATATCATAATAGAGGGAGCCAGTGTAGGGTTAAGAGAAATCTGGTACTAGTGAAATGTCCAGAGATCTACAAGGATGACCCCAAATAACAATCCAAGCAATAGCTGAGAGGGTACCTTAAAAGCCCTTCCCCAATAATGCGATTGCTGACTACCTTATATGCCATCTTAGAGCCTTCATCCAGTAATTGATGGAAACAGAGAAGCAGACACCCATAGCTAAACACTGAGATGAAATACTAGAATACAGTTGCAGGGAAGGAGCAGTGGTGAGCAAATCGGTCAAGACCAGGCTGAATAAACCCGCAGAAACTGAAGACCTGAAAAAAGGGGAGTTTATGGACCTCAGTCTGATAGCTGGAAAACCAGTATAGGACAAGCCTAGACCACGTAAATGTGGGTTGTCAGTTAGGACGACTGGGCAGGCTCAGTGGCCTCTGGTAGTGGATCAGTAATTATCCCTAGTACATGATAGATTTTGGGAGCCCACACCGAAGAGAGGGATGTTCTCTCAGCCTAGACACATATGGGAGGGCCTAGGCTGTGATCCAATGGATATGACAGACTTTGAAGACCCCCCATGGAAGGCTTTATCCTATCTGGGGAGCAGAAAGGGGATGGAATGGGACTTGAGGGAGCAGGACAGGATGGGGAGTGAGGGAACTGAGATAGACATGAAAAACAATCTTGTTTCAAATTTAAATTAAACAATTTTACAAAAATTCAGAACACAATTCTATTGTGTGATCCATACATCCACTCACCTTTCCATCCATTCATCCTTCCATCCAATCATCTACACATGTGTCCATCTACCAATCCATTCATCTACTCATTCATGCACACTGCCATCCTTCCATTTATCCATCCTCCAATCTTATGTAATATACATACTTATCCTCTTGATAAGGTATTGTGATTATATAGCTCATTTAGAAATATAATGTATAATTTACTACAGATTATATTATAATAGTCAAAACTTACCGTGTTAGTTAGGTTTTCTAGATATATAGAGATATATTTCTATTAACTCAGCATTCCTAAAACCTTAAAAAGGCCTACAGAATATGGCATTTAAAAAAGGTTTAGAGTTTTTCTTAACAGTGAGGCACCATTGCTCCTGGCAACACCACCTGTGAGAAAGTAAGATGGACATTGAAGAAACTCGTTATGGAGATTGTTACCAATATGAATAGGCATTTGGGACAGATACTAATCTTACCAGGACTGTTTGACTTTATGCTGTATAAACAGGACATGTAAGACACACAGAAAAGTGACTGCTGATACAAGGTACAAGATGGACATTGCTACAAGGTTCCTACCTTATAGAAGTGTCTGCCAGATATTCTGCAGGACACAGAAATAAGTGACTGACAAACTGATAACACATTTTGAAATTTCTTGCCTTTTTGAGAAGTCTGCCAGACACACTATGGCCTATGGGCTGAATAGAGAATATTACAAAGAACTTCAGGTGCCTGACTAGGTAGCAAGATGTTTCTGTCATTTCTAGAGTATATATATTATCTTTCTGGGGTCTTTGATGTAGTTGAAGACAGATAGTTATGGTTATGGTTTTCCATAGTTAGCATTAAAGTCGTTGGTAGAGGAAAAAGTAAAAAGCAGCTGGCTTAGGAGGAGTGGGGAGCCCAAAGACTGACACATGGCCAGCGCCCTGCCAGCTCAGGGACAAGGAATCCAAAGCAGATGACATTGTAACT